>CM053026.1:258032785-258472785 GCA_028564925.1 Lithobates sylvaticus | reverse complement strand
CCCTATTTTAGAGCATTAAAATAGCTTAAAGCGGACCTCCCACTAAAATGCAAGATCTGCATATGTGGCTGCCCTCCAGACCCAGCTGTCAAAACACTGCACAGCAGAAGTTAAAAAAAACTTTTATTAACCTTACTCCCAGGGTTCCAATAGGCTTGCCTGTGCAAGGTGGCATTAGTAGGTCTTCTTGTGGGATACTGAAAGAGTTGAGAATCCCAAATCTTGTGAGGACAGTCATTTGTACGGTGCTGTAGCCTCCTCCTCATTGGAATTAGGAATGTTTGAAGCAACTTTACTGGAGTGCAATTGATATACATATGGTTTCCCATCATAAATGATGAATAGTGGCACCATCATTGCTGAAGTAAAATAAATACTCAATACGTGTGAATTTATAAGATGCAGAAGGGCACAGATGGTCAACATTTTATAAGCTCCCTTGCAGTGGAGTTACCTAATCTGCTCCCACAGACTTTTCCACATTGTTAAACTGGTATCTGCAGCCTTTTCTCCCCTACACTCCGGTGGTCAGATTCCCTATAAAGTAATGTAGGGCCCATAACCCTGCATTGGATGTGAGACCACAAGGAACAGTCCACCACTAGAGCATGGGGGAGTTCAGTCTGCAGAGGGAGCTGAGGATCGGGTAAATAAGTGTGCTTTTTCCATCCCCTAGACATAAACAAGCACTTAACCGTCATAGAACAGGCGCAGCCCCTCTACAAGGGAGCGTTTTTACTTTTACTGGAAGTTGGGCTTTGAATGAATGATGGCAGCATACTGTGTTGTCCATATTACATACTTGAAGTGATTTGTAGCCGTATTGGTGCAATTGTGACAGAGAAAATTGAGTACTGTCCGTGATACTTTTTTTATTTGCACTAACATATCATTTTTCATGGACGAGCTTTCGGGGTGTGTCCCCTTCTTCATGGTCTAAGCAGTACTGATTCACAAAAGTTTTAGAAGAAGCTAAAATGTTAAAACAAAAGGGAAAAAAAAATAAGTAAAAATCTCTGAGGGAAAGGAAAGAAAAAACAAACGCATACATATACAAATCAATTGTATGGTAATAAAGCTAAAAAAGTGCAAAATGTTGGCTATTTCATATGAAAGTGAATGGCTTGCTTTATTCATATAGGGCATATATCATATATAAAAGAGTCGTTGGATGTCCTTGATCTAGACTTTTCTTTTTTTAAACCTGGAAAAAAAATGCAAAACAACTGAGCCTTCTTATGCCGCGTACACACAGCAAAGAGTGAATCCGTCGGACAATTCGATGGTGTGTGGGCTTTCTTTCGACCTTTTGCTGTCCAAAAATCAGACGGACTTTAGAAGTAGAACATGTTTCAAATTTTTCTGCCAGAACCAGTTCCTATCGAGATATCTGCTCGCCTGTGTGCTAGTCCGACGGACGAAAACCGACGCTAGGGCAGCTATTGGCTACTGGCTATGAACTTCCTTATTCTAGTCCGGTCGTACGTCATCACGTTCGATTCCGTTGGACTTTGGTGTGATTGTGTGTGTCCAAGTCCGTTCGTTCGGAAAAAACGTCAGACCTTTGCTGTCAAAGTCCGGTCATGTGTACATGCACTTATTAAATAGCGAAAGCCTTATATTTTAATATGAAATTTCTCTTTCCAAACTATATTCAGAACCACAGACACCTTTTTTTTATTTGGAAGCCTTATAAAATAAGTCCATAATAAAGCCGACCGTTTCTTCCTCATTGACAGTAACGAATGAGAGGGCAAGTCCACAAATAAAACACGTTCTCCGAGGTTCTGTCTTTTTCTTTCTGATTAGTTCTATCATTCTGTCCAGCCTGAAGTTTTTGCAGAAAATAAGTGATAAGTTTGGGTGGAGGATATGTTGCTTGCTGTAGCCATAGTTTTATCTAATCCTGTGTCTCTCCCCTTCTGACCTTGTCTCTGTTTTTTTTCCTGTTGAATGGGGGTAGCGTAGCTTCTCTCCTTCCTGTAAAGTCAGCTGACAGCTCGGAATAACGATTGTCTGTTCATTTCACTGACATTTTGCCTCTCCTTACAGCTAGGTGTGAAAGCCCAGAGCAAACATGACTGACTCAAAGTATTTCACAACCACCAAGAAAGGTGAGGGATTTTGGGAGGTCTGAAATAAAAACTGCTTTGTTTGGAAATCGCTGCAGACGCTAAGTTTATATTTCACACTTGCAGGTGAGATCTTTGAGCTAAAAGCAGAACTGAACAGCGACAAGAAGGAAAAGAAGAAGGAGGCTGTAAAGAAAGTCATTGCCTCTATGACTGTGGGGAAGGATGTCAGGTGAGTAGGAGGTGTACCATTTCACAGTGTAATTGAAGATGCCTGATGAGGTCTTATGTTCTGCTTGGTTTCATCCAGTGAAAGAAGAATAGTTTCCACTCTGGCTGATTAGTGGAAAATGGAAGAGGTTTCTTAGTCTGAACAGTTGACTTGGCTTTTATTAACATCCGGTTGTCAGTCATTGCATACGTGATTGACTGGCTGTGCTAAGTCAGACACTTCAGAAAATGGTGATCTGCTAATTAAAATGTTCTTCTTCAGCAGTCCCACATCAGCACCAAATGTCACATATATTTCTAAAGTGGCATTAAATATAAATATAATATATATTTATGTAGATATATATATGGATGTGTGTGTGTGTGGTGTGTGTGTATATATATATATATATATATATGTATATATATATATATATATATATATATATATATATGTGTGTATAGTATGTGTGTGTATATATATATGTATATATATATATATATATATATATATATGTATATATGTCTATATATATATATATTGTGTGTATATATGTCTATATATGTATTTATATATATATATATATATATATATATATATAATTTTATAAAATATTAGACATATATATATATATATATATATATATATATTATGTATGTGTAATATTTTATAACATTTTTTTAATTTTTTTTTTTGTCCTGGTGATCCAGCCAGGAAGTCTGTTACTGTATAGCTTCCTTTACCAGACCAAGCTGTCCAGCAAAAGTGGCACTTGGCTCATTAAATATATTGCAACGCTAACTCAACTGTATATCCTTCTGGGTGGGTTACTCCTCACAGACTACACTTGATCAGGCTTACAAACAGAATCTACAAGGTGTAAGGGGGATCATGGTGACCTAATACACCTTTTGTGGCAGTGCCCGATAATGCATTACTACAGGGCGGTGGGTGGTAAATAGGGTCAACTCAGTGTTTTTAGGTGGCCCTTCCCCTAGACCCAAATGCCTGTTTATTGGAAGAGTACGACTGGGAAATGCACAAAAGAGAGGCTATACTTGCAGCCTTGTTCCAGGCACGAAAGCTGATCATTGTACATTGGTGGTCGGAGGAACCCCCTACTGTGAGGTAATTGGATAAAAATATAGGTGAGCTGTTATGAATGGAAAAGCTTATCTACCAACATAGGGGTAATGCACATACATTTGGGAGGTTTTGGGCACCGTGGTTGGATGTTTTTCCAGGGCTCGCACTGGTAGATTTGATCATGGATAGGATGCTTGGGTTCAATGCTGGCTAGTGTGGTTCATCTCTGCAGGGTATAACGAGAGAATACTCGAGAGGTGACAGCTTTGTCTCTGTGAATGGTGCAAAAATAAATGTTTTTTTTGTTTTTTTCTTTTTTATGCAAGTTGCCTCTGTTAATGTACTATTATGTTCAATATTTTTCTGGACTTGACCTCAATGGCAGGTGTGTTTCTGCTAGGATTTACACTGACGTGTACTGTTGGCAATGTATGCTGCTGTATCTTCAATAAAAATCTTTGTTGGATTAAAAAAAAAAAAGCAGCAGAGGGTTGAGACAAACCATTTACCATTGACAGGGGTGCCTACAATGATCCGCTTTTATTCATTTATGTAAAACATTTATCCCAAAAGCAAAAAAATGTTTTCTGTAACAGCTGAAAGCGTGTAAGCTGGAGTTCAACTTTAAAGCAAAACTAAACCCACACGTTTTGAAGTGGTTCCGAAGGCAGAATGTTTTTTTTTTTTTTTTTTACCTTCAGCTCACCTATAGCCCCCCCCCCCCCCAAATACTTACCTGTTTGCAATCTTATTCCAGCGATGTGCCCGTGAGCAGCCGCTCTCGCTCCTCGGAGGCTGTGGAGGCAGCAGGGGGAGCCATTGCCTTGTGCTTCTGTCATTTACAGCCTGTGAGGAGAAAGCCGCGCTGTGTGTGTCCAGAGCTGTGCCTGAGAGCAGCAGCTCTCTCTCCTCGCTGGGGATTGAGGAAGTAGTGGGAGCCATTGGCTCCTGCTGCTGTCAGATACAGCCAGTGGGGACAGAGGGGGGCAGGTTCGAGCTGCGCTGTGTGTGACAATGGACACACAGCTCAGTTTGGGATCGAGCGTTCACGAGTGCCCTCATAGCAAGTGGTGTGCTAAAGACTCATTCAGAAGTCGGTAAGACAGAGTAGGTAAGTATAACATATTTGTTATTTAAAGTGGTGTCCCCCCCCCCCCCCCCCCAAAAAAAAAGATGATTAAAATTCCTAAAAAAAAAAAAAAAACATTTTTGGGGGGAAAAAAAAAAAATTGAACTCGCCTCTAAATGCCTGTTGCTAGGGGGTCCCTCGTAGTCCGCCTCCTTCAGTGCCCGGGCACTGACATCACTTCCCCTTGGCACAGGAAGGGCTCCCTCCCTCCTGTCAGTCATCTGGGACACGTGACAGGTCCCAGATGACTGCGGGGCCAATCACGGCGCACCGCCGAGCAGATCGTGGGATGAGCGGAGCTTCGACCCCCACCCAAACCCCCCCCCCCCATCGCTGGACCCTGGAACAGATAAGTGTCCGAATATTAAAAGTCAGCAGCTGCAGTATTTGTAGCTGCTGACTTTAAATTTATTTTTTATTTTTTTATGGATACTCCTCATTAAGAAGAAATTCCCCAGATTGATAATACAGCTGTCCAAGTCTCTGTTGCTCCTCCATCCAGAGTGTATTATTGGCCAGCTCACCAGATGAGGAGGGGGGGGGGTGTAAAAAATAAGTAATAAGCTGCATTATACTACGTTTTTTGGTTTGTGGTTTAAAAGTGAAGGTTTCCTAATGTATAGGGACCATTTAGGAATGTTAATTCTTCAGTACTCTGAAATATTGACCTTTTCTCTTGAATTCCTTCGGCAAGGTATTGCATGCATCTGAGCATGTGAGGGTGCCTAAGCACTTCTGTGCCCACAAGACTCATAGCTGCAGTGTGAGATCTAAGACACTGTTACCTCTGACTATTAGTGCCTAGCAAGATTAACTGCAGGCGGTAGGCCACAGGCAATACTGGTGACTATTTACTGAATAATTCTGTTGGTGTGTTTTTTTTTCTTAATGCACAGTATAATGTAATCTTTGCTCTTGTGACAGTGCCCTGTTCCCTGATGTTGTGAACTGCATGCAGACAGATAACTTGGAGCTGAAGAAGCTGGTTTATTTGTACTTGATGAACTATGCTAAAAGCCAGCCTGACATGGCCATCATGGCTGTAAACACTTTTGTAAAGGTAAGTTTGTTAGATGGAAAGGTATAGCGCTCTCTAAGTTACTTAAATGACTAGCCTGTACTATTCTGTAACTTTTACCAGTGGAATCCCAATTTATATTTAGGCATATAAGGAAGACCTGAAATGTGCAATAACTTTAATTTCTTGGAGCTGCACATTATCTTCTAAATTTTGCTCAATTTTTGCATCTAACTATATAAAAGTATCCTAAATAAGGCTGAACATGACATTTGCTCATAAACATATGCAAACTAACAACTTCTTTTTTGTTCCCATTTCATTTTTTAAATATACTTCAACAATATACTTATAATTTAAAAAGCGTTCGGTTATATCAGTTTGAAAAACCCTGTTGAACTTGCCAAATGTCCACTGAGGTTGTATGTTCCTGAGCAGTGCCTTTCAGCCCTGCCAAGCTCACCTCTGAACTACAGAACACCTCCTCCTCCTGTGTTATGTAGATGAGAAAAAGGGGAATGCCTTCTATGGTCCTAGCACCCTTCCTGTCTTAGTGTGACAGCACTGCTCCTCCATAGATATAGTACAGTGAGTGAGTGTTGTCACCCTAGGAAAAGAAGTGTGTTCTTGAAATGATCAGTGTGTGATCCTGCCAGTAACAGCACGCTTGTAAGTTCCTGTGCACTCTGCAGTGTTCTCTCAAGCAGTGTTTATCAGCCCTGCCCAGATCACCTCTGAACTTCTAGCAGGATCATCAGGTGAAAATTATTAGAAAAAGCCTTTAGAAATAGTTTAGTGAAGTACATCCAAAGCTCATTTGGCTGTACTTCTCCTGTGGATCATAGGAGTGCAATTTGTTCTGCACTCCTGTGACTTGTGGCTGATGTCACAGAGCCGGGCCAGGCTTGGGCTAGATTGTGACACTAAAGTCTGGATTCGCCCACATGCCTGGACTGGCACCCGGCTCGGCCTCTCGGCAAGCCGCTGAGAGCCTGAGCCAGCCGCTCCCACCCCTGCCACAGCCCAGTGCTCCAGTGAGCGCAGGGGAGGGGCAAAGCAGAGAGCGATGACTGACAAGTCACCAGCTCTCTGCTCATGGAGCTCTGAGAACCGAGCGATCAGCGGTGTTCGATCGCTCAGTTCTCAGTCTTAGAGACGGCTGGGGGACCGATGCTGCATCCACCTAGGTAAGTGTGATTTTTGAAAAAGGAAAAAAAAAACCCACCTTTTTTTAAGCCAGCATTTACACCTGTTCTAAGAGAAATATGATGGCTGCATGTAGCTTGAATATTTTCAGTCATGGGCTCAGAACAAGCATGCACCGTTTGAAGTCTGAGAATATTGAATATGTTGGATCTCCATTACCAGAAGGCAACAAGCATTTTTAGAAGGAAAGCCAGCAGGGGTGGCATACATATTCAACTGAAATGTAAGGGGATGTGTTTCTTTAACTGATTTTATATTATTTTTTCTTAGGACTGTGAAGACCCCAACCCTTTAATCCGTGCTTTAGCTGTACGCACTATGGGTTGTATACGTGTGGACAAAATCACAGAGTATCTTTGTGAACCACTTCGTAAGTGCCTGAAAGATGAGGACCCATATGTGCGCAAGACAGCAGCAGTGTGTGTAGCCAAACTGCATGACATCAATGCTCAGCTAGTGGAAGACCAGGGTTTCCTGGACACATTGAAAGATCTTATCTCTGATTCCAATCCAATGGTAAGTACTTTTTGTGTGTAACTGTGTGTTATCTAAAAATACACATTAGCAAGTACAGAATGTTTAGTATTTTCATCTTGTTCTAGGTTGTGGCTAATGCAGTAGCGGCTCTCTCAGAGATTGCTGAATCTCACCCAAGTAGTAACTTATTGGATCTGAATCCTCAGTCAATCAACAAGCTGCTGACTGCTCTAAATGAATGTACTGAATGGGGTCAGATCTTTATCTTGGACTGTTTGGCAAACTATATCCCCAAGGATGATCGTGAAGCTCAGAGGTAAATAATTAAAATGACATAATGTCATGCCAAAGAACACTGTTGGCAAGTTGAAGAGTGAATTAGACACATGCATGAACACCAAAACAACAATTTCTGATTGTGTTTCTTCGTTATGCATTATGAAAAAACATATGTCCAGCTGAAACTTTTGTTTGGATAGTGGGGAAGAGCTCCATTAGAGAGATTTAGGATTTCTTGTGTGAAAGGGGCCTATTGGGTCTGCCTGTATGTTTTTCAGGCAGACCCCATCAGACCCTCCATTCTCCTCCTATGGAGCAGCGGACTTGTGCCTGTTAACACCCGCCTACCTCCAATCCGATCTGGCAAAAACAAACCGAAGGGGATCTGTTCCCACCCATGTGGCCGAATCTGATTGGAGTGCAGTTGGATGTAAACTGACAGCCAGTTCGTTTACACCTGACTGCCCATAGAGCAGAGCGGGCTGTGTCCGCTCTGCATACACCAAACGGACATGGATCGGTCGTCCACCTTCTCTGCTCAGCAGGGGATCAGCGGACAGATCCCATGTTGAGCAAACCAGAGTTAAGCGGCGTTCAGCCTGTGTGAAAGGGGCCTTACCCTCATCCTGTCCTGCAGACAACTTTTACTAGACGGGAGAAATCCTTGTTAGCATTACTTTTTAACAGAGCCCCAGATAGTTGTAAATAATACAGCAGGATTTAAAAATACTTCCTTGTTCTACACAAAACTGTGCCCAACATACAGTATACTTTTAAGGAGCATGGTTCAATTGAAACAGGTTGTTACTTTAACCACTTGACCACTGGGCAGTTAAACCCCCTTCCTAACCAGACCAATTTTCAGCTTTCGGTGCTCTCACACTTTGAATGACAATTACTCAGTCATGCAACACTGTACCCAAATAATTTTGTGTCCTTTTTTTCACACAAATAGAGCTTTCTTTTGGTGGTATTTAATCACCGCTGGGTTTTTTATTTTTTGCGCTTTTAATCAAAAAATACTGAAAATTCGGTAAAAAAAAAAAAAAAAAAAAATCCTTTGTTTCTATTAAAAAGTATTGGCAGAGTATTGGCAGAGTGTTGCACAGTGGTGGCAGAGCGTTGCACAGTATTGCACAGTGGGGCAGAGTATTGCACAATATTGCAGGCACTGGCCAGCGCTGTGGGCACTACACATCCAGCCCACAGCGCTGGTCCCGTCTCTCCCCCTTTCCGCTTCCCCCTCTCACTGTACAGAGAGGGGAGGGAGGAACTGGCGTCATGACGTGACGCCGGTTTGTGTACATGTGATCGCTCTGTCATTTGATGGAGCGATCACGTGGTAAACGGCCGCTATCAGCGGCTGTTTACCGTGATCCGTGATGCGCCGGGTCCTCGGGACCCGGCGGTCACGGATGTTCCCGAGTGCGCGCCCCAGGGGGCGCGCGGGAGCAAGTTTCTAGGAGGACGTCGGTAGGACGTCCACTTAGAACAAGCTGACCGCGCTGTAGTTGTCTTTCGACTATAGCTCGGTCGGCATGTGGTTAAAACATGAAGCTGCTGAAATAGCTTAATGTAGCAAGTTAAACATTTTGACTACCAGTGTGACATCCTTTAAGACCTACAGTGGATATAAAGTCTACACACCCCTGTTAAAATGTCAGGTTTCTGTGATGTAAAAAAAAAATAAAAATAAGACAAACATAAATCGCAACTTTTTCCACCTTTTTAATGTGACCTATAAACTGTACCACTCAGTTGAACAACAAACTGAAATCTTTTAGGTGGAGGGAAGTAAAAATAAAAAATAAAATAATCTGGTTGCATAAGTGTGCACACCCTTAAACTAATACTTTTGTTGAAGCACCTTTTGATTTTATTACAGCACTCGGTCATTTTGGGTATGAGTCTATCATAATGGCACATCTTGACTTGGCAATATTTGCTCACTCTTCTTTGCAAAAACACTCCAAATCTGTCAGATTGCGAGGGCATCTCCTGTGCACAGCCCTCTTCAGATTACCCCACATATCTTCAATTGGATTCAGGTCTGGGCTCTGGCTGGGCCATTCCAAAACGTTAATCTTCATCTGGTGAAGCCATTCCTTTGTTGATTTGGATGTATGCTTTGGGCTGTTGTCATGTCAAAAGACGAAGTTCCTCTCCATGTTCAGCTTTCTAGTAGAAGCCCATGTTCCAGCTGAAGAAAAACACCCTAAAAGCATGATGCTGCCACCACCATGCTTCACAGTGGGTATGGTGTTCTTTTGGTGATGTGCAGTGTTTGTTTTTGCGCCAAACAAATCTTTTGGAATTATGGCCAAAAAGTTCAACCTTGGTTTCATCAGACCATGACACATTTTTCCACATGAAATAAGAAAAGCCGCTCCAGGTGAGTGAGTCTCTGGTTAATCACCACACACACTAGTCAGGTGCTAGCCCAGCTCGCATGCTGTGTTGTAACATAAGGAAATGATTCCAGATGGCTGCACTCCGTCCGGAATCATTTGCTTACATTTTCCTACATGCTGTTGGGAGACTTCAGATGTGTTTTTTTGTTTTTTTTTTTATTTACCCGGGCTTGGATGTTTTTCTTGGTAAGAAAAGGCTTCTGTCTTGCCACTCTACCCCATAGCCCAGATTATATGAAGAAAACGGGAGATTGTTGTCACATGTACCACATGGCCAGTACTTGCCAGATATTCCTGCAGCTCCTTTAGTGTTGCTGTAGGCCTCTGGGCAGCCTCCCTGACCAGTTTTCTTTTTTTTTTTTTTTTTTTCATTTCAATTTTGGAGGGATGTCCAGTTCTTTGTAATGTCACTGTTGTGCCATATTTTCTCCACTTGATGACTGTCTTCACTGTGTTCCATGGTATATCTAGTTCCTTGGAAATTCCTTTGTATCCTTCTCATGACTGATCCATTTTAACAATGAGATCCCTCTGATGCTTTGGAAGCTCTCTGCGGACCATGGCTTTTGCTGTAGGATGCAACTAAGAAAATGTCAGGAAAGACCTACTAGAACAGCTGAACTTTATTTGGAGTTAATCAGGGGCACTTTAAATGATGGCAGGTGTATACTGACTCCTATTTAACATGGGTTTGAATGTGATTGCTTAATTCTGGACACAGCTACATCCCCAGTTATAAGAGGGTGTGCACACTTATGCAACCATATTATTTTATTTTTATTTTTACTTCCCTCCACCTAAAAGATTTGTTTGTTCAACTGAGTTGTACCGTTTTTATAGGTCACATTAAAGGTGGAAAAAGTTCTAAAATTATTTATCTTTGTCATTTTTTTACATCACAGAAACCTGACATTAACCGGGATATGTAGACTTTTTATATTCACTGTATGTGGCTCTGCCAACCACCTGCTATACATTATGATGGCTGACAGCACAGCTTTCAGATAAATCACTGAACATCTGTATCGTATCACACAAACTGTGCCTTTTATTTTTTTGCTGGCTTAAACCTCTCCAGTTATAATATGCTATTAAGGGGTAGCCACCGTTCTCCTTATGAGTTATGGCAGTTGGAGCTTATAGTAAATTACCAAGAAAGGTTGGTGTGTGTGTGTGTGTGTGTGTTTGTGTGTTTTGATTTTTTTTTTTTTTTTTTTTTTAATATTGCATGTAAGGTGGATATTACAAACAGTGCTTAGCAGCTGTGATTTTTATAATACAAGTTGTTGCTGTCTTTAGAAAAAACATGAAATATTTATTATTAATTAAAGATGCTTAGAGACTTAATCTATGGTCGAGGCAAAATCATTCAGCTACAATTTATATTTCCAACAGTGTATGTGAACGAGTAACGCCACGCCTCTCGCACGCAAATTCAGCTGTGGTGCTTTCAGCAGTGAAGGTGCTGATGAAATTGATGGAGATGCTGTCAAAAGATTTAGACTATTATGGGACGTTATTGAAGAAACTGGCCCCTCCTTTAGTCACACTGCTTTCTGCTGAGCCTGAATTGCAGTATGTGGCGTTGCGTAACATTAACCTCATTGTGCAGAAACGGTAAGATGTGTTCTAAGCTGAACAGCATTATTAGTGCTTGCTGTAAACTAAAGGCTCATGCTCTTTCTGTTGTGCTATGTTTTTTTTCACAGACCGGAGATCCTGAAGCATGAGATGAAAGTTTTCTTTGTTAAATATAATGACCCGATTTATGTTAAACTGGAAAAGCTTGATATCATGATCAGACTGGCATCGCCTGCAAATATTGCACAGGTTAGTAAAGCCTCTATTGCCTTACTGTCAAGGCAGTAGCATGAAAAAGGAAGCTTTGTTTAAAAAGCTTGCGTACATTTTGTAATTACGTATGAACAACAGAACAACAATATTTGTACATTACATGTACAGGTTATGCTTCCTGCTTTGTAATGGTGCAAATATAATTGATGTACAATTTATTTCCATAAATTCAAATCTCATTGAGGTCTGACATACTAAAGCCAATATATGGCTATGATGCTACTCTCTACATTTGTTTAATAAAGCTAAAGTTGAATCTTATATTTTACCTGCCCTGGTTTTATCCCTCATCAACATGCTAATGATGTGCTGCATTGTGGGCAGATCATGGCCAATAGGAGGGGCCAGCAGGGTGTTGAAACATCACACTCTGCCTTGGTGATCCTCTTCTGAGTCTGGGCCCTGATTGAAACGTTGGGCTAGCTCCTATGCAAATGTCTTGATGGGTGGATGTCAGTCTGTAGAAATTAGTGTTTCTAGACAGACTGCACATGCAGCCTGCTCTAGATAACATACACCCGTGATACTGAACCATGATTGAAAGAACCTGAAGTCCACTAAATGAAAGAAGCAGGCAAGAGATAGCCTGCTGATGATGTCCTTCAGCCTGTAAATGAGGTGGGCTTTATCTCACTTGCTATAGCTTCCAATGCACACTGTAAGCAGTTTTAATACAGAAGAGGAACCTGTACAATTGTGCAAAACTAAGGAAAGACTAGTTCTGCCTTAAAAGAGAAGTATGGGCTTCAAAAAAAAAAAAACATTTTATACTTAACCTAGGTGGATGCTGCATCTGTCCCCTGTCAGACACCGCTAATCGCTTTGCCTTGCCCCTCCAACGCTCACTGGTGCACTGGGCTGGCTCAGGTGCTCAGCGGATTGTTAAGAGGCTAAGCCTGGTGCCGCGAAGTGACTCTAGTCTGCTGAAAATCGGGGTCATGGGAGTGCGGAACAAACTGCACTCCTGTTGACTACAGACGAAGCATAGCCCAAATAGCTTTGGCTATACTTCTCCTGTATTATTTACAGTGAAATATAAATCTTCTGATAGTATTCACAGATCAGCACATTTAATGCAGTAATGAGACATATTGTACAGTCAGCATGTAAAAGTGGCAATATAAAGTATTCAGTGGTACATATTCTAACAGAATAACTAGATTCTTACCAAAAATAAACTCTAATCTCCTCCATAATATAAGCCATAACGTTTATGACCACTCATCAGTAAAGTGAATTTTATCTCATTACAATGGCATCTGAAAGGATATATTAGGCAGCAAGTAAACATGTTGTTTCTGAAGTTAATTGTAAAGAAAGCAGAAAAAATGGGCATTGCAGCTTGTCGTGTATTGGGGCTGCATAGCCATAGACTAGTCAGGGTGCCCATGCTGAACCGCTTGCACAGCCAAAAGAGACTATGATGGGCTTGGGAGCATCAGAACTTGACCATGAAGCAATGGAAGATAGTGGTCTGGTCTAAAATATTCTGATATGTATCATACATACATGCATGTCAAAGGAATATTGCTAATATATATCATGTTATGTATCACCTACCTAAACATTTTGGCTGACCAGGTCCACCCCTGTTTCCAGTTGGCAGTGGCTTCTTTCAGCAGGAATACAAAAATGAGTTTGAGGTGTTGACTTGCCCTCCAAATTCTCTAAATTGAGCATCTGTGGGATGTGCTGAAAAAATAAGTCCAATCAATGGAGACCCCATTTCACAACTGGACAGGAATTAAAGGATACCACAGCATACCTTTTAGAGGTCAAGTGGCTTCTATTCCTCAGCAGGTCAGGGCTGTTTTGGCAATAAAAGGGAAACCTACTTAATATTAGGTGGGTGGTCATAAAGTTATAGCTGACTAGTATATATTTGCTAAGAAATTAAGTTTTGTTCCATTTTTAGGTTCTTGCAGAATTGAAGGAATATGCCACTGAAGTGGATGTGGACTTTGTAAGGAAAGCTGTAAGAGCAATTGGACGCTGTGCTATTAAAGTTGAGGTAACTCAATTCAATTGTCCTTTTCAACTATGTATCTTTTTGTAGTGCTCATAAAAAAGGCATAAAAGAAGAAAAAACTATTAGTGAATAATTCTGTTCATTGTCCCTCTCTAGCAATCTGCAGAACGTTGTGTTAGTACACTACTGGATCTTATTCAGACCAAGGTGAATTATGTGGTCCAAGAAGCTATCATAGTGATAAAGGACATTTTCAGGAAATATCCAAACAAGTAAGTCTCTCTTGGCTAGCAGAACCCCATTTCTAATTTTTTAGGACATCTGCTTTTAGGTGTATATTTTTTTTTTTTTTTTTTTTTTTTATTATTGCACACCCAAATACATTGGTTTTAACCCTTATAGTTATTGTAGACCTTGTGATTCCACATTATCAATAGAAAAAGTAAGATTAATTTGAATGATATTTGTAGATGATTTTTGTAACGCCTTTTCCTTTTATAGATATGAAAGTGTTATCTCTACATTGTGTGAGAACCTAGACTCACTGGATGAGCCAGAGGCAAGAGCAGCCATGATCTGGATTGTGGGGGAGTATGCAGAGCGCATTGACAATGCTGATGAGCTGCTGGAAAGTTTCTTAGAGGGTTTCCATGACGAGAGCACACAGGTGAGACATTTTTTCCATGCTGTTGTAATACTAACAACTATTAAAAGAGAAGGCTGAACACAAACCTGTCATTAGGTGGAACCCAACTACCTTTCTGGGTGCAACACTCTTTCTAGTGCTTTAATTTGCCCTAAGTACTCTAGCTGTGTACAGCAATTGTGTAGTGAAGGTTTGCAGTAAACCACTTTTCTGGTGTCATAGCAAGTGCCTGTATTTATCCACAGTTCTCTTCTTGAGTACACTGTGAACCCTGAAGTCATGAGAGCTCTGTTGCAAAAATAATAGGGTGAGCTAGAAAGTTGGCTATGTGGTCAGCACTTCTGCCTGGAAACACTAGGCGTTCAAATCCCAACCTCAACACTACCTGCTACATGAGTTTTCATGTTCTCCATGTGTTTGCGTGGGTTTCCTCACACACTCCAAAGACATGCTGGTAGGTTAATTGGCTCCTATCTAAATTGACCCTAATATGTGGTATGGATGAATGTGAGTTAGGGACCATAGATTGTAAGCTCCTTGTGGGCAGGCACTAATGAAAAAGTACAATATATATATGTGTCTAAGTAATATTATAGTGACTGTCCACGTACATCTCCACCCGGTAGGCAAGATGGAGACATGCAAAAAGCATGAAATGCCGTGGTTGAAGTGGTCCATTCACTATAGACATAGCAATGATGATACTAGCACATACGTCAATTCAGGACTATTATTCATTTATGGTTTCAAGATGAAAAGGAGAAGGGAATCCTATAAAAGGCTGCTGTGAAATTGAACAAAAATAGCCAATTCTAAACCGAAGAATACTGCGTGTCCAGGCATAAACTAGGCTAAAGGTGGTCTGTCCACCAAGAACCTACTTTCTAAACAAGGTTGCATAATAGAGTGTCCCAGGTTGTAGGACCCCGGAGCTATGCTACAAAGATTGAGATCACAGCTGTCAACCTGAAAGCAGGCCCTGACAGTTATATGCATGGGAGTGTGCTCAGTGGGCAAGGACTTGTATATTCTAGAGTCCTTTCTATATAATCAATCAATCTCTTGCGCTCGCTCTTTATCTATTTTTTTTATATATATATGATGTATAATTTTTATTTGCTCTCAAACAAGCTCAGTCTCTCTCTCGCAAAACATTACATAAGTCCTCAATATTCACCCGCTTCATACAATCGATCACCTTCTGCCTTAAAGTTCACTTTTTTTTTATTTATTTTTTTAGAAAAATAGTAAATGCCCACCCTTTTTTTTTTTGCAGGAAAAAATATGTGCATTAATTTTTTTGTTTTGTTTAGGAGCCTGTAAAGCATTGCACCCACGATCAGGAGATTGCGGGTGCAGTCCCAGGCTCCTGCATACTGCAAGTCACAAGGATACATTTCAAGATATCATCCTATTGCATGTTCCAAGTAAAAAAAAAAAAAAAAAAAAACCCCAAGAGTCTTTCAATTTCTCTGAATTATACCAAGAGTATCTAAACAGCAACATACGTTCTTGGGTAGATGTTGAGGTATTAAGCAGGTACAAGATCCAGGTATCGAATAACTTTTTCATAAGGGAAGCCTGATATTTAACAACTTCCACTTTATCAAAAAGCAGAAATGTATACAATTTTTTTGTGTTGGATCTACAAGCTTCGGATACAATTTTATAATACTTTTTTTAAATTATTAACAGAACAAGGTGTTCAAACCTATGTTATAGAAAGTGTCAGAGTCAGATATCCCAACATTTGGGACCATACTAACTGAATCTGTATAATGATAGAAATCGGGTGTATAGAAAATCACACTTTGGGCATTTAGTAAGATAGTTAATAGTAGGTTCTTGAATGGGTATATTAAAAGCTTAATATGCTTTAACTGCATTTTCCTCCAGCTTTCATTAGGGGTACCTTTCCCAATAGAAGCCAACCATTGCATTGCACAGATTAGGATCATGGCTGTCAACCTGAAAGCAGGCCCTTCGTTACATGCATGGGAGTGTGCTCAGTGGGCAAGGACTCCTAGAGTCCTTTCCTTTTTATATGCATGTATAATGTGTATAAATAGTATGGGATCATATGTCCTAGAGGCCTTACTTGTTAAATCATAAGAATACATATTGTAAAGGTAAGGTGAACGCTCTAAAAGACAAATTTATGGTTTTCTGTACTGCCTGGAGGGGCAGAAAAATTATTTTGAAGTTTACCTACTGTTTAACCCACAACAGCAGTATAAGGGGAAAAGTAATTCTGCATTGCTTCATTTTGCCCTACACTGTGATCTTTCATCACATTTGACTGACTTTTTTTTTTTTTTTTTCTTAGGTCCAGCTACAACTTCTAACTGCCATTGTGAAGCTGTTTTTAAAGAAACCAACAGAAACGCAGGAGCTGGTGCAACAAGTACTTAGTTTAGCTACACAGGTAAGTTTATAGTTAAGAGCATGTTCAGGCCATTTTAAACGGTTGGTCCATCCAAAAGTGAAATTTTGGTAGTATGTAGCGTTTGGTGGGCTTAGTGAGCCCCTGACTCTTAAAGATTTTTTTTTTTTCCCCCGGAAATAACATGCTATACTTAACTGCTCTGTGCAATGGTTTTGCACAGAGTGGCCACTGAACCTCCTCTCCTGGGAGTACCCCACCAGCGATCTTGGCTTTTCCTCCTCCTTTTTTTTTTTTTTGTGGACCTCCATTGGAAGCTGCCACCTATGGAGGCATGCAGACGCGTTCCAAAGCTGGTAGTGTGTGTCTATAGAGATGGCACAGCTCAGCTCTGCTCACAGGATTTGACTGATAACAGCAGCCAATGATTCAAGCTGATGCCTCTCTGTTCTTTGAATGCAGGGAAAGAGGAGAGAGCTGCTAAAGACGACGTTGGGAGAGGAGGGGGGTTTGGCGTACAAACACTGGAACATTTTTCACCTTTTAATCAAGGAAATGCATTTGGGTAAAAAAAAATGTTTAGTCTTTACAACCATTTTACATTTTCTTGAATGTTCCAGTAGTGAACTCCCCCTGCCATAATTTCCAACTTCTGTCCTTTTAGGAGTTTTGGGAGCTTCTGCCCACTTGTGTTTATTCCAACATCTCCTGTTGTATTTGCTATAACATAAACTATATAATTAGAAGAAGCAGTTAGTGAGTGATTAAAACCCCTACATTTTCAGTGTTCACTCAAGCCTTAAGTTCCGTTAATTTGACAATAACTGGATAAATAATTTGGCAATCTAAAAAAAATCCACTATTTTATTTATAGGAGATAAAGGCTTTTATTTAGTGCAATGTTATGATGAATATCCCAATATTTTAACTATAAGCTGTCAAATAAACATACTCTTTTTTTATACTTTTATATTATGTAGTGATTTTCTTTTTTTTTTCTGTGCATAGCAAGAGAGGCAAAAGGTTATTTGGAAACTTCTGTTCAACTGATAGAGAAGGTCAATTTGTAACCTAAGATTTTTAATTGGCACCAAGAATACAAAAAAATGAATTAAAATTTACAATATTTATTAGTATAAATTCTTAAAATATAATTTTCTAAGAATTTGTATTAATAAATATTGTGACATTTAATTCAGTTGTTTGTATTGTTGGTGCCAATTAAAAATCCCAGGCCGCTAATTTACCTTCTTGATACGAATATAGAGGGATGGGGTACCTTGAAACTACTTTAGGTCTAATTAAGACTATCAATTGTTCAACTGATTCCGTATTTCTCTCTTTAATGACAGGATTCTGATAACCCTGACTTAAGAGACCGTGGCTACATCTACTGGCGATTGTTGTCAACTGACCCAGTTGCTGCCAAAGAGGTGGTCCTGGCAGAAAAGCCTCTGATCTCTGAGGAAACTGACCTAATCGAGCCCACATTACTGGAGGAACTTATCTGCTACATTGGTACACTAGCTTCTGTGTACCACAAGCCTCCAAGTGCTTTTGTGGAAGGAAGTCGTGGTGTTGTGCCCAAAAGATTGCCACCGCGGGCAGGCTCGTAAGTATTTTTGGGCTCTCAAGTATTTATTGGAAACTAAGAAGGTATTTAGTCATATTCCTATATGGATTTGGGTGTTTTTGGCAGTGTTCTGATTCTTTTACTTTATAAAGCTGTGAGTTGTTTTGTGTTAATGATGTAAGAAATACTGTATGTGCCTGATTTTATTTGTAATGTGTAAAGCGCATATAGTACAATTTTTCTTTGTTTTCTTTATCACAGTAGTGAGAGCGCAGAGAGTCCAGAAGTGGCACCTGCAGGGCAGCAGCAAGTGGATACACATCCTGCAGTCATTCCTTCCCAAGGTGATCTTCTTGGGGACCTTCTAAACCTGGACTTGGCCCCTCCTATCAGTGGACCCACCCTAACTACAAGCTCTGTGCCTCTGGGTGGTGTGGATCTCCTGGGTGGAGGTCTGGACAGCCTGGTATGTAAACAGTGGATGATTTCCAGTGCAATGCTGTAACTTTATACATGTGATATAACGCTCTATATGTTGTACTGTCTTGTGGGGGCAGTAATGTCTAATAATTAATACATCTATGTTGCATAGTGAATCTGGGCTGATCCCTTATATAATTTTTTTTTTTTTTCTCTTTCTGTCAATGTTCTTTCCTATGCTGCTCCTGCCTGCTGTTCTGCGGCTTTTGTGTATGTCTCCCTGCCTCTTTCTGGTTGTCTGTGCACTGCCTCCCTTCCCATCTGCTTGAACGCCAAAGATTGTGGAAGACACAGAAGGGGTATGCTAGGGAGTCCTTAACTTCTACACTGCATGGGTTTGTGGGGTGTGTGTAACCCCAAATACAAGTTTCCAAGGTTTTCATGAAATGCACCATTCACCAAAGATTTTGACATTTAGCTTAGAAAATCACACTAATATTTCTCATCACATTCTAAGAACATTAGCGCACTCCTACTGACTTCATTTCAGATGTTTTACAAGTCCAACACCTTTTCCTGCTTTGAGTGACCCCCCCTTTTTTTTGTCTCTACAGCTGGGAGGAGGCGATACAGGTCCAAATCTCACAGTAAGTCATTTTACTGTACTTCTAGTTTCCTGGTGCTGTAAATGGGTTTTTATGTGCTATCCTTTTTATACATAGTTGGTCATGTTAGGGGGAATGATCAGAAATTCACTGATCTTACACCTTTTTAAAATAAGTTTTACATAGGTTATTATAATCTATGTAGAACACATGTTGCTTTGCGTTTTAATAATTGTTTGTTAAATTATTAAAGCCTAACTCCATGAACTTTCTTCACTAGCACATGCAGCGGCTGTCAGTGTTGTATGAACTATATGTAGCTTCAGCTTGACTCGATTTTGTTTCTGGGCTCTGTCCCACTGCCGGGAACACAGCGCTGTATACTGTGTATAGCTGAGGCTACAATATAGTTCATAGAACGTTGACAACCACTCATGTGTTAGTGAGGGAAATAGTTTGGACAAGCTTTTGCTCAAACAAACATTTTAAAGTTTACTGAAACACAAAGTTTAATGCTTTGCATATTATTTCCCTGGCTTTTACAGTTGTCAGTCTACATAAATGTAGGTGGCAACCGAATATTGCTCTGAAAAGTGGCATTAGTTGTCATTCCCGGCTTTGTTATACAATCCTTTCTAGCTTTTATGTTATTTATTTCAATATTCTCACCCATTAGCTTTCTGAATGATTGTTTTTCTGTGTTAAACAGCTACCTACAGGATTCATGGCTCCTCCAGTGGCACCAGGCTCCCTTGGGGCACCCCTCTCTGGAGGACTTAGCGACCTATTTGATTTGGGAACTGGAACAGGAGCAGTTTTAGGTGCTTATGTGGCTGCAAAATCAGTGAGTGATATTTTTGACCTCTTGCCATACTCTTAGCTGCAGCAGGCAGATTGCAAAATGTAATTTTTTTTACCTATGTTTATTCTCAGGTATGGCTGCATGCCATGAAAGGTAAAGGCCTGGAGATAAGTGGTACTTTTGCCCGCAGATCTGGTGCTGTATTTATGGATCTAATTTTCACTAATCGTGCCCTCCAGGTCATGAGTGATTTTGCTATACAATTTAATCGTAATAGGTAAAGAATCTTTTCCCTGTATTTATGGAGACTGTGTTTTACTTGGGAATTGCATTTTTACCAATTGATGAGCCTTTTGTTTTGTTTTTCTTTTTAATAGTTTTGGGCTGGCACCCGCTGCTCCACTTCAAATTCTTACACCTTTGGCCCCCAATCAGTCTACTGAGGTGTCCCTACCATTAAATACAGTTGGATCTGTAATGAAAATGGATCCTCTTAATAACTTGCAGGTAAGTCCATATATACATTTTCTTAAAGCATTGCAAACTATACTATTTATAAATGGATATTATTACAACCCCAATTCCAAGAAAGTTGGGAAGCTGTGTAAAATATACATAAATACAGAATACAATGATTTGTAAATTTCATACTGAGATTTCTCCACATTCTCTGAATCTTTTTATATTATGTACTTTAGATGAGGATCTATTTAACCACTTTCATACCGCAGGGCATCATATGACGTCCTTGGCTTTCAGTGGAGATATCGGAATAATGCCTGTAGCTGCAGGCATCATTCAGATATTGTTTTTTAGAGCTGGTGATTCTGAGCACAATAAGAACAATCATATTGACTGTTCAGTCGCTTGATCTAGCTTAGCGGCAACGGGAGGGAACGTCCGTCCCCCCTCCTGCCACCTTCCGGTGCTTCTCTGGGCTCTCCCGTGTGATCGGGGACCCGGAGAATGAATCGGCCGGCACCGGAAGAGAGATTTCGGAGGCACAGATGGTCCCTGGCAATCTCTATGATTCTCGTAGGCTCGGGCACGACGTTATGACACGTCAGGTACGGACCACACAAGTAAACAAAGCCAATATCTTGGCTAGAAAAGCATCAGATCGTCAATTCTTTTATTTATTTTTTGATCTGATGCTTTCCAGCCTGGAGGAGAGATGTGGGGTCTTGTAGACCCCACATCTCTTTATAAAGAGGACCTGTCACGTACCATTCCTATTACAAGGAATGTTTACATTCCTTGTAATAGGAATAAAAGTGATCAAAAAAACATTTGTTAAAGGGAAAGTGTAAAAAAATAAAACAAACAATAAAAAAAAAAATTAAAGTGCCCCCGTCCCCGCAAGCACGCACGCAGAAGAAAGCACATACGTAAGTCACACCCGCATATGTAAACGACGTTCGAACCACACGTGAGGTATCACCACGAACTTTAGAGCGAGAGCAATAATTTTTACCCTAGACTTCCTCTGTATAACTCTAAACATATAACCTGTAAAAAAAAAAAAAAAAAAAAAAAAATGCAATGACTGCCATTTTATTCCCTAGGGTGTCTGCTAAAAAAAAAAAAAAATATATATATATATATATATATATATATATATATAATGTTTGCAGGTTTTGAGTGATTTTCTAGCAAAAAAATTATGATTTTTACATGTAGGAGAGACGTGTCAGAATTTGCACGGATTGCAACTTTGTTGAACAAAAATTCTGACATTTTTGAAAATTTTTAGATGCAGCTTTTCACAGATTGGCGAACCTCTGCCCATCTTTACGTCTGAGACACCCTGACTCTCTAAGATGCTCTTTTTATACTCCATCATGTTACTGACCTGTTGCAAAATGTACTTCCAGCTCTTCCATGTTTAGTACCACTTTGCCAGTTTTTTTGTTGCCCTTTCCCACATTTTTTGAGCCGTTTTGCTACCATCAAATTTAAAATGACCTTATTTTTTCTTTAAAATTGTACTTTTTCTCAGTTTAAACTTTTGATATGTTTTCTATTTTGTATTGTGAATAAAATATGTGTTTATGAGATTTGCAAATCTTTTCATTCTGTTTTTATGTAGATTTTACACAATGTTGCAACTTTTTTGGTATTGGGGTTGTGTATACAAACTGTTTTGATGCATATGATCCTCTTCCTCCATAGGTGGCAGTAAAGAACAACATTGATGTGTTTTACTTCAGTGTAGTATATCCTCTGCACATTCTGTTTGTGGAAGATGGGAAAATGGGTGAGAATTAAGAATTGGCAGCTGTCATCCCCTGTGAATTACATTGTAAACAAGAAGATTCTTCTTGTCGTGTTTTCACGTGCAAGTTTAACCATAAGGTTTGTTTCATTCTTTCAGAGAGGCAGATGTTTTTGGCCACATGGAAGGACATTCCCAATGAGAATGAGGCACAGTTTCAGATTAGAGAGTGTCCCTCAAATTCTGGTGAGTATCTGGTACTAACAAATATGATTAAGTGTAGATGAAAAAGTTTTAAAAATGGCTGGAGGTACATGCAGCAAATGGTTGGGCTTCCTTTTATTACATCTGGTGTTGCTTGTTGTTGTTTGTTTTTAATTTTTTTGACATGCTGCATATGCACTCAATGAGTTTAATCCAAATTCAGTGTCTGTTAAAAAAAGAACTAAGCCTATTCACTTTAAAGTGGACTTAAACCCCACCATCCTATAGAGCCAAAGAAACTACAATCTTAGTCTGTTTGAACTAGAGTTGCCATGGTGCTGCACATTTGATTAGTTGGGGCACCAGCTATTTGATGTTCTGAGGCTGGGTTCACACATATGCGATGCCAGACATTGCATGTGATTTGCACCACCTTTATGCGCACGAGCGATGCAAATTCAGCCATACAGTTTGTATGGCTGAAATTGCATTGCATTCATACCAAAACGGTGCAGGACACTTTTTTGGTCCGCACTGGAATCGGATCGCATAGGTGTTCACACCCATGCGATCAGATTCCACGGTTTGCACTGCATTCTGTGAACTGATTTGGGGGTGTCATTAAGTTTCCATTGACACCCACAGCGGTTCGCTAGTTAGATGCAATGTGGGGAATCGTGCTGGTTCCTGCATCGCATATGTGTGAACCCATATGTGTGAACCCAGTTCGTTTGAGAGCACAAGCAAATGTGACGGTTGTCAATCACAGCCTGTCTTGAATATAAATGTTTTGGGAAAATGCTAAAAAAAGATTAATTTTAGTTCCACTTTACCAGTTTCCCAAAACATTTACATTCATGGCACGTGCAACTCGGCATACAGTCTCAGCCTGCCCATTCAAAATGGCTGCAGATCATAACCCAGAAGAAGGCCAGCTGGAGAGGGAGCTTTGGGACACCACAAGGCTGTAGTGAAGGTAAGTATAGTTCTGCTTTAACACAGACTGCTGCAGATATGTAATTCTGTGGTACAGGCCCTATGCTGTCCTGTCAGCACTGGGTACAAATATGTGTGCACAGTGCTCAGGATAAAACTGAATTTTCTATTATTTCATTGGAGAAAGAATTTGACTTATTTTAAGTCTTGCTATGTATGCATTCTGATACAAGTATATTTTGAAAGTGAGTATGGACTTGGTTAATGTTCTGGTTTGTTTGTTCAGCATGACTGTGTCTGTTTAGACAGCCTATCTAATGCTGGTCATACATGTAACAAAAAAAATGTTCAAAATACAGAATATTTGAATGAAACAAATGTATCTTTTATAAACCAACAGTGTTGCTGGTAAAATGTTAAAATGCAAGGTCTGCTTATTCAGTAGGGCCCAACCCCAATTAATAAAAAGCCTGCAATAAAGTTAAGAATGTATACTTGCCTTAAAATGGGTTGTAAAGGCAGAAGGTTTTTTTTTCTTAATGCATTCTATGCATTATTTAAGAAAAAACCTTTTGTGTGAAGCACAGCAGCGTTTACCACGTGATCGCTCCGTCAAATGACGGAGTGATCACATGTAAGCAAACCGGCGTCATTTGATGACGCCGGTTCCTCTCTCCTCCTCTCTCTGTACCGATCGGTACAGTATGAGAGGAGAGGGGGGGGATCGGTGGCAGCAGTGCTGTGGGCGGGATCTGTAGTGCCCACAGCCTGCTCTGCCACCACCGATCCATCCATCCATGCTCAGCCATCCCCCCATACCCTGCAATACCCAGCAATAGCCTGCAGTGTATTGCTGGGTATTGCAGGGTATGGAGGGATGGCTGAGCATGGATGGATGGATTCTCTGCCATCCCCCCCAATACTGTGCCATACCCCCCTATACTGTGCCATACCCCCCTATACTGTGCCATACCCCCGCAATACTGTGCCATACCCCCGCAATACTGTGCCATACCCCCGCAATACTCTGCCATACCCCCGCAATACCCTGCGATACTCTGCCATACCCTGCG
The DNA here is from genome assembly GCA_028564925.1 of Lithobates sylvaticus. Lineage (NCBI taxonomy): Eukaryota > Metazoa > Chordata > Amphibia > Anura > Ranidae > Lithobates > Lithobates sylvaticus. The sequence continues at coordinate 258,448,216 of CM053026.1, read as the reverse complement.
ATACTCTGCCATACCCTGCGATACTCTGCCATACCCTGCGATGCCCTGCCATACCCTGCGATGCTCTGCCATACCCTGCGATGCTCTGCCATACCCTGCGATGCTCTGCCATACCCTGCGATGCTCTGCCATACCCTGCGATGCTCTGCCATACCCTGCCATACCCTGCGATACCCTGCCATACCCTGCGATACTCTGCCATACCCTGCGATACTCTGCCATACCCTGCGATACGCTGCCATACCCTGCGATACTCTGCCATACCCTGCCATACCCTGCGATACCCTGCGATGCTCTGCGATACCCTGCCATACCCTGCGATACTCTGCGATACCCGGCGATACTCTACCATACCCTGCGATACTCTGCAATACCCGGCGATACTCTGCAATACTCTACCATACCCGGCGATACTCTGCAATACCCGGCGATACTCTGCAATACCCTGCGATACTCTGCCATACCCTGCGATACTCGCTACGATCAAAGCCAGGATCGTTTTTTTTTTTTTATTTCAGGCTTTCCAGCCTAGAGGTGAGATGTGGGGTCTTATTGACCCCATATCTCACTGTAAAGAGGACCTGTAATGCCATATTCCTATTACAAGGGATGTTTACATTCCTTGTAATAGGAATAAAAGTGATCAAAAAAATTTTTGGGGGGAAAAAAAGGGTCAAACTAAAATAAATAAAGTAAAATGAACAATAAAATATATATATATTTTTTTTTTAAAGCGTCCCTGTCCCCGTGTGCTCGCACGCAGAAGCGAACGCATACGTAAGTCCCGCCCACATATGAAAACGGTGTTCAAACCACACATGTGAGGTATCGCTGCGAACGTTAGAGCGAGAACAATAATTTTGGTCCTAGACCTCCTCTGTAACTCAAAACGTAACCAGTAAACAACATTAAAGCCTATGGGGATTTTTAAGTAGCGAAGTTTGGCGCCATTTCACGAGTGTGTGCAATTTTGAAACGTGACATGTTGGGTATCTATTTACTCGGCGTAACTTCATCTTTCACATTATGCAAAAACATTGGGCTAAATTTACAGTTTTGTTTTTTTGTAAAGCACAAAACATTTTTCTCAAATCGCCTTTCAGGACAACCCTGGAGAGAGCGCAGCTCCGCCCACTTTTCAGGAAACACATGCTTGACCTTTAAAACCCCTCCTCTTCCACCATGGCCTCAGTTATTTGTGTTTCCTCCGCCATGTGGAAGCACTTGTGGGAACCAGCAGGGCTGCGATCTCTCCAGGGGGAGCTGAAAGGCCTTACCTCGGTGAGGTGCGATTCGCGGCAAAACGACCATCCCAGCACCTTCCTGGTACGTTCGGAGGGTGTTCCGGAGTCCCCAGCCTTGTCCAGCTTAGGGGAGCATGGCCGAGCAGGAGGTCGAGGCGTCTTGGACCCGGGAGCCCGAGTTTGAATCTCGCGCGCTGGCGCTGAGTTGGCTTCCGGGTCCCCTCTGGAGGGCGGATGACGCGGCGGCCAGTGACGCGGCTTCCTGTTTGGGCGGGGCGACGAGTGGTTCCGGTCGCCTGACAACGCAGGGGCTAGGGGGCGGGTCCTTAGACCGTGTGCAAGCTTCCGGCCAGCGTAATGACGCAACGCCCGGGAGTTTTAAAATTCAGCTGTGTCAGATTCAGTCCCCGCTGCGCTCTCTGCATGATGGAAGAGAGATCGTCAGCGTCGGTGGAGGCAGGCACCACGAGCACCGGTCAGGCCCAGGTAAGAGGGGCACAACGGTGCTCTTGATTCTTACCCTTATGGGCTTATGTTTTTTCCTTGTGAACTGTATTTCCCTCCCTCAGGGGAGCCTGCCCCTTCAGGTTTCTGAGGTTACTGTCACTCAGACCTGTGGGTTTTTGGTGGCTGTGTCTTTTCCCCTTTGTTTGTCACAGTGGGGTGTTGTCCTTCTCCCTGTTGGTGGTCGGTGTGAGCACTGTTTGTTTTAGTGGGCCCTCTGCAGTAGCAGTAAGACATTCCTTTTTTGGTTTCTTTTAGGAGACTGTCTTGGGGAAAACTAAACGATCTAACCCTCCAGGCCAGAAGAAATGCCCTTCGTGCAAAGTACCATTGCGGGAATCTTGGCAAAAAGCCCTTTGCAAAGCTTGCATTAGGGAGCTGGTGGAGGAAGAGTCCTCCCAGCAGTACAGGGACCTCTTCTCCTCTGTTAAGGAGATTGCTAGTTCCCTGAGTTCTGTAAAAACTATGTTGGCTCAGAACCCAGCAGGTCAGAGCACTAGCCAGCAGCCACCTCTAAGTCCTAGACAATCCACCTCCAGACAGCTGGAGATCCTGGATTCCGAGGACGAGGGGACAAGCACTCTTCCTTCCCTCAGGGATTCAGAGGATGAGGGGGAAGAGGAGGATGAGGACCGTAGGTCTAGGTACAAACTTTCCCTAGAAGAAGTAGATGACCTACTTAAAGGTATATATACTACCTTAGACATTCAGGAAGAAAAGGTCCAACTGTCAGTCCATGACAGAATGTATCAGGGCCTGGATGACACCAAAACCAGGGTTTTTCCGGTCCATCGGGTACTTTCAGACACAGTCAAAAGGGAGTGGAAGGACCCTGAGAGAGGTCCTTTTCTCTCCAAAACCCTCAAACGGCGCTTCCCATTCGACGACAAAGAGTCGGAGGTTTGGAATAAGAAGCCGCGGGTGGATGCCGCTTTCTCCCAGGTCTCACGCCGCACTGATTTGGCATTTGAGGACATGGGGGTCCTCAAGGACACGATGGATAAGAGGGCTGATGGCCTCCTTAAGAAGGCATGGGATTCTGCGGCAGCTAGCCTCAAACCAGCCATGGCTTCCACGGTAGTAGCGAGGAACCTAGAATGCTGGGTGGAGAAACTTAAGAGTCATATTGAGGCGGGGACATCTCGGAAAGACCTCTTGGAATCTTTCCCTTTGATCCTGAAGGCAGTAAAATACATGGCCGACGCCTCTGCCGAGTCTATCAAGTTGGCAGCTAGGTCTTCTGCTTTAGTTAATTCAGCCCGTCGTGCTGTCTGGCTAAAGACTTGGTCGGGTGACACGGCCTCAAAGATTAGGCTATGTGGCCTTCCCTTTTCTGGGGACCTACTTTTTTGGGCCAGATCTGGAAACCATCTTGGACAGAACTGCTGATAAAAAGAAGGCCTTCCCTACTAAGAAGAAACAGGCACCGAAGAAAAATTTTCGTGCTGTTCAGCAGTCCCAAAAAAGTAGGGAAGATAACAGAAGCCGTTGGGCTCCCCAGAGGGGTAGAGGTAGGGGAGGAGTCCTGTTTAGAGCTCCCTCCGACCATACACCCAAGAGCAAATGACGGTCTGGTTCCAGTAGGAGGAAGGCTGTCAGCTTTCCTTCCGCAATGGAACAGGATGACTCCGAGCCCATTCGTGAGGGGGGTTGTCGCCCAGGGCTACAACCTAGAGTTTCTAGAACCTCCTCCGAACAGGTTCTATGTCACGACCCTTCCAAGGGATCAAGACAAGGCCTCTGCCATGACGAACCTGCTGCAGGATCTGATACAGCAAGAGGTGGTTGTCGAGGTTCCAAAACATCAACAAGGGCAGGGGTTTTACTCCCACATTTTCCTAGTCAGAAAACCCTCAGGAAAATTTCGGTTGATCTTAAATCTAAAGATCCTAAACCGCTCGATCCGGTACAAACATTTTCGTATGGACACCATCCACTCGATAACGAAATTGTTAATGCCGAATTGTTTCCTGGCATCCCTAGATCTAAGGGATGCTTACCTACACATTCCAATTGCCCAGACCTCCCAGCAATTTCTGCGGCTGGCAGTCAATCTGGGGGAGTCCGTTTGGCACCTGCAATTCAGAGCTCTGCCCTTCGGACTCTCGTCCTCCCCCAGGATCTTCACGAAGATTTTGGCGGAAGCTCTGGAGCCCCTGAGGCTGAAGGGTATTCCCGTAGTACCCTATCTAGACGACCTTCTATTTTTTGCAGACTCCAAGGAGCAGGTAGCTGTGAATTTGCAGGTTGCTCAAATCCACCTCAGAAGCCTGGGGTGGCTCCTCAACTTAGAGAAGTCAAGCCTGGTACCGAGTCAGGAAATAACTTTCCTGGGTTATGTAATCAACTCAGTCCTCCAGAGAGTTTTTCTCCCGCAGACAAAGCGGGAAAAGGTCCAGGCGGCAGTGAAGCAGGTCCAAACGAACTGTGCAATCTCAGTTCGTTCTGCCATGAAGGTTCTGGGGCTTCTCACAGCCGCAATACCGGCAGTACCTTGGGCTCGGTTTCACGCCAGGCCTCTTCAGGCAAATATCCTGAAGTCCTGGTCGCATCAGGTTTCTCTAGAGAAACAAATCAGGCTCACGGTAAGAGTAAAAAGGGCTCTATGGTGGTGGAGGTGTCCGACCAACCTTTCCAGAGGTCTCCCGTGGGTCTTCCCGTTGGACAAGCGCCTCACAACAGACGCGAGTGCTTGGGGTTGGGGGGCTCATCTGGACGGTTTGACGACACAAGGGACCTGGACCAAAACAGAGTCGCGAAGATCGTCAAACTGGCGGGAGCTCAGGGCCATTTTCTTAGCCCTTCGAGTTTTTCGAGAGGAAGTGAGGGGTCATCATGTCCAGATCCTCTCGGACAATACGACCGCAGTGGCTTATGTACAGCGACAGGGAGGAACCAGGAGCAGTGCTCTTATGGTCCTAGCCGAGCAACTTTTCAGTTGGGCGGAACCATGGGTAGCCTCCCTCTCGGCAGTCCACCTGAAGGGTTCCTTAAACCTTTTCGCGGACATGCTCAGCAGGAAAAGGCTGTTGGAGGCAGAATGGGCTCTGAATCAAGACGTCTTTCTTATGATCACCAAAGTGTGGGGGTCTCCTCAAATAGACCTTTTTGCCAATCGGCAGAACTGCAAGGTCCGCAGGTTCTTTTCCCTGCACAGGGAGGACGGAGCCGTGGGTCTGGATGCCCTGGCTCACCCATGGCACTACCACCTGTGCTATGCCTTTCCCCCCCTTCCCTTTAATTCCGTTGGTACTGAGGAAGTTCAGGGAAGAGGGGATCGGTATGATCCTGATCACACCCTACTGGCCCAAAAGGCCCTGGTTTTCGGCTCTCCTAGGCTTAGCAGTGGAGCCTCCGTGGAGGCTGCCAGTCAGGGAGGACCTGCTGTTGCAGGGAACGGTGGTTCACCCAGAAGTAGGCAGACTTCAGCTAACGGCCTGGCTTCTGAAAAAGACCTCCTAAAAGCTAGAGGCCTGTCCGATAGAGTAGTCAGGACTCTCCTGTCCAGTAGAAAGGAGGTGACTAGGGCAATATACTTTAAAGTTTGGAAAAAATTTAATTCGTACTGTACCTCTAAGGGATTCCAGGTCAAAAGTGTAGTGTCCGTTCTGGAATTTCTCCAAGAGGGGATGGAAAAAGGACTAGCAGCTAGCACCCTGAAAACACAGGTAGCAGCTTTATCTGTTTATTTTGAAAAAAACCCTGTCCAGGGAGACTTTAATTTCCAGATTTTTTAGAGCTCTGGCTCGAAATAGGCCAGTGGCTCCTACCTTTTTTCCTAGTTGGGATTTATCCATTGTCCTCCAGGGGCTTATGGAGGCACCTTTTGAACCCCTACAGGGGTCTTGTTTAAAAGATTTAGTCTTGAAAACTATTTTTTTGGTGGCTATTACGTCAGCAAGACGTATTAGTGAGCTACAAGCTCTAGCAGTTACGGAACCTTTCCTTAGAATCTTCCCAGACAGAGTGGTTCTTCAAACAGACCCAGCGTTCCTGCCCAAGGTCTCCTCGAAGTTTCATCGCTCCCAGCAAATTGTTTTGCCTACCTTCTCTACAGCTCCTGCCAACGCAGGTGAGGAGGCGTTTCACACGCTAGATGTAAGGAGATGTCTTCTGCAGTTCCTTTTGGTCACTAGGGAGTTCAGGAAGTCTAATGCCCTTTTTGTGATCTTCTCAGGACCCCGCAAGGGGGAAAAAGCTTCAAAGAGCACCTTGGGCAGGTGGCTTAGGGGGGCTATTGCAGAGGCCTACAAGGCCAAAGGGGAAGTGCCCCCAGCGGGGATTGCTGCCCACTCCACAAGGGCAACAGCAGTTTCTTGGGCTGAAAGGGCCGGTGCTACGCCTGATCAGATCTGTAAGGCGGCCACGTGGTCAAGCTACTCGACCTTCCTTCGCCACTACAGACTGGACTTACTGTCAGCTGCAGATCAGGCCTTTGGCAGGAAGGTACTGCAGGCAGTAGTCCCACCCTAGGTAAGCTTCTCGGTTATCCTCTCCAGGGTTGTCCTGAAAGGCGATTTGAGAAAGACTTAGTTAGACTTACCGGTGACGGTATTTCTAAGAGCCTTTCAGGACAACCCCTAGTTCCCTCCCTTGTGTTTCTGAATGCATAAAAAAGGATACAAGTATCTGTCATGGTTTTTTGTGTGGTTCTCTGTGCTTTGTTTTCCAGTATGCCGGAGGTCCCCAATAACTGAGGCCATGGTGGAAGAGGAGGGGTTTTAAAGGTCAAGCATGTGTTTCCTGAAAAGTGGGCGGAGCTGCGCTCTCTCCAGGGTTGTCCTGAAAGGCTCTTAGAAATACCGTCACCGGTAAGTCTAACTAAGTCTTTTTTCCGAATAAAACACGTTCGAAAAATTGCTGCGCAAGTACCGTGCTAGATAAAAAAGTTGCAACGACCGCCATTGTATTCTCTAGGGTCTTTGCTAAAAAAACATATATAATATTTTGGGGTTCTATGTAATTTTCTAGCAAATAAATGATGATTTTTACATGTAGGAGAGAAATGTCAGAATTGGCCTGGGTGCTCCAGAACACCTGATGGTGCTCCCTGCATGTTGGGCCTCTGTATGTGGCCACGCTGTGTAAAAGTCTCACACATGTGGTATCGCCATACTCGGGAGTAATAGCAGAATGTGTTTTGGGTGTAATTTGTGGTATGCATATGCTGTGTGTGAGAAATAACCTGCTAATATGACAATTTTGTGAAAAAAAAAAAATTTTTTAAAAAATCTTGATATTGCAAAGAATTGTGGGAAAAAATGACAACTTCAAAAAACTCACCATGCCTCTTTCCAAATACCTTGGAATGTCTTCTTTCCAAAAAAGGGGTCATTTGGGGGGTATTTGTACTTTTATGGCATGTTAGGGTCTCAAGAAATGAGATAGGCCGTCAGTACTTCAGGTGTGATCAATTTTCAGATATTGGCACCATAGCTTGTGGACTCTAAAACTTTCACAAAGATCAAATAATTTACCCCAATTTGTACTTATTTTTACCAAGGATATGTAGCAGTATAAATTTTGGCCAAAATTTATCAAGAAAAATTACAAATTTGCTAAATTTTATAACAAAAACGAAGAAAAATTCATTTTTTTTACTGAATTTTCAGTCATTTTTCTTTTATAGCGCAAAAAATAAAAAACCCAGAGGTGATTAAATACCACCAAAAGAAAGCTCTATTTGTGTGAAAAAAAGGACAAAAATTTCATATGGGTACAGTGTTGTATGAATGAGTAATTGTCATTCAAAGTGTGAGAGCACCGAAAGCTGAAAATTGGTCTGGTTATTAAGGGTGTTTAAGTGCCCAGTGGTCAAGTGGTTAATTACTTAATTACTTACCTGAGCCCCTTCTCTCTTCAGCAATGTCCAGGAATGTCTAAGCCGTCTGGGGCACTCCTAATTGGCTGAGACACAGCAGTGACGGCCTTGGCTCCTGTGGCTGTCAATCAAAGTCAGTCAGTCAGCCAGTCAGGGGAGAGAGGGGGCGGGGCTCCGTGTCTTACTGGATACACAGAGCACTGACTCTGCTCAGGGTGCCCCCCATAGCAAGCTGCTGGCGCTCTATAGGAGGGGGGAGCCAGGAACAGCAAAGAGGGACCCGAGAAGAGGAGGCTCTGGGCTGCTCTGTGGAAAACCAACTGCACAGAGGAGGTAAGTTTAACATGTTTGTTATTTAAAAAAAAAAAAAAAGGGACTTTACAATCACTTTAAGCCCTCAGCCCCTATATGAGGGTGATTACACAATCCTTCCAGCAAAATGGTGGGAGTGCTGAGGATCCCAAAGGTAAAAAGAATATGCTCTTGTACTGTGCTGGAGTGCTCTTACTCAAAATTTGGAATATTTAGCCTTCCAAGAATCTTACAGAATTGTGACATCACCACCTGCTGTTTCTTTTATTGGCTTGCACACTTTTCTCACCAGGTAGAATGCAGGGTTACATGGGAAGTGGGTTGCTAATGAATGAACAGATTTTGGTGCAAGGTCCACTTTAAGAAAGATTTCTATGTAGGGGTAGATGCATCAAAGTAGGTATAGGCTGTTTTATGTAAATCTCCTCCAAGCTTATACTTGACTTTTTTTTTCCCCACTATCTGCTGGACATTCTGTTTTGCAAATATTTTAGCTCCGGCAAATGGCCAAACCAGATCTGATGCATTTCTTTAACTTAGCTGGTCTGTTTTATGTTGCTCTACATTACTTCACCTCTTGTAATATCCATTTTTGCTCTTAATATTTTTATTTTCTTTACTGAAGCCTCACTATACTATGTTTTCGCAGATGCTGTAAGTAATAAACTGCAGGCCAGCAATGTGTTCACAGTGGCCAGGCGTACAGTGGAAGGTCAGGACATGCTGTACCAGTCCATCAAACTCACAAATGGTATATGGGTGCTGGCAGAGCTAAGGCTTCAGCCTGGAAGCCCCAGCAGTGCTGTAAGTATCACTCCAAAGTTTTACTGTCAAGTATGTGAGTAACAAAACTGTAAGACAGATCTATTTTAAGTTCCATGGGTTAAATGTGTGATATCAAATTTTGGTGAACATTCATCCAACACAAAATGTCTGTTTTTACATACATTGTGGATGAAGTCAGCATATTGTCCCATTTCTCTTTAACCTTAGTTACATCATCAGGGTTTCTTGCAGTGCTAAACAATTGATGTTAATGCATCTGTCCAGAACATGTGTGATTGTCAAACCATTCTGAGAATTGGGTCTAATAACTAGCATATTATAAACCATATTGTAGACACATGACATCATTTTTCTGCCAACAAGGAGATCCAGCACTGGCTTTTTTCATTCTTTATGAGCCTGCTCTCGGAGTATGACTCATCATTCCTGGAAAAAAAACCTCTTCTATTTATATTTCAGTTGGGGTCTGTAGTCTGTTTTTTTGGATATCATAGCACACAAAACACTGCGATATAGGCCTCCCTCCTGAAAACCAGGACAATAATGAAAAAAAAAAAAATTAAAACGCAATTGTCTCTTTTGCAAAATGTTCTGGTAATTCCAATTTCCCCTCAGTTGTTTTCAGTGTGCTGTGCTAGGTGGTAAGGTCTATACTAGATTAATCTGTTCAGAATATTATTATTATACACGATTTATATAGCACCAACTGTTTACGCACCGCTTTACAATGTAGAGAGGGGACAGCACAATTACAGTACAGTTCAATACAGGAGGGCCCCTGCTCATAGAGCTTACATTCTAAAGGGACAGGGTGGTGGTACCAAAGGTAATAGATGCAGGGAATGATTTGATGGGGGTGGCTCGGGGACAGTTGTTAGGTAGGTGTGGGATAGGCTTCCCTGAATAAGTGAGTTTTTAGGGATCTCCTAAAGGTGGGGACAGGTTAGGGGCTGATCGAATATACTGGGGAAGGGAGTTCCAGAGGATGGGAAAGGCTCTGGAGAAGTCCTGAAGGCGAGCATGAGCGGATATCTGCCTCTCCACAACTCTTTCAATGTTCTCTGGCCTAATATCAGTGGTATTTGAAGTAACGCGATCTTTGTGCTCTTTTTGTTTATTCATAATGTCTCTCAATCTCTCACCCCACCCATTTATTTAGAAATGTACCCATGTGCTGTTTTTTTGTCATTTTTAGAAACAAAGGTTTCAATTAAAATTTTCATTATGGTAGGCCCTACTATGTTTTTTTATGTTGAAGTTGCATTTGGATTGATAATAACACTGCCAATCCTTACCTGTTAGAAATAAACAAATGTTGGCTGTGATTTGCAGAGAGGAAGCTTATGTCTTAAAGTGGTTGTAAACTCTCCCCCACAACTTTGTCCCATGTAAATCAGCATAAAAACCCCTAATGAACACTGCTTGTAGATATCTCCTTACTTGGTATTGTTGTAATCCTTTTTGTTCTTTAGCATGCCCAGATCTCCCCTGATTTACGGCACACTCTCTATGTGCTTATCTATCTGTTATCAGGACTTCCTAGGCACACCACTGAAATCACAGGAGACTTCATAATCACTCAGAGCTTCCTCCTACACCCCATGTGACATCACATGCAGTGTAAACCTGGCCATCGGACAGCATTACTGCAGTCTTATCAGCTGAAGCTGATAAGACTGACAGGCAAATACTAGATAATCGGCACAAGTAAATACTATGAAATGGGAAGCAGAGTTGCCATAGAAATGTTGGATTGAGAAGGAGGCTTGGTTAACAGTACAGGAAGTGCTCAATGTAAGGGCAGAAATACACTCCACTGTTTACTGACTCAGAAAACAATACTTAAGATGGTGCTGCCTAACCCCTGGAGTTTTTTAAAGTTTCTTTAAACAGTAAGTAATATGCGATTTGGGCTGGATTACAGTGGCTATAGTTTGATAATTGCTTATTATAATGGACTAAATGAAAAGAAGCATCAGAGTGGGAGAGTTTACTTCCTCTTTTAAACTTCTTTATGTCTTCAAGTATAGAAGTATTCTGGTGTTATAGAAAAATCTTACTAATATTTTCTGCATACAGCTGTCTCTAAAGTGCCGGGCACCTGAGGTATCTTCATTCATCTTCCAAGCCGTTGAAGCCATCTTGAAGAACTAAGCTTTGAGCGTCATTCCATGCCAGCTTTTTGACGATCACCATCCTTCCTGCATTGAGGCAGGACATAAGAATGCCGTGTGTGCATGTTTCTGCTCCTTTTCTAATCTGCAAAGTATGGACCAAATGATGAAAATTGATTTTATGCTCCTACTCCCAAGCCTCCTTTTTAAACCCTTTGTTTCCACATGAACAGCAGAGGGGTTAAACTGTTTCCTACTCTCATGAGTATGTTGGTGGCTCTCACCCCTTTTTATGGTAGATTCTGTATTATCTCTGTAAGAGGTAGGTTCCGTTGGACCCTATTAACTTAAAAAAAAATTAAGAATTTGGACTGATATGTATATAATAAAAACTTTCATACATGTGACTCTTCTTTACACCTTTCATTTCTATTTTAATTATTTGATGCCTATTTGTGGAAACAACTTGTAGACGACCTTCTATTTTTTGCAGACTCCAAGGAGCAGGTAGCTGTGAATTTGCAGGTTGCTCAAATCCACCTCAGAAGCCTGGGGTGGCTCCTCAACTTAGAGAAGTCAAGCCTGGTACCGAGTCAGGAAATAACTTTCCTGGGTTATGTAATCAACTCAGTCCTCCAGAGAGTTTTTCTCCCGCAGACAAAGCGGGAAAAGGTCCAGGCGGCAGTGAAGCAGGTCCAAACGAACTGTGCAATCTCAGTTCGTTCTGCCATGAAGGTTCTGGGGCTTCTCACAGCCGCAATACCGGCAGTACCTTGGGCTCGGTTTCACGCCAGGCCTCTTCAGGCAAATATCCTGAAGTCCTGGTCGCATCAGGTTTCTCTAGAGAAACAAATCAGGCTCACGGTAAGAGTAAAAAGGGCTCTATGGTGGTGGAGGTGTCCGACCAACCTTTCCAGAGGTCTCCCGTGGGTCTTCCCGTTGGACAAGCGCCTCACAACAGACGCGAGTGCTTGGGGTTGGGGGGCTCATCTGGACGGTTTGACGACACAAGGGACCTGGACCAAAACAGAGTCGCGAAGATCGTCAAACTGGCGGGAGCTCAGGGCCATTTTCTTAGCCCTTCGAGTTTTTCGAGAGGAAGTGAGGGGTCATCATGTCCAGATCCTCTCGGACAATACGACCGCAGTGGCTTATGTACAGCGACAGGGAGGAACCAGGAGCAGTGCTCTTATGGTCCTAGCCGAGCAACTTTTCAGTTGGGCGGAACCATGGGTAGCCTCCCTCTCGGCAGTCCACCTGAAGGGTTCCTTAAACCTTTTCGCGGACATGCTCAGCAGGAAAAGGCTGTTGGAGGCAGAATGGGCTCTGAATCAAGACGTCTTTCTTATGATCACCAAAGTGTGGGGGTCTCCTCAAATAGACCTTTTTGCCAATCGGCAGAACTGCAAGGTCCGCAGGTTCTTTTCCCTGCACAGGGAGGACGGAGCCGTGGTCTGGATGCCCTGGCTCACCCATGGCACTACCACCTGTGCTATTCCTTTCCCCCCTTCCCTTTAATTCCGTTGGTACAGAGGAAGTTCAGGGAAGAGGGGATCGGTATGATCCTGATCACACCCTACTGCCCCAAAAGGCCCTGGTTTTCGGCTCCCCTAGGCTTAGCAGTGGAGCCTCCGTGGAGGCTGCCAGTCAGGGAGGACCTGCTGTTGCAGGGAACGGTGGTCACCCAGAAGTAGGCAGACTTCAGCTAACGGCCTGGCATCTGAAAAAGACCTCCTAAAAGCTAGAGTCCTGTCCGATAGAGTAGTCAGGTCTCTCCTGTCCAGTTGAAAGGAGGTGACTAGGGCAATATACTTTAAAGTTTGGAAAAAATTTAATTCGTACTGTACATCTAAGGGATTCCAGGTCAAATGTGTAGTGTCCGTTCTGGAATTTCTCCAAGAGGGGATGGAAAAAGGACTAGCAGCTAGCACCCTGAAAACACAGGTAGCAGCTTTATCAGTTTATTTTGAAAAAACCCTGTACAGGGAGACTTTAATTTCCAGATTTTTTAGTGCTCTGGCTCGAAATAGGCCAGTGGCTCCTACCTTTTTTCCATAGTTGGGATTTATCCATTGTCCTCCATGGGCTTATGGAGGCACCGTTTGAACCCCTACAGGGGTCTTGTTTAAAAGATTTAGTCTTGAAAACTATTTTTTGGGTGGCTATTACGTCAGCAAGACGTATTAGTGAGCTACAAGCTCTAGCAGTTACGGAACCTTTCCTTAGAATCTTCCCAGACAGAGTGGTTCTTCACACAGACCCAGCGTTCCTGCCCATGGTCTCCTCGAAGTTTCTTCGCTCCCAGCAAATTGTTTTGCCTACCTTCTCTACAGCTCCTGCCAACGAAGGTGAGGAGGCGTTTCACACGCTAGATGTATGGAGATGTCTTCTGCAGTTCCTTTTGGTCACTTAGGAGTTCAGGAAGTCTAATGCCCTTTTTGTGATATTCTCAGGACCCCGCAAGGGGGAAAAAGCTTCAAAGAGCACCTTGGGCAGGTGGCTTAGGGGGGCTATTGCATAGGCCTACAAGGCCAAAGGGGAAGTGCCCCCAGCGGGGATTGCTGCCCACTCCACAAGGGCAACAGCAGTTTCTTGGGCTGAAAGGGCCGGTGCTACGCCTGATCAGATCTGTAAGGCGGCCACGTGGTCAAGCTACTCGACCTTCCTTCGCCACTACAGACTGGACTTACTGTCAGCTGCAGATCAGGCCTTTGGCAGGAAGGTACTGCAGGCAGTAGTCCCACCCTAGGTAAGCTTCTCGGTTATCCTCTCCAGGGTTGTCCTGAAAGGCGATTTGAGAAGACTTAGTTAGACTTACCGGTGACGGTATTTCTAAGAGCCTTTCAGGACAACCCCTAGTTCCCTCCCTTGTGTTTCTGAATGCATAAAATAGGATACAAGTATCTGTCATGGTTTTTTTTGTGTGGTTCTCTGTGCTTTGTATTCCAGTATGCCGGAGGTCCCCAATAACTGAGGCCATGGTGGAAGAGGAGGGGTTTTAAAGGTCAAAGCATGTGTTTCCTGAAAAGTGGGCGGAGCTGCGCTCTCTCCAGGGTTGTCCTGAAAGGCTCTTAGAAATACCGTCACCGGTAAGTCTAACTAAGTCTTTTTTCCGAATAAAACACGTTCGAAAAATTGCTGCGCAAGTACCGTGCTAGTTAAAAAGTTGCAACGACCGCCATTGTATTCTCTAGGGTCTTTGCTTAAAAAACATATATAATATTTTGGGGTTCTATGTAATTTTTCTAGCAAATAAATGATGATTTTTTACATGTAGGAGAGAAATGTCAGAATTGGCCTGGGTGCTCCAGAACACCTGATGGTGCTCCCTGCATGTTGGGCCTCTGTATGTGGCCACGCTGTGTAAAAGTCTCACACATGTGGTATCGCCATACTCGGGAGTAATAGCAGAATGTGTTTTGGGTGTGTTATTTGTGGTATGCATATGCTGTGTGTGAGAAATAACCTGCTAATATGACAATTTGTACTTTTATGGCATGTTAGGGTCTCAAGAAATTACTTACCTGAGCCCCTTCTCTCTTCAGCAATGTCCAGGAATGTCTAAGCTGTCTGGGGCACTCCTAATTGGCTGAGACACAGCAGTGACGGCCTTGGCTCCCGTGGCTGTCAATCAAAGTCAGTCAGTTAGCCAGTCAGGGGAGAGAGGGGGCGGGGCTCCGTGTCTTACTGGATACACAGAGCGCTGACTCTGCTCAGGGTGCCCCCCATAGCAAGCTGCTGGCGCTCTATAGGAGGGAGGAGCCAGGAACAGCAAAGAGGGACCCGAGAAGAGAAGGCTCTGGGCTGCTCTGTGGAAAACCAACTGCACAGAGGAGGTAAGTTTAACATGTTTGTTATTTAAAAAAAAAAAAAAAAAAGGGACTTTACAATCACTTTAAGCCCTCAGCCCCTATATGAGGGTGATTACACAATCCTTCAAAATCCAGCAAAATGGTGGGAGTGCTGAGGATCCCAAAGGTAAAAAGAATATGCTCTTGTACTGTGCTGGAGTGCTCTTACTCAAAATTTGGAATATTTAGCCTTCCAAGAATCTTACAGAATTGTGACATCACCCCCTGCTGTTTCTTTTATTGGCTTGCATGCTTTTCTCACCAGGTAGAATGCAGGGTTACATGGGAAGTGGGTTGCTAATGAATGAACAGATTTTGGTGCAAGGTCCACTTTAAGAAAGATTTCTATGTAGGGGTAGATGCATCAAAGTAGGTATAGGCTGTTTTATGTAAATCTCCTCCAAGCTTATACTCCCATGACTTGTTTGTTTTTTTTCCCCACTATCTGCTGGACATTCTGGTTTGCAAATATTTTAGATCCGGCAAATGGCCAAACCAGATCTGATGCATTTCTTTAACTTAGCTGGTCTGTTTTATGTTGCTCTACATTACTTCACCTCTTGTAATATCCATTTTTGCTCTTAATATTTTTATTTTCTTTACTGAAGCCTCACTATACTATGTTTTCGCAGATGCTGTAAGTAATAAACTGCAGGCCAGCAATGTGTTCACAGTGGCCAGGCGTACAGTGGAAGGTCAGGACATGCTGTACCAGTCCATCAAACTCACAAATGGTATATGGGTGCTGGCAGAGCTAAGGCTTCAGCCTGGAAGCCCCAGCAGTGCTGTAAGTATCACTCCAAAGTTTTACTGTCAAGTATGTGAGTAACAAAACTGTAAGACAGATCTATTTTAAGTTCCATGGGTTAAATGTGTGATATCAAATTTTGGTGAACATTCATCCAACACAAAATGTCTGTTTTTACATACATTGTGGATGAAGTCAGCATATTGTCCCATTTCTCTTTAACCTTAGTTACATCATCAGGGTTTCTTGCAGTGCTAAACAATTGATGTTAATGCATCTGTCCAGAACATGTGTGATTGTCAAACCATTCTGAGAATTGGGTCTAATAACTAGCATATTATAAACCATATTGTAGACACATGGCATCATTTTTCTGCCAACAAGGAGATCCAGCACTGGCTTTTTTCATTCTTTATGAGCCTGCTCTCTGAGTATGACTCATCATTCCTGGAAAAAAACCTCTTCTATTTATATTTCAGTTGGGGTCTGTAGTCTGTTTTTTTGGATATCATAGCGCGCAAAACACTGCGATATAGGCCTCCCTCCTGAAAACCAGGACAATAAAAAAAAAAAAAATTAAAACGCAATTGTCTCTTTTGCAAAATGTTCTGGTAATTCCAATTTCCCCTCAGTTGTTTTCAGTGTGCTGTGCTAGATGGTAAGGTCTATACTAGATTAATCTGTTCAGAATATTATTATTATACACTATTTATATAGCGCCAACAGTTTACGCACCGCTTTACAATGTAGAGAGGGGACAGCACAATTAAAGTACAGTTCAATACAGGAGGGCCCCTGCTCATAGAGCTTACATTCTAAAGGGACAGGGTGGTGGTACCAAAGGTAATAGATGCAGAGAATGATTTGATGGGGGTGGCTCGGGGACAGTTGTTAGGTAGGTGTGGGATAGGCTTCCCTGAATAAGTGAGTTTTCAGGGATCTCCTAAAGGTGGGGACAGGTTTAGGGGCTGATCGGATATACTGGGGCAGGGAGTTCCAGAGGATGGGAGAGGCTCTGGAGAAGTCCTGAAGGCGAGCATGAGCGGATATCTGCCTCTCCACAACTGATTCAATGTTCTCTGGCCTAATATCAGTGGTATTTGAAGTAACGCGATCTCTACTATGTTTTTTATGTTGAAGTTGCATTTGGATTGATAATAACACTGCCAATCCTTACCTGTTAGAAATAAACAAATGTTGGCTGTGATTTGCAGAGAGGAAGCTTATGTCTTAAAGTGGTTGTAAACTCTCCCCCACAACTTTGTCCCATGTAAATCAGCATAAAAACCCCTAATGAACACTGCTTGTAGATATCTCCTTACTTGGTATTGTTGTAATCCTTTTTGTTCTTTAGCATGCCCAGATCTCCCCTGATTTACGGCACACTCTCTATGTGCTTATCTATCTGTTATCAGGACTTCCTAGGCACACCACTGAAATCTCAGGAGACTTCATAATCACTCAGAGCTTCCTCCTACACCCCATGTGACATCACATGCAGTGTAAACCTGGCCATCGGACAGCATTACTGCAGTCTTATCAGCTGAAACTGATAAGACTGACAGGCAAATACTAGATAATCGGCACAAGTAAATACTATGAAATGGGAAGCAGAGTTGCCATAGAAATGTTGGATTGAGAAGGAGGCTTGGTTAACAGTACAGAAATACACTCCACTGTGTACTGACTCAGAAAACAATACTTAAGATGGTGCTGCCTAACCCCTGGAGTCTTTTAAAGTTTCTTTAAACAGTAAGTAATATGCGATTTGGGCTGGATTACAGTGGCTATAGTTTGATAATTGCTTATTATAATGGACTAAATGAAAAGAAGCATCAGAGTGGGAGAGTTTACTTCCTCTTTAAACTTCTTTATGTCTTCAAGTATAGAAGTATTCTGGTGTTATAGAAAAATCTTACTATTATTTTCTGCATACAGCTGTCTCTAAAGTGCCGGGCACCTGAGGTATCTTCATTCATCTTCCAAGCCGTTGAAGCCATCTTGAAGAACTAAGCTTTGAGCGTCACTCCATGCCAGCTTTTTGACGATCACCATCCTTCCTGCATTGAGGCAGGACATAAGAATGCCGTGTGTGCATGTTTCTGCTCCTTTTCTAATCTGCAAAGTATGGACCAAATGATGAAAATTGATTTTATGCTCCTACTCCCAAGCCTCCTTTTTAAACCCTTTGTTTCCACATGAACAGCAGAGGGGTTAAACTGTTTCCTACTCTCATGAGTATGTTGGTGGCTCTCACCCCTTTTTATGGTAGATTCTGTATTATCTCTGTAAGAGGTAGGTTCCGTTGGACCCTATTAACTTAAAAAAAAAATTAAGAATTTGGACTGATATGTATATAATAAAAACTTTCATACATGTGACTCTTCTTTACACCTTTCATTTCTATTTTAATTATTTGATGCCTATTTGTGGAAACAACTTGTAATTGATTATCAGGTCCCTGTGATAGTACTAATAATGTTCATACTCCAGTGCTGTCCTCAACTTCCTCTTCAGTACAGCACCAGCAGTCTTGTTTAAGGCACTGTCATTCTGCCCATTTCTTGTGAGCCTGATCTGTAATTTACAGCCCTCTCACACATCATTACATGAGCACTGCTCTGTCCTGGAAGGATATCTGCACCAACACCCCCCCTTTCTCTTTTACTTCCCAAATCCTTGTTGCTGTCGGCAGAAGAAGATCCAGGGATGACCTCACCAGAACAGCAAGAGGACCTATACATCTTTTTATGTAGGGGCTTAAAGGCTAAGTTCACCTTTTAGGAAAAAATAATAATTGGGCATTTACTATTTCTTTGCACAGGAACTTGCAAAGCATTGCACCTGTGATCAGGCTCCTGTAGGCAAGCCGTACAGTTTTCAGCCTGTACATCAGTACGGCCTGTCAGTTTAAAAGCTTTACGGCTTCTGAATTAAAGTGGTTGTAAAAGCTGAAGGTTTTTTTTTTTTTTTTTTTTTTACCTTCATGCATTCTATGAAGTGCTTTCCCTGCAGCTCCCTCTAATACTCACCTGGGCCCCCTCTCAGTCCAGCGATGTGCATGACGGCCTCAGCTGTCCCGGGACTCCCTATCCTCATTGGCTGAGACAGCTGCGGGAGCCATTGGCTCCCATTGTCAATTGCAGAGAGTGAGCCAATGAAGGGGAAGTGGGGTGGGGGGCCAAGCCGTGTCTCTGTGTGACTTATGGATGCATACAGTAGGGCGCGGGAGCGAGCACACACCAGTGCCCTCAGAGCAAGCAGCTTGCTATTGGGGGCACTGGTCAAGATGGAGGAGCCAGGAGCGCCGGTGGGGACCAGAGAAGAAGAGGATTGAGGCTTCTCTGTGCACAGATTTCTCAACATGATCCAGAAAAGCAGCTATCTTCACTGGGCCCAAGCTCATTTAAAATGGTCTGTTGCAAACTTGAAAATTGTTCTGTGGTCAGACGTTTTAAAATATGACTTTTTTTTTGGGCAAACATGGACTAAAAAGGAGAGGAACCTTCCGGCTTGTTATCAGCGCTCAGTTCAAAAGGTGTTGATGGTATGTCTGCATCCCTGATGGTATGGGGGTGTATTAGTGCGTATGGAAGGGGCAGCTTGCACATCTGGAAAAGCACCATCGCAGCGTCCCAACTTTTTTGGAATTGGGGTTGTACTCCAATAGAGTACATTTGCGCTGTACACGTGTAAACATTTATTTGCACATAATGTAATTTACAGTCCAGGCGCAAACCTAAGACAGATTTTATTTATTTTTTAAAAGGTGGGTAAAATATAGCATGCATAGCATACTAGCACATTATGTGAAACTTACCTTAGAACAAAGCCCTCCTGTGCCGTGCTGTCACCTGGTCTCCCTTCTGGTTCGTGGGCGCCAGCTGTGTGAGTGGCCAGAGCTGCAATAACATGGCACTGGACTCTGAAGGAACGGCAAGAGTATGCCGTTCCTTCAGAGCGCATGTGCTAGTGAAGTCCTTGACTGCATCTACAGTGCATATTTAGGAGATATTTACAGTACTTATAGGTAAGCCTTAGTCTAGCCTTAACTATAGGTAAAATTCATGTAACTCCCACTCCCAATGGCCCGTACACACAATCCAGCTTTCGAGAGCCGATCACCACAGTTCCTCAGATATTATTTGATTGGACATGCACGAAAATTTTCTTTGTATGACACCAGATAGTCCGTTCTTCTTTTTTTATTTTTATTTTTTTTATTTAGTCAGTACAGTTGTCATCCAAAAATACAATACAAATACACCACAACACATGACATCACTTCTGATTTTTATTTATTTCTTTTCTTTCTGTCGTATGAGAATTTTCGTGACTTTAGTAACCTATTCAATTTCTACTTGCGATTTATTAAGCAAAAAAGTTGGATGATCTGTCGTCCGATTTTTGGATCGTGTGTAAGGGTCTGTTTATAAAATATTTATTAAATGAATGTCGGAAGCAATTGTGCATCCTGGACAAAATGTGACCGTTTTAATGCCTGTATCTTTAGCTCCATCTAGTAGCCAATACTGTATGTGGTATAGTTTTCAGAAACACCCCAGTGATAAAACTATACTATAAAGCTGAAGATGCAGGCATTAATCTTACGGTCACATTTTGTTCACCGTGCACGCATGCTTCTGACATTTGTGCATTGAATGTTGTACAAATAGAACCCTAAGTGCCACTGTTAAAAAAATAAAAAATAATAATTCCTCTTGCAGACACAGAATGTTGGGCTTTGTGCTATTGGGAAAACCTGCCTTGGCCACTGCAGCAATTTACTTGAATTGTGCAGTTTATTTCTATACTACAGCCTACAGAATGGTACCTAGAGCATCTATAAATGGAATTTCAGGTGTGTGTGTGTGTGTGTGTATATGTATGTATGTATGTATGTATGTATGTATGTATGTATATATATATATATATATGTATGTATGTGTGTGTGTGCGCACACACACACACACACACACACACACACTCTCAGTCAGTCAGTCAGTGATTTCTTATTAATCACTTGCGGATCTATACAGCAAAGGGACAGACGCTCAGCGCCGAAATACATACATATACGTGATCCGGCATTTCCGGGTAGGGGGGTACGTGCCTGCCGCCCCATCTGTGCTGTGATTCGGTACAATACAAGTCGGTCAGCAGGTCCAGGCCAATGATTTATGTTTACTAACAACACAGGGATCTGTACACGAAGCAGTGATGCAGCTGTCGTGTTCTTTTTTCTTTTCTTCTGCTTGCTAAGTAAAAGCAGCACACATTATTAGGGACACAGTTAACCCCTTCCCAGCCACTGTCACTAGTACAGTGACAGTGTATAGTATTAGAACTGATCACTGTATTAGTGTCACTGGTGATGTCAGTGTTAGGCTGTTCCCACCCAGTGTCAGATTGCCCATTACACTATCACAGTCCCACTCTAAGTCGCTGATCCCCGCCATTGCTAGTATAAAAACAAAACAAAAGAAACCCCTCCAGGTTATATGCCATCATTTGTAGATGCTATAACTTTCTCGCAAACCAATCAATATACACTTATTGTGATTTTTTATTTAGCAGAGACCTGTAGCAGAATACATTTTTGCTTCAATTTATGAAGAAATTACTTTTTTTTTTAATTGGATATGTTTTATTGCAGAAAGTAAAAAAAAAATGTTTTTACATTTTTGTTTATACAATAAAAAAAAAAAAAACAGTGGTGATTGAATACCACCAACTACTATACAACAACGTACATTGCCTTGTTTAAAGCTTAGAGGAAGATTTTAGTGACTGGGTTTACATTAACTCTATGTGCACCCACTAGGTACATTTCTGTTATAGGTAGAGTCTGGAATGATGAGTCCCCTTTGGCTGCTTACAAACCTTGGACACTACAACAAATCTACCTGCCATAACTAAGTTCCCGGTCTCTTAGGTGTTCCACCAACCTTTCTATAGTCTAGCACCCCCTTATGCATAATATATTGTAAGAAAAAAAATCCAACAGGAATGGCAGACCCCTTATAATGACCACAGCAGGTGTACAAATGATTGAAGTTATGTGCAGATATTTTATATTGCATATCCTTGGGTGATATAAGAAACTGTTAGGAGGTCTAACTCTCCAGGACCCACAAAGCACTAACACAAATCTGTACTGAGGAAAATATTGCTGACTTCCTCCTTAGAATACTATGGTTAACTGAAAAATTTGAAAATTTTAGAAAGCCACATATCCTGATCTGCATACATCAGATCAGCATAATGGCTTGGCTACTAGCAATTTCAGAGGTTAGTAGTGGCACCCTAGATATTGTATGCTGAGAAATTATTTCCTGCACCAAAACTAATTATTCCCTACACTTTCTACACAAAGGGCCAGTTTACTGTCCTTCAGACTTTAGGGGGGCTGGACTGGGACTATCGGAAGTAGAAAATGCTGCATATTTGGTGTCAGTGGGAGGAATTGTGCCCCGTTATTGATGTCATTGGGAGGAATTGTGCCTCGTCATTGGTAGAAATTGCGCCCCATTGTTGGAGGCATTGAGAGGAGATGTGCCCCTTCGTTGGTGTCAGTGGATGAAATAGTGCCCCAAGGGCCAGATAAGAGCCTTAGTTTGGAGACCACTGTTACACCATCACACCACCAGTAACCTGAAATGTTAATGCATAAACCGATAGAATCATACTGGCTACATCGAATTCTGACTCTACTATTGACATATCACAATAGAAATCATAAAAGGAAAAAAGGAATGCGCAAACCTGGGCTAGCTCTAATAGATTAAATAAGAAGCTGCCAACATAAAAAGGTGTTCCCACACAAAGTAACAAATAAAGAATCGTAAATATGTGGCGCTGACTCAAAAATGTGTATAACTAAAATTATACTAAAAACGTGCAAAAGCAATAATTCTTCAAGTGTAAACAATTTTCAGCATAATATACAATAATGATTATACATATAAACATCTAATAAAGTGCAAGCATATGAATAAAGTGCAAACAGATCCTCCAAAAGTGCTAATAGTGCAATAAAAGTCCAAAAAGGTAAGTAAAAACTCCAAAGTGACAGTTCATATAGGAGAAAAAAAGTTCATGTGCAAAGCCACCGAACAAAATCCACTTCATCCAATTGTTATCACCATCCGCGGTACGCCACTCATTTGCCCCAGCCTCTCACCTCATATGGGTCAAATCAAGCCTTGGTATGGGTAAACAATGGATCCTCAGCAATCGATCGACTCCCACAGATATCCTCAGCACTACCAGTACCAGGGAATATTCCAGGCACATGCAAGTCATGCAACAAAGAGGAGGGGCTCCATAGTGTAATTGTTATATTCCATTTATTTAAAAAACGTAGTAACTTACAGTTTAAAAATGAACAGCTTCTGTAGGGTACATCCAGTCTCGGCTGTGACCGGAAGTGACGACACCTGGCTCCTCCCTTATGTGTTGCGACACTGAACACGTGACTTCATCAAAGGGTGAACAATAGAAATCGTCATTCACCAGAACAGACATGTTTCCAATCTTCACTTCAGGTCGGGTATTCCATGCTCATTATAGCCTCACTGTCCTATTCTCATCTGATAAGAGAGGAGTGTGATCACCTGCCACTGAAGCATCTCCTCAACGTTTGTCAAGCTGTTGTTTCAGAGATTTTCTGCACATTACTACTGTAAAAAGTGATAATTTCATTTGTCATGGGCTTCCTGTCAGCTGCCACATTCCACTCTGATCTTTTTTCATTAACATGGTGTTTATTCCCATATAAGTGCCACTCCCTGGATATACCTTTTGTTTAGCACATTATTTTGTAAACCCTGGTTTGCAAAATTGCTAGAATCTCAGCAGCATCTAAAATGCTGCCAGCTCTATGGCGCCAACATCCCATAATTAGTGGTGCTTTAATCAGTAAAAACTATTACTAGATGTCTGTTATGGTTAACACATTTTGATATGTCACCATTATTAACTGTATACTGCCTATATAGTGAATATAGATTCCTACCCAGACCTAGAACAGTGGCTTCTCTTTTGAGTGGTGTCAAAAGAGGTTGAGTCCTTTTGTTTAAGATGTCATATGTATTGTTTCATTGGTTAGGACTTCGTGAGACATCAACTTGGTACTTTCTGTAGTGCAGAAGTCTCCATTTGATCCCATCCTGGAGTCCTGCATCAGAAGGTTTTTTTTCTGGCTGCCATTATTTCACCTTACAGAGTTTCAGAATTGGCTGCTCTTTCACGTATGGAACTGTTCCTGGTGTTTCACCATGAAAAAATGGTTCTACCGTCCTTCCTTTTATCCAAGGTGGTTTCTTGTTCCAGCTCAACCAGGACATTGTATTTTATTTTTTTGTACGAAGCCTCAAATTCCAGGGGACAAGGCCCTTCACACCTTGGACATGGTTTGTGCTATCATGTCTTGCCTGAAGTCTATTACTACATTTAGTCTGTTTACCCTTTTGTGCTTCCTGAAAGCCCAAAGTAGGGTCTCCGGATTTCATGTCTACCATTTTTTGATGGATCTGTCAGCTTATGTCTTAAGCTTATGGTGTGAAGGGGAAAGGTCCACTGTTTTTGGTGACAGCTCATTTTTTCAGGGGTGTTAGTGCCACCTGGGCTATTTGTCATCAGGCTTTGGTAGCTCAAGTTTGCAAGGCTGCTACTTGAACTTCAGTGCATACTTCTACAAAGTTTTACCAGGTGGATGTTTGAGCCACTGAGGATGTCACTTTAGTTGGTTTTACAGGCTGCTGCATGAGATTTCTAACCTGTTCTGGTTTAGTTGTTTGGGGCCTGTTGGCTTGTTGCTATGTGGCTCTCTTCTCATATTCAGTGTTATATTAGATCCATATTGTAAAGAAAATGAAGATACTCTGTGTCCTGGGATGTATTAGAAAAGAAAGTGTGATTTTTGGTTTTCCTTTTGAATTCCTTTTCTTGGAGTACATCACAGAAAACAGGAATCCCAGCCCTCTTCCTTTGTGCTTTGTGGTTTATGGCTTCTAACAACAACTGAAGCATTGACTAACAGGGAGGGGTAAGGGGAGATTACCTGTCTTTTTTTCAGTGTCCATCTGAAGGTGGCAGCATAACCCTGTCATAATGAAGTTGAAAGTACCCTGTGCCCTGTGATGTACTCCAAAAAAAGGATTTCAGTTAAACCAAAAATCAAATTTTTTAAACCTTCACGCTCTATTTTGCTTGGGTACTGCAATCAGTGCTTCTCCCCTATCAGAAACCATGAATCAGACTGAGACAGAAGTACAGTTAAATTACATTTGTTTAATAATAATAAAAAAAAGTTAAACAGAGTAAACGTAGTCAAAACATAGGCAGAGATTAGGAACCGGAACGTATAGTCAGACGGATATTGCCTACAGAAAGGCTCAGAGAGGCAAGCAAAGCCCCTGTACTATCCCAAGTGGATCCCTTGGTAATCTTTGCCCCCTTTTAAACAGTGAAACCCTGTGTTGGGCATTGCTGTATATTTCTTTGGTCGAGGGGATACTGTAGTAGAACAAATGGTGGCATTGAGGCCCCTCCACACTCGGGCAACACTGAAGCCTATAGAATGATATGCTACAACAACCTATGGATAGTTTTGGAGGCCTGGTGGTGCAACTATCTTCTTGTACATTGGGAACATAGCGAATGTTCCCTTTTACCTATAAATGTTTCTTGCCCCTTTTTATGTATGTTCTTATGTGTTCTGATAATGCTTTGTACTGAGCAACCTAACATATTATGTTTAATATTGTACCCTCTTTCATTCTGTATTCTGAAATCTGAATAATAAAAACTATTGAAAAAGAAAATTCATAGGAGACTCTTATCCTGGGGGCAATAAAAACTGAAAAAAAGAGTGGGGTCCCCCTCAAAATCTGTACCAGACCCTGATCCAGGCATGCATCCTGGCTGGCTAGGAAAATTAGTGGCAGGGAGTGTGCCCCATCTTTTCCTAAACTATACCAAGCCACATGCCCTCAACATCGAGTGGGTACTTTGGCAAGAGGGGCCTCATTGTCCCCCAATGTCAATAACATCGTCTAGTAATTTAGCTCCATCACCAGTCACAATTGATGAAGCTCGTGGACAAAACAACCTGTGCCTTCATGATCATTACTTTCGTCACAAATGTCAGTTCCCTGGCTGGTTGCTGGATGTCACAAACCATATATGGTTATGACCAAATGTAGTATTTACAAAACAGGCTGGGGATCTGAACTGCCATTTAGTGGCACCAAAGAAAATAACATTTTTGTACTTGCAGTCAAATATTTTCCTCAGAGTCCATTAACCCTTTTGCTGCCATAGCCGTTTCTGCGTTTTTGTGCACGCATGTTTAAAAAATAATTTTAGGCCTAATGTTTAGTTAAAACTCCCCAAAACATATATTCTCTGAAAGCGGATACCCTGGAGAATAAAATAAAATAGTGGTCGTTTACATTTTTTGTGTCACACAATATTTGAACAAAAGAGAACAGTTTGTGGGACTTTGTGTGAAGCACATTACTAACTCAGAACTGAACCAATTAAAATAAATATAATTATTTATTACAAAGGGTGAACATGCACATCAAAAATCAAGTAACAAGTCAATGAACATGATACAGCATTGAAAATAGAGTAACAAGTCAATGAACATGGTACGATATGGTAATAGGTCTCAATGAGTAAAATCTGAACAGTTCATAGTAAATGACAATTATCTCAACATAGTTGGGTAGAAATAATAAAGGTATCAAATAGGTAAAATGATACAGTATAATATTAGATCTCGATGGATAAAGTCTGAACAGTTCATGATTTGGAACAAATATCTCAACATGATTGAAAAATAATGATAGACCTAGGGCATGTAGACCACATTGCAGTGGTATCATATAGACATATTAGTAATAAGGAATTGGTTCGTTATAGTAGAGATGTATTCTGGTACAAACGGTAAATATAGAAACTGTGACGTAGCATCGTAGATAAGCTCTACGCGTTTCGTGGTTACATTACCACTCATCAGGAGCAGATGCATAGTTTGGGGGATATCTATAAAAGAAATGCCAAAGATTGTATCATGTTAAAAAAGAGATGTAAAACACAGAAGAAGGAGGGGGAGCATAAAAGGTCCCAAGCACTCTCACCTATCTGTAGTATGTAAATAGGACTGGTTGGTAGTATCAATAGTAGAGGACACTTTGAAAAGCGTTGTCCACGGGAGCTGAGACGGTAACATCAAAGGCACGGGCGGTGGCACCGGCAACCAAGTTACACACAAACAGAAATGTCCAGTATGCAGCTGGGAGATGGGTGTTTAATATTGTGCGTGTTGCATGATATCTGATTCCCCAGAATGTCTATGGAATTCAATATTGAAATAGTAAATTAGTTGCCCAATTAGTGAGCTGTAAAAAAGCACCCAGATGAGTGTGAAAAGGAAATATTCCCAAAAATTAAACAGGGTGTAATCAGATAATAAATGTGACTCTAAAGTGAAAAGACCCGGGTGGGAAAAGAAAAAAAGTTTTAGGTGAAATTAATAATGTGGGGGTACCTGTAAGGGTGTGTTGAGGGGAGTCCAGTGAAGTGCAGCAATATCTGTAACGAGTGAGTGAAATTAAAGTGTGATCTGAGTGTGTGTATGGTATAAGTACCAGCCGTGGACCAATGATGACCGGCAACGTCACACAGCGTAGTGAGGGAGGAGCTGTGTCGCCGCCCGAGCAACAATGTGTGCTCAGCGTTTTGGCGCCAATACCTCCCTCATGGAGTACACAGAGTAGGCAAACACGTTGGTGATGCGGCGTCATAAATTACGTCACTCACTCGACGTGTGGGTGTGGCGTCGACCCACAGCGAGACCTGCCCCGCTCCCCAGTAATAGGAGGGAGGAGGGGGAGGACAACGAGACAAAGCCTAGCCCCACCTAGCAGAGCTAGTCCCTAAATACAAAAGAAACGTCTTGGCAGAGATAAGTCACAGATTATGGTTAAAAACAAGTATAATGGTTTAGTGATGTGCTTCCATCCCCGATAACATGAGAAAAACATGGGCTAAGACTGAGCTAGAGCCAGGCTGGGACTTTATATGAGGCAATAATAAATTATATACCTCCATCCCCGATAATTTGAACAAAAGAGAACAGTTTGTGGGACTTTGTGTGAAGCACATTACTAACTCAGAACTGAACCAATTAAAATAAATATAATTATTTATTACAAAGGGTGAACATGCACATCAAAAATCAAGTAACAAGTCAATGAACATGATACAGCATTTAAAATAGAGTAACAAGTCAATGAACATGGTACGATATGGTAATAGGTCTCAATGAGTAAAATCTGAACAGTTCATAGTAAATGACAATTATCTCAACATAGTTGGGTAGAAATAATAAAGGTATCAAATAGGTAAAATGATACAGTATAATATTAGATCTCGATGGATAAAGTCTGAACAGTTCATGATTTGGAACAAATATCTCAACATGATTGAAAAATAATGATAGACCTAGGGCATGTAGACCACATTGCAGTGGTATCATATAGACATATTAGTAATAAGGAATTGGTTCGTTATAGTAGAGATGTATTCTGGTACAAACGGTAAATATAGAAACTGTGACGTAGCTTCGTAGATAAGCTCTACGCGTTTCGTGGTTACATTACCACTCATCAGGAGCAGATGCATAGTTTGGGGGATATCTATAAAAGAAATGCCAAAGATTGTATCATGTTAAAAAAGAGATGTAAAACACAGAAGAAGGAGGGGGAGCATAAAAGGTCCCAAGCACTCTCACCTATCTGTAGTATGTAAATAGGACTGGTTGGTAGTATCAATAGTAGAGCACACTTTGAAAAGCGTTGTCCACGGGAGCTGAGACGGTAACATCAAAGGCACGGGCGGTGGCACCGGCAACCAAGTTACACACAAACAGAAATGTCCAGTATGCAGCTGGGAGATGGGTGTTTAATATTGTGCGTGTTGCATGATATCTGATTCCCCAGAATGTCTATGGAATTCAATATTGAAATAGTAAATTAGTTGCCCAATTAGTGAGCTGTAAAAAAGCACCCAGATGAGTGTGAAAAGGAAAAATTCCCAAAAATTAAACAGGGTGTAATCTGATAATAAATGTGACTCTAAAGTGAAAAGACCCGGGTGGGAAAAGAAAAAAAGTTTTAGGTGAAATTAATAATGTGGGGGTACCTGTAAGGGTGTGTTGAGGGGAGTCCAGTGAAGTGCAGCAATATCTGTAACGAGTGAGTGAAATTAAAGTGTGATCTGAGTGTGTGTATGGTATAAGTACCAGCCGTGGACCAATGATGACCGGCAACGTCACACAGCGTAGTGAGGGAGGAGCTGTGTCGCCGCCCGAGCAACAATGTGTGCTCAGCGTTTTGGCGCCAATACCTCCCTCATGGAGTACGCAGAGTAGGCAAACACGTTGGTGATGCGGCGTCATAAATTACGTCACTCACTCGACGTGTGGGTGTGGCGTCGACCCACAGCGAGACCTGCCCCGCTCCCCAGTAATAGGAGGGAGGAGGGGGAGGACCCGGTGTGCGTCGCAGCTCCCGGGGACAACGAGACAAAGCCTAGCCCCACCTAGCAGAGCTAGTCCCTAAATACAAAAGAAACGTCTTGGCAGAGATAAGTCACAGATTATGGTTAAAAACAAGTATAATGGTTTAGTGATGTGCTTCCATCCCCGATAACATGAGAAAAACATGGGCTAAGACTGAGCTAGAGCCAGGCTGGGACTTTATATGAGGCAATAATAAATTATATACCTCCATCCCCGATAATTTGAACAAAAGAGAACAGTTTGTGGGACTTTGTGTGAAGCACATTACTAACTCAGAACTGAACCAATTAAAATAAATATAATTATTTATTACAAAGGGTGAACATGCACATCAAAAATCAAGTAACAAGTCAATGAACATGATACAGCATTGAAAATAGAGTAACAAGTCAATGAACATGGTACGATATGGTAATAGGTCTCAATGAGTAAAATCTGAACAGTTCATAGTAAATGACAATTATCTCAACATAGTTGGGTAGAAATAATAAAGGTATCAAATAGGTAAAATGATACAGTATAATATTAGATCTTGATGGATAAATCTGCGTACTCCATGAGGGAGGTATTGGCGCCAAAAAGCACACATTGTTGCTCGGGCGGCGACACAGCTCCTCCCTCACTACGCTGTGTGACGTTGCCGGTCATATTGTGGTCGTTTACATTTTTTCCCAGCAATCAGTGCGCAGTGTTCCGCCTATCACGGACCGTCTCTCATCCTCGTCCATGAGATGAGAATGACAGGCCATCCGTGATAGGCGGAACACTGTACTGCAGGGAAAATTAGTGTCCGCCTATCACGGATGGGCGGGAGGAGGCGGCGCGGCTTTTAAACACCGCCGTCTGTCTGCATGACAAGCTGTTCATGTAGGCAGACGGCGGTGACTCGAATATAAGCCGAGGGGTAGACTTTCAGACCTAAAAAAGGGTCTGAAAATCTCGGCTTATATTCGAGTATATACGGTATACCATACACACACTCAGATCACACTTTAATTTCACTCACTCGTTACAGATTTTTCCCACCCGGGTCTTTTCACTTTAGAGTCACATTTATTATCTGATTACACCCTGTTTAATTTTTGGGAATTTTTCCTTTTCACACTCATCTGGGTGCTTTTTTTTACAGCTCACTAATTGGGCAACTAATTTACTATTTCAATATTGAATTCCATAGACATTCTGGGGAATCAGATATCATGCAACACGCACAATATTAAACACCCATCTCCCAGCTGCATACTGGACATTTCTGTTTGTGTGTAACTTGGTTGCCGGTGCCACCGCCCGTGCCTTTGATGTTACCGTCTCAGCTCCCGTGGACAACGCTTTTCAAAGTGTCCTCTACTATTGATACTACCAACCAGTCCTATTTACATACTACAGATAGGTGAGAGTGCTTGGGACCTTTTATGCTCCCCCTCCTTCTTCTGTGTTTTATATCTATTTTTTAACATGATACAATCTTTGGCATTTCTTTTATAGATATCCCCCAAACTATGCATCTGCTCCTGATGAGTGGTAATGTAACCACGAAACGCGTAGAGCTTATCTACGATGCTACGTCACAGTTTCTATATTTACCGTTTGTACCAGAATACATCTCTACTATAACGAACCAATTCCTTATTACTAATATGTCTATATGATACCACTGCAATGTGGTCTACATGCCCTAGGTCTATCATTATTTTTCAATCATGTTGAGATATTTGTTCCAAATCATGAATTGTTCAGACTTTATCCATCGAGATCTAATATTATACTGTATCATTTTACCTATTTGATACCTTTATTATTTCTACCCAACTATGTTGAGATAATTGTCATTTACTATGAACTGTTCAGATTTTACTCATTGAGACCTATTACCATATCGTACCATGTTCATTGACTTGTTACTCTATTTTCAATGCTGTATCATGTTCATTGACTTGTTACTTGATTTTTGATGTGCATGTTCACCCTTTGTAATAAATAATTATATTTATTTTAATTGGTTCAGTTCTGAGTTAGTAATGTGCTTCACACAAAGTCCCACAAACTGTTCTCTTTTGTTAGCAGCTGTGTCCTGCAAGACTTTGAAGTATGTGAGCTGTGTGGCAGGTGCTACACCAGCAGCCGCCGACACAGCTCGCAATAGTGACGCACACCAGGGGTGGACTGACCATTCAGGTATTGCCAGTAGGGGACCCCATGACAGCTTCCGCTTTGATCTACCTGTCATTCACAGCTAGCTGACGGGTAGATCAGGTCCCTGCTGCTAAGAGATTGGGTTTAGTCAGACCTCTCGTGATGACTTTTGAAGCGTTCGTGTATATGAGCGTATCTTTTTTTTTTTTTTTTGGTGGGGGAGTGGATCTTGGGTGGGAGTTCCCACACTTTTTTCTCCAAGACTTGACCCCTGATGGAGGTATATAATTTATTATTGCCTCATATAAAGTCCCAGCCTGGCTCTAGCTCAGTCTTAGCCCATGTTTTTCTCATGTTATCGGGGATGGAAGCACATCACTAAACCATTATACTGTGTTTTAACCATAATCTGTGACTTATCTCTGCCAAGACGTTTCTTTGTATTTAGGGACTAGCTCTAGGCTTTGTCTCGTTGTCCCCGGGAGCTGCGACGCACACCGGGGCCACACCCACACGTCGAGTGAGTGACGTCATTTATGACGCCGCATCACCAACGTGTTTGCCTACTCTGCGGTCCTCCCCCCCTCCTCCCTAACATTTTCAGTAAAAAATGCACCAAAGTTAATTTTAGGGCAAGAAAAAAGGCGAAGTTGCGCTGAAAAACAAAATATCTAATATGTGAAGCCCTAAAATTGCCCGTGATACGGAGACAAACTTTGGTACCCTAAATTTTTCATAAGCAAGGCTTTAAAAGCCCCAACAGGTCATCAGTTTAGAGATAACTGTGGGCCCACAATTATTGGTCTCACTACGATGTGCACAGCGGTATGTAACATGTGTAGCGCAAGATTTTCTTACGTAGGCCTTCAGACACGTGCGTTTAAATGCATATGTTTGTGCATTACATATAGGGTTGAAGCAAAATAATCAATGCTTTTGGCTATTTACATTAAGGCAGCCATACCTAATAAAGTCTTTATCACTGAAATCAATATAATTGAAACTCATGTGTCTCCATGGAACTCCAGAAGAGATATCATAGAATATAACTGTAATGGAAATTATTAGTTATAATAACACGTTTACACTTTCTATTTTTTTTTTTTGTGAGGAAATGAGATTGCAAATTAAAATTGGAACAATATATACTGGATTGTCAGATAAAAGCTTGTACTATCTCAGTATAATTCAGAAGGGATTGTGAAGAATTGTGTTTAGAACGTTGGTCTCTTACAATGTAGTTGCAGGCAGTGGGCTCTCTATAGGTAACTGTCAAGTAGTTAGAGTACCAGTTCTGCAGAATGCTAACGATCAATGTCTCCCAGTATGAAGTGTTGATAATGGGATGCCGCAGTTTAGACAAGGGGGGGAGGGGGCTTATTTGTATTCTGCAGCACGTGCCCCACAATCCTGCTGTGCTCAGCAAGAATAAAACGGGGGGGAGGAGGGGAAAGGTATACAGTCATAGGAAGATGCTGGCTTGGATGTGCAGTCGCTGTCCCTGGTGCTAAAGGTTAATGGTTGCATGTCAAGTTTGGGCGCAGAAAGGCACAGGGGGTAAGAACATATCTCTATGTATTGTGTTCATCACTAATACTGCAGACAAAATATAGACCCATCCATACAAAGAGTCATTATTTATTTTTTGTCTTGGTGTATCGAGGTGAAAGGCTGATAAAATGGTACTTCCTATTCTGTGTTTTTCATCATGTTTGTGCCCTTTCTCATCCCCCGGCACAGCTTTTAGTCACCAGGGCAGCGATGACCTTGACTGATGACTTCTACATCTAATGACCTATCTGCAGCTGCTAGCACCTCATCCATCCATCCATCCTCCGTTCTGATAAATGACAAGGCTGATCCCACTGATCATTACTTAAAATATAGTCCTTTATGCCACTACAGCAATTGTATTACCACTTCTATGGTGTCATCAATGGCTTTTCAATCAATGCACAAGCAGCTTTGCTGATAGTGGAATTCATTTTTATTAATTTTTTTGTCTACTATTTAAAAGAATTGCCATTTTCCTTTACTTGGGAAAACAGTGATTTATTTTTTTATAATTCTGTAATGAAGGTATAATTAGATGTTACGTTGTTTTGCTAATAACTCATATTGTGATCATCATCTTTTCAGATCCTTAGGATGTGAATGGTTCTACCCATGGAGGCTATGAAATGTACATTATTTTTCACCTGCCTAAGTGAGCTTTTAGACATATGCCTCTATGATCCTTATGCACTACTGATGGTTTTTCTCCAAATGTCATTTGTTTTGCTGTTACAGATGTCAGAATGAGGGTGCCCCATGATTTCATGATGCTGAGACAATAGCAGCTGATGGCTGCAGATGTAAGAACAGGTGATAGGTGCGGGTGTGCTTGTATGAAGATGGTGCAGACTGTGCAGGTGGCAGTGCTAGGGGCACCCGGGGTTGGCAAGACCTCTATCATCCAGCAATTTGTTGCCCATGAGTTCCAAGAGGAATACACCCCAACTGAGAGTAGGCAGCTGCACAGAGCCTCTGCAGTGCTCAGCGAGAGGATGTATGAGCTGCTCATCCTGGATTTACCCAACCTGCCTAGATACCCTGGATCTGCAGGACAGGTGAGACCACTATAAGGTTGGTTATATTCACAAGTTACCAAACTCGTACATGGAATCTGCCAAATGACTGACATTTGAATATATCCTCTGGTTCTTTGTTGCTAAAAGGTCTGCAGACCAAATAAATACACTGTAACCTTTCTGAAACATACCATGGTGGTGCTCACTTATGATTCTTTTAAATATGTAAATATGCAGTATATCCAGGAAATTTAAAGTGAAATATGATATAAATATACATTTGCACTTATTCACATTCAAGTCCTTTCCAACATTTTGGACACCAGTGACCTGTGGCACAATATTCTGTTTCTTTTTGGCATCAGATCATTACCTTTCAGTGCTCATAAGATAACTGCAGAGGTTTCAGGCCAACGGTTATGTTTGAAATGGTTAGGTTAACGCACATCCATCCATCCAAAGCCAATCTGTCCCATTGGAGTCCCATAGGCAAAAACAGAATGTGAGAAAGCAAATGTCTCCAAAGTAAGCGATATTCCTCTTTTTCGGCTTTTTTCCGAAATTTGTGTTGCACACACACGGTCGGACAAAGTTGTCGGAACATCCGATCATTCTGAACGAGGTGACGTATAAGACGTACGACTGGACAACGTAGAGGCCAGTAGCCAATAGCTTTAGTCTCCAAATTTCTTCTGAGCATTTCTTCCGACTTTGTGTGTTGGAATTCTCTACACACGATCGGAAAAAGTCTGATCGGATTTTGTTGTCGGAAAATTTTAGATCCTACTCTCAAATTTATTCCGTCGGATATTCTGACGGAAAAAGCCCGCTAGAGCCCACACACAATCGGATTTTCCGACAACATAATCTGATCAGACTTTTTCCATCGGGATATCCGACCGTGTGTATGGGGCATTAGACAGTTGTCATCAGAACTAGTGTCCCGAATGGAAGATTAATTCTTGTTTTGGTGAAAAATTAGCATTTTTGTTATCACCAGGACAATTTAGAAAGGTTATAATCTAGCCAGTGGAGACACAGTTAGCTATAAAAACTTGATAGAGGGAAAAGCCCCATCATAGACATTGCAATAGTAAAAAAAAAATTACATGGATCATGTTGAATGAAAATATAGTGAGTGTCTTACGAGATAAAGTTCGCATTGTAGCGCTATACAAGTTATTCATTCATTCATTCATTCATAAACAATCCAATTTTGACAAAATATGGTCTCCTTGGCTTGCTTACTTACATGTTTCCGAATGATTGAATCATATAGTACGAATAAGTTAATGCTGGATCCCTGGACAGACCCATCTCTTTTCTTCTCCCCCCCTACTTTTTTTTCTTTCTTTTCTCTTTGCTTGTTCCCTCCACTTTGGCCAGCCTTGGCATCATGTCCTCTTAGCTTTTCCTTCTTATTTAAGCTCTTGATGTTCATATTTAGGGGTCTGGAGCTCCTTTGTGGAACCATTACAATGCTTGGCAACGAGTAATACTGTACTATGCAAACCATGGTTGCTGGATGTGGGCTTTACTTAATGATGGGCCGGCTTCCAGGGATTACGATTCAAGACGGTCTTGACTGCAATATCTTGGGTCTTGTTGTCCCACACTATGATCCAAGGGGTAATTGTATAGAAGACCACTTCCTAGTAACCACAATTGTTATGAGGTTTTATACCCATGTTACAACACAAAATATGTTATTCCGGTCCACTTCTAATGGTGGTCACATGCTTATTCATGAGCTTAGCGAGTACCCACCTATTTGCCAAGATTTTCAGATGTTATGTTTCCCCCACTTATGTACCTTTGTCTATACAGAGCTAGCGAGGATTGTTTGCTGCTCTGCACAGTCCTTTTGTTATTTTTATTCTTTTAAAACATTAATAAAAACAATTGAAACAGAAAACCTGATAGAGGTTTTAACACTATTCAAAACTATATAAAACATTATAGCTTTAAATTTGCCTGGAGCTGTGCTTTCAAGTAAGAGTCATAAGGTAGGTTAAAGTATATGTGACAGACAAGAAAATGACCACCGTTGTAAAGAATATTGTATGTTGATAACTCTACTGTTGTACAGACATATAGTGAGAGAATTGAGTATATTAATTATATTTTCACATGCCTTCATTTTTGTTTTTCTCCACATTTGCAAGCAGGCCAAGCTTTAGGGTCTCTTCAAACTCTTACATTTCATTAAAGCATGGTAAAGAACATGCTTTAGACTGCACAGTGTTACCATGTGGTACAAATAAAGGCAGCCTTATAAATTGTGCATTAAGGGCCGTATGTCCGTTTTTCATCCATCCGTTTTCGGATGAAAAACGGACATACATGTATCCCTATGGGATAGTGGGTGTCAGCGGATGAGCATCCCTGACACCCGATCTCGTCCGTGCCCGCTATGGTCCGTTTCGGCAGACGGAGGAAAACCCTATTTTTCCATCCATCTGCAGAGCGGATCGGATGACGACGGACTCTACGGACTGTCGTCACCTGATCCCCCATAGGGGAGAGTGGCGCTGTGACAGGTCCGTCCCTGCACAGAGTGCAGAGATGGACCTGTCATCTTCCTGCTCAGCGGAGACTGCTCCGGCGATCCCCACTGAGCAAGCGGATATCCACGGGGTGGATCTGCACTGATCCGCCCCGTGTGAAAGGACCCTAAAGCAGCCTTTTAATTTTGCTAATGCAGCACAACAGGTGAAAAACATCCCTGCACAAGTTTTGTAGGGCAATATGTGTGTTTTGGTGCATTAAAACATGGGTGCCTTGCAGGGACGTGGCAGGGATGCCCCCCCTCCCCCCCCAGAGCATCAGTGCAGACAGATGTAGTAACGTTATGTGTGGTTCAACTACATTGATGCACTCGGTAGGCACTGACTTACACTCGCTGTTGTTGTGTGCTGCCTGAGCCTGCTGTTACCCTGTCCAACCACCCGGGTGCGCCGGCCCGGGCTGTTGGGCTCATCTGGGGCTGAGGGAGGCTCTGTCATCAGGGGGGGCGGGACCGGGAGCTCCATTGACGCTCTGACCCTGCCCTGCCCCGCCCCGCCCCATGTAGCCTGTATGTGCTCGGAGGCTTGGAGCAGAGGGAGCGCTGAGAGTGCCTCCCCTGTACATCTGAGAGCCCCGGACCGCTGAAAGCCCCACCCCTATCACAGAAAGCCCACCCCTGGACCTCTGAGAGCGGGAGGTGAGCCCGCTGGCCAGGTAGGTCTTTCTGCCAATAGTTACACACTGCCTGTAGACAGTAGACTTACTGTTATGCTATGTCATTTCCTGTAGTCTCAGCCGCAGTCTCTGGTCATTTCCTGTAGTTGCAGCCGCAGTCTCTGGTCATTCCCTGTAGTCACATCCGCAGTCTCCGGTCATTTCCTGTAGTCGCAGCCGCAGTCTCTGGTCATTCCCTGTAGTCACATCCGCAGTCTCTGCTCAGTCCCTGTAGTCGCAGCCGCAGTCTCTGGTCATTTCCTGTTGTCACAGCCACAGTCTCTGGTCATTCCCTGCAGTCGCATCCACAGTCTCTGGTCATTTTCTGTAGTTGCATCCGCAGTCTCTGGTTATTTCCTGTAGTCGCAGCCGCAGTCTTTGGTCATTCCCTGTAGTCACATCTGCAGTCTCTGGTCATTCCCTGTAGTCGCAGTCTCTGGTCATTCCCTGTAGTCACATCCGCAGTCTCTAGTCATTTCCTGTAGTCACATCTGCAGTCTCTGGTCATTCCCTGTAGTCACATCCGCAGTCTCTAGTCATTTCCTGTAGTCACATCCGCAGTCTCTGGTCATTCCCTGTAGTCACATCCACAGCCTCTGGTCATTCCCTGTAGTCGCAGCCGCAGTCTCTGGTCATTTTCTGTAATCCATCTGCAGTCTATGATTATCTGTGCATTTCGCTTGTGGCTGCGGTTACTGTGACATCAATGGGCAAGTTGAATGGCGGCACCGTGAAGCTAAACATTGATGTCACAGCATTGTGTAGTCAACGATGCAGCTGCTATGTTCATTTAGAGGTAGGTGGTCAAGGGGTAGTTTTGTTTAATCATCCCCTTTGAGTCCTCGTTCACATTCACTGCGGCTTTGAAAACGTAGAACGGTAATGATAATCAGTAATCTATCACTACCAATCAGTGAGCAGTAATGTGCAGTAACCTCTAGCAACTAATCAGTGAGCCGTAACATGTGCTGTAACCTCTAGCAGCCAGTCAGTGAGCTGTAATGATACACTGTAACCTCTGGCAACCAATCACAATCGCCTGATCTGCCGCAGTAAACTGATTTTGAAAATGTTTTCCCAGGGTCCATTTAATTTTAAAGAGGGTCCTGGCTCTACCTTTGCACCTTGAAGCCTCCAGGCTCCTTTATATTAGATCATGTCTTCTTGACTTTTCCAGCCGCAGCCACCAGGACAGGAGGAAGCACTGAGCAGAGTGGGAGTGACCGGCACCTACCCGCCCACCGGTCCTCTCTATTCCCATGGCTCCGCCTCCTTGCAGTGCCGCTTCCCACCTTTTGACTGCAGATTGGGTGAGGAGCTGGACCCTCAAGGCTGTTGTGGACGTAGATGTGGATGATGTTCTGAAGTGCTGCTGGGTGCTGTCCATTGACCCACCCAGTCCACCCTGGCTCACTAGGTGTGTCCCTCTTCCCTTGTGTCCT
The DNA here is from genome assembly GCA_028564925.1 of Lithobates sylvaticus. Taxonomy (NCBI): domain Eukaryota; kingdom Metazoa; phylum Chordata; class Amphibia; order Anura; family Ranidae; genus Lithobates; species Lithobates sylvaticus. The sequence goes on along the minus strand of CM053026.1, from coordinate 258,409,875 downwards.
CCTCAGTCAGGCTAGCTTAGAACGGCAGTGCTGCAGAATTTCTTCCTGTTATTATACTGGTATCTGAGATTGTGGCAACTGCTGGCAAAATTGATGATTGAGGTGCTGGACTGAGTCTTCCATAATTGCTGTTGTGTTAGCCTGTTAGGGACATAGCAAAATATTGCTGTGATCCTGCTCGCCACCGCGCCCTGATTCCAAATCACACTGCAATGTTTGCAAAACGCAGCCCATGTGTTTGTGGTCCATCCATTTTTACTGGCACCACAATGTGGTGTCTTTTTGCTGTGATTGTTGAGCGATTTATCGCACAACAAGCATCCAAAACCACACCGTGTGGGTATAGAATGGGGTATATGGGATTGTATGATATATATATATTTTTTTTTATTTGTGGTTCAACTGGATGGACTTGTGTCTTTTTTCAACCTAACTAACTATGTAACTATGTAACCGTGTTTTGGTACCACTAAAAATGAATGGAACACACACATGTGCTGAGTTTTGGCAGCATTGCAGTGTGATTTGGAATTGCGGACAGAATCACAGCGATTCTGCCCATGATCCCAAATCGCTACAAGTAAACAGTCAGGGCCTAACAGGCTAACACAACAGCAATTATGGAAGACTCGGTGCTCAGCATATTTTATAGGTTCAAGGAAGCCAAGGTTTTGTTTAACCGTGTCCCTTAAGACTCTCCCACTATCACGTTTGGCCACACCCACTTTTTTGCAATGGCGAGCTGCACGCGCCGCAGGACTCTGCTTTCCTGTCATGCCCCTCCTTCTCAAGCTAAAAAGTTTATAGGTAAGTTTTTAGTGTATGGACTCTGCACAGTACCACTTCTCTTGTCTAGTACCCTGGGTTAACAAGAAATCAGTGAGTGTGCTGCCTTCGCACCTTCCCAGTAAGATTGGCTATTACAGTGCACCATCCTGTGATAGGCAGTCCAATGGCGGAAGGCACTGATCCGTCAGGTTTTTTTTCATTTTTCGTTGAGCCAGTACCAGGTTTTAGACTGGACAATAGCCAACCTCACTGGGCAATGTTCATAAAAACTGGAAAGAGGCAAAACTGAAATCAGGTTCAATTTTCGAGAGGATCTGAGAAAATAGAATTAAAGTGGAGGGCCACCCAAAAAAAAAAATGCATTAATAATCTTAAAAAATATATATTAGAAAAAAAAATAAACAAAAATAAAAATGTTTTAACTTACCTGAAACAGCTGTTGCTAGGCAGTCTTCCTAATCTGCCTCTTCCTATTCCGCTGCACTTCCTCCTCTTCGGTGAGCAGCCCCTTTGCCTTCTGGGACATGTGTGTGTCCCAGAAAACAACAGGGCCATTCACAAAGTGCCGCGCGACTCACGTATGCGCAGTAGGAAACGGGCAGTGAAGCCGCAAGGCTCCACTGCCTGTTTCTCTTCGTTAAGATGGAGGTGCCGGCCGCGGGGCTGCCGACATCGTGGGATCGCTGGACAGGTAAGTGTCCTTATTAAAAGTCAGCAGCTACAGTGTTTGTAGCTGCTAACTTTAAAAAAAAATTCTTGGCCGGAACGCCCCTTTAAGGATGTGATTGCTTACTAGGAGCAACACATAGCTTTTCCTTTTTCCAGTCTTTATGAATTTGGCGCAATTTGTTTTGTTTAAAAACACTTTTACTTTAAGTACCTGCTGCTGAACTCCCTCGAGCAAAAAATGATCTATGGCCCTCGTACCTTGGCAGCTACTGTACTTGAGCAATGGGGTCGCAATTTTTAAATTAACAAATGGCAAACCACACATTTTACCTATTGTTCCTACAACACATTGGGTGTGAAGCCAACTGCTGAAACTGTTCATGTATTCCAACCTCAGGGGGACTCTTAGTTTCAAGATTTATACTTATCATTTTTAGACTAAATGCTTAGATTCCTGCATAATCATGACTGGTTCTCTTTAGCTGTTAGGGTTAGTTATTGAAGGGTTCATTTGGGGTTAGGGGAGGGATGGGGTTGGTGGACCTAGCACACTATTTTAAATGCCCCAGCTTGTAGCTCCCACACTTTCCTATTGTCTGTTTAGGTCACCAATCATAATAAAGGTGCAAGAGACCTACGCTAGCATAAATTAATAAATAATCAAAATATAGCTGCTGTGCACTTTGTCCTGATACCGAACACTCAATATATAATAAAGCAATGGTGCCATAAGATAATGTTAGGCATAAATTCAAGCACTTCCATCTTCGACCAGTCTTCCTTCCAGATTCATTCATACTTGTGTTAAGGAGATGTCTGATCATGTGACCACACTGTGACAGCCAAGATCAGCGGCCACATGACCCAAAAGTCCACCTCTGTCTCCCAGCATTTAGAAGGGATTAAACCATAAATAATAATAAAAGGAAAGTGCAAAATGTTCTTCCCCCCAGCCTGAGTGTGGACAGTCACAGAGGTGCTAAGCAGACTTTGGCACCATCCAAGACAGAATCATATTCTGCCTCTACTGTACCACCACCTCTAAATGTGCCTGAGATGCCAAGTACCATCTCTGATTCAGATTCACAGTCCTCACAGCTTTGTCCTGAAGAGCCTGGGGTTCTTGATAATCTGATTAATGTAGTGTGTTCTACCCAGTAGTTGGAGTATTGGCCGGCTGTTACATGAATAGTCTTATAGAGCTCATTTACACTTCCAATTTAGGGGCAGTTAATACACGGGGCTCCTCCTGACAATGTGAAAAGCATTGTCTCTTTGGAGGGAAAGTATTTATCATTTAGAGATTTACCTGAAATGCAGCTGGATTCCTCACTACAATTCCTTCCTGGGGAAGGTGGAAATATCATTGATGTAGTGCCAATGTGCTAACAAGGTACATGCTAATAGGAGGAGGGAGAGAGCAGAGTGACAAAAAGGTTAACCTACCAGTTTTCTGCTTCTCCCTTCACTGTGTACTCGCAGGCTTGCAGAGGAACAGGACCTATAAGTGTTACAGTATGTATTTTCAGAAAGGATAAATTGACCATTTTGCGACCACATGACCATGCTGACCATTGAGAAGTGCTTCTTTCTTCAGGGACACCTTACCATTAGAAGAAGCCTCAGATGTTCTTCTGGTCAGCATTGACCAATAAACGCTTTACATTGTGAGCAGTGTAATGGATACTCACTGAAGGACAGGGTATTGTCGTGTACAGACCGCTTTACCAGCACCACCAGCAGCACAAGGCCGATATGTGCGGTGGGATTCGGAGGGGTAGCCAGGATATTTGGAATTAGTTTGCCCTTTCATTTTTCAGGAAAAGGGGAACTTAACCTTAGCCTCATGCACTCTGGACATTATAAAAAAAGATAGTAACGTTAGCTGTGGAAAGCTGTAGCTGCAGTGAGTTTTTCAGCATTTTTGTAGTAGCGTTTTTTTAGCTGTAGCGTTTTTTTTTTTTTTTTCAAAACTATACACCCATAAAAGCTTACTCTCAAATGCTAAAAAAAGCAGAATAGCTTTTTTTCCAGCGTTTTTAAGCTATTTTTAGAGTTAGAAAAACTCACTAGTTTTGGGGGTTTTTTTCCAGCTAGAAAACGCCCCTGCCAAAAACTGCTCATAACAGCCTATGTGTGCACGGACACATAGGATAACATGCTGGGGAGTTTACAGGCTGCAGAAAAAAAACCTCTGAAGCCAAAAACAGCAGCTGTAAAAACATCCAAAAATGACCAGTGTGCATGAGGCCTTAAACACTGCATGTTTGAGGAAAGGGAAGGTTGCAAACAATAACACATGACTTATATAATCACAACTTTTTTTTTTTTTTTTTTTGCCTTCCTCTGGATCAACTGTGGGTATAGAATGGGGTATATGGGATTGTATGATATATATATGTATATATATATATTTTTTGTTTAATTTGTGGTTGAACTGGATGGACTTGTGTCTTTTTTCAACCTAACTATGTAACTATAAAAAAAAAAAAAAAAAAAAAAAAAAACTACATGTTATCATACATTGGTTTTCAAGATTTCTGTGATTTTTTTCAGTGATAATTCCCTTTCAGCCACAGAAGAGAATTGTCTCTTTGGTACAGGTGCACTGCTGCTAAATGTCAGTCAGGACAGGGAGAAGAATCAGATTTGGCACTAGCAGTTCAGTGATCTGAATCAGTACAGAAGAGATTTTTTACCTCCCATTGATTTGATAAGAAATTTTCATGTACGTGGCCCATATACTGTGTATGAGTGATGATTACTTGCAATGTCCAACAATGGCAGTCATTTTCCATTATGCACATTAGGTTCTCATTGATTTTGATGTGACAAATGTGGGAAGTGTGACATAACTTATCCTGTTTTTTTTTTAATGTCCTACAGGAGTGGATGGATCCACGTTTTCGGGGGCTCCGTAACAGCAGAGTCTTCATTTTGGTGTTTGACATCTGCAGCCCTGAGAGTTTCCACCATGTGAAGCAGCTGAGGCAGCAAATCTTGGACAGGTCAGGATCTCACTAATAGACCAAAGTTATTAAGGGATTCTCGGTGAAAGTGTCATCTCCATTTCATTAAAACAAAGTGTATAGTAAGAAATCAATACAAGCATATTGGACAATTTAAAGAAAATGTATGCAGACATAAAAAGTCAAAAGTTATATTGTGCAATTTCATTTATTAAATAAAAAAAAGTAAATTGCTTTTATGAGATAATTGGGTTCCATTTACTGGTAGTTATACATTCCACAGAGTCCTGCAGTTTTTTTGAAAAAACATAAAGTTCTTAGAGATCATAAAGGATATTCATAACCATGTTAAGGCTTTAGGATCAATGCAATACTACCACCCTTCAGATACAGTAAAAGCATATACACTGGGCGGATGACTAGAAGGGTAGATGCAACAAATTATCCTACCCTGCATACTCTACCTCCTTCGGACAACTTTGAATCACATCCCTGTATCTTATTTCAAACCCGTCCAATCTTTTTTGAACAATTTTGTCTGGCCCTCTAATCCAAATTTTGTCTTACAAATCTACCATAAGGCCTCTTTCACACGGGATGGATCCGTGATGATCCACCCCGTGAACATCCGCTTGCTCAGCGGGGATCGCTCCGCCGATCCCCACTGAGCAGGCAGATGACAGGTCTGTCTCTGCACTCTGTGCAGACACGGACCTGTCAGAGCGCCGCTCTCCCCTATGGGGGATCGGATGACGACGGACCGCAGAGTCCGTCGTCACCCGATCCGATCCGCAGACAGATGGAAAGTAGGTTTTTCCTCCGTCACACTTTTTCGGAAAGGAGCGGGTCGGATGTCAGCGGACATGTCACCGCTGACATCCGGCGCTCCACAGAGGTCCATTGAGCGTCCGTTCAGGTCCGCCTAAAAAACTGACAGGCGGACCTGAACGGATCGTCCGTGTGAAAGAGGCCTTAAGCCCCATACACACGGTCGGATTTTCCGATGGATTCTGTCCTATCAGACAATGTTGTCGGAAATTCCGACCGTGTGTAGGCACCATCGGATAGTTTCCATCGGATTGTCCGACGGACAAAGTCCTATCTCCTGCTGGTTAGATTTTTTGACAACAAAGTCCGATCACACCAAATCCGATCGTGTGTAGCGAATTCCGACGGACAAAGTGCTACGCATGCTCAGATCACATTACAAGACCAAAGCTATTGGCTACTAGCCTCTACGTAGTCCCGTCGTAGGCAACAAACGTCACCACGTTCAGAATGATCGGATTTTCCGACAACTTTGTCCGACCGTGTGTATGCAACACCAACATCGGACAAAGTACGACGGACATGATCCGACGGACCTGGTCCTCGGATAATCCGCGCGTGTGTGTATGGGGCTTAAGTAAAATACAGGCTAGAAAATTGTTACATATGTTTCCCTCTTTTAGGAGAAGTAATGCGAAATGGTCCTCCCCAAACAGGAATGTGCACTAAACCTGTAGGTAACTAAGAGAACCAGAACCTTCATTAAGTGGAAGAGTGAATTTCATAAAAAAAAAGTTGTCAGTGCCTTCACCCAGGACAGGGCTTCTGTGAACAAAGGGGATTCCCTTCGTGGGAAATTAACCAATGATCTAATCAAAGTAATTGGGAGCAGAAGAACTACTGCAACCAGTTTTTAACATTAACCATAAGCCTATAGATGCATACCATTATAGAGATAATACAAGTTTTATAGAAGCAAAGATTAATAATAGTACATACATCCAATGTACAAACCAGTATTGACAGCAACAAGCCCGATATAAGTCCTGGTGAAATTGTGCACATATACCCGGGTATAAATAGTTATTAATAAGTATACCTCCAGATGAATATTGCAGCAAAGTTCAGTTGCAGGAGACCCTGATGATTATAACGATGCAGCGTCTGTCTTTGTGTTGGAGACCTTAAGAAAAGATCAGCGGTGATGGAGAGATCCTCCAACTGTTGTCCAACCAGTCAAGAATGCAGCTTCTCACACCCAGGAACTGTGGTGTGGCACTTGAACTCAGAATCAGCCTATTTACTTTGTGCTTTACTCCCTCCCTAGTGGTTTCTAAGCTGATATGCAACTGGACCTCTAACTAGCAGAAGTGGCAATCTAACCTAAGGCTCTAGTTGAGCCCCAAGCTAAAACCACCTATATAATCTCAGACAAGTAGGGATCTGGGATTCAATGCTATACAGGCTCAAGTATTAACAATAAATAAATAAATCACATCTTGAACCAACCATTGAACCTCTACCCCATCCCTTCTTCTCCCCTGGCCTGCCCACAGGACATGGAGGCCCCCTTCTTGTCCCATTCCCTGTTTCCCACTTATCTGCTCACCTCCTACCCAGGTATAACCCCCTCTCCTAACACCTTCCCAAGACAAGCAATGGCAAGAGGAATGCAGAGCCTGATGCATCCCCTCTCCCTCTGCATTATTCTTGCTGATGCTTGTCTGTGGAAAGTGTTACAGCTGAGATAGGCTGCCTTTATTAATCAGCTGTCTCCTTCATACGGTAGCTTTTGTCAGATCGATCGCAGCAGCAGAGGAGGGGGGGGGGGGGCAGGTCGGATCTCATAACTGTATAACTGTTAAAACCTTATATGAGATATACTTAGCTTGAACTAATAAATAAATATAAATATATATATATATATATATATATATATATATATATATATTGTAACATGGGGGTGTTTAACTCAAGTGAAAAGATGCATTTTTTAATGCAGTGAGTCCTCATCAGACAGGCATATATAGTTAAGGGCCTGGTAGCCCACGTTTATTGAAAAAACAAAAGTCCATCCAGAAGTCCCACGCAGGGGTTTAACTTCATTAAGCATTCATAAATGAAAAACATACCAAGCCACCTGGCTCTCTCTTGTCAGCAGTTCCTCTGCTTGCTCTCAACAGAGTTGATTCCTTCCAGTCCCCTGGACTCACTGGCTTCCTTAGTCTTCCCGACTCTCAAGGCTGTCCCTCCTTTCCCAGTCTCTGGGCAAAGAATCCCCCTTACACAGGGATGACCCCTCCACAGGTCTGTCTTCATACAGCAGCAGCAAGCTGCTCACACTCCACCATCCTCCACTCATTAGCCCCTCATTATATGGTCTGTGTGCAGCTGGGCACACACCTTGCTTGCCATCGTCAAGACCTGGACACAGTTTGAGATCCCATCCAGGACTAGCAAAACCTGGAGAAAACTGACAGAGCAGTTTTCTCCATTTAAATTCTATAGTCTGCAGATATGCAAACTCTGGATCTCCTTTACCTCCAATTTCAAAGGGACAGAGCTTCGCTCTGCCACATATCCCCCCCCCTTTGTTTCGATCCGGAGGGAGGAACACCAGCACCCGTCATGGTTGGGACACCTCTGTGCTGGCTGTCAGCCACGTAGGCCCAACCTTTTTTCCGGGTGCGCTTCCAGGCACGTCCCACCCTGGATCTTAACAGGGTCCTATATTTTCCCATCCTCAGCCTTCTTCTTGGGTCCCTGGGCTTAATCATTTTTTTGGGGGAAACTCTGCTTTCCCTGATCCTACCTTTAAACTCGCTGACATCAGCTTTAACCTTCAATATACACCAGTACAACCTCCTCACTTTGGCATGACCATGCAAGCTGCCACCCACATGGGCCAAATCTTGTCCCATCAGGTGAATTTCTCCACATCCCCTTGCTGCATCTACTTGGGCTTTACAAAGACACTCCCATGCTTTTTTACGAGTGCACTTCCAAAAGCGATGTTTTCCCACTTCTCTTGGGCCTACACTAGTCCTTTTACCAATCTTGGTACCTTTTTGCACATGAGGTTGATTTCTGAATTTTACGGATCCAGTACCATTAAGGTTATAAAGTGCTCCCTCAATTTCCACTAGACCACCCCTTTTCTCTTTGCTTAATTTAGAAGGAACCACATTTTTAAACACTGGTTTAATGATAAGTGGGGGCTCTTTTATTAGGGTGACAATGGTCCCTCTCTGTACTCCAAGTACGGGCACCCTCTTACTGTCCAAACTTAGCGCCACTTGTTTCCTCATGTACACTGCATGCTTATTTTTGTCAGTTTCATCACTAACATCCTCATATGACTGCAGCCTCATCCTAGTCTCCCTCTGAAGGACATACTGACTGTCTTGCGACTTTAAGGTTTTAAAGTCATGCGACACCTTGCTGAGCTTTGGGCCATTTTCCTGCAACCATTGTTTATAACGATCCTTCTCAGACCTTAGAAATTTCTCAAACCTCAGAAAATCTTCCCCAGAAATACCCTCCTGAACCTGTAGGGGGCCTAATTCTGCTGTATCTTTTACCTCTTCTGTGTCAATCATACCATTCCCTATCTCATTACAATTTTCAGGGTTTGCTACAACCAGATCAACTTGACCAAGATCTTCAGGTCTACCATTATTTTTGTGGTCACCCATGGTAACCAAACCCTTACAAATTGACAATGAGCTGCATTTTTCATCACGGTCAGAAATATCAATGCATTTGTCATATTTCATTTCACTCATGTTCGGCAGGGCAGTGTCTGGAGAGGAACTGCATCCAGTGGAGTGGTTGTCCACGGCAGCTTCACTATCCACCAACTCCACTGGCAGGAGATCCTCTGCCAACAACTGTCCTGACTCCTGACCATCCTCCCATAAAACATTTGGACCTGTGACTACAATCACTTTATTTATGGCTGTGTCATCTGACACTTCCACCAACACATTTGGCTCGGCATTATCCATTATCACATCATTGGGCCCTTTGTGGATCACAGACATGACCTCTTCTGTGTGTTTGCCCTTATTTGGCGTTTCCATCTCATAAACACCATCATCTGCAGTAGCAAGTGCATCCTTGCATACAAGTTGCTCTGCAGGTCCTTCATCTGGCACTACAGAATTCATGTCTGCTTCACTTTTACCAACAGAGGCCTTTTCCAACAAAGCCAACAGGTTTTTTGTCCACCTGTCCCAGTCTGTTATCTCTGTGCTCCCAGAGGTACCCCACAGTACCGCTCCTACTGTACATGGAGACCCAGAGGGACAGAGTGGTTCAGCAACAGACACATTGCACATATCACTTTGGTTCAAATAAGATTTTGGCACTACATTTTTAACCATAGCAGACAGCAATACCACACCTTCACCACCTTGCTCTGGTGGCGCTTCATTAAACGCATTAGAGCTTTGATACCTGTCGTTGCTAGACTGCATTAACCCATTTCCACCATGAGTGTTTTCAAACATTTCAGTTTTAACATTTAACATCCTGTCATCACTATGTTCAGGTACCCTCTTATCCCTCAGAGCAGCACCAAAGTTGTCCCAGGCAACCTCCGGCTCCAAAACGCAGAGCTCCCTGGGGGTTTCTAGGGGCACCTCTATGGCCTTCTTCACAGTTGCTAGGGGAGATAGCACATCTTTAACCGCATTCACAGCAGGGTTATCTCTAGTGAGCTGCACTAGCCCATTAGCAACTGGACCATTCACTTTAGCCAACACAATATTAGCAGTTTTACCCATCATATTGTCACATTCAAGTTTACCACTTGCCTCCCCACTGGACAGGGCACTGCAGTGAGGCAAGTCCTTTTCCAAATAGACAGTGGATCTCCCATTTGGGGTCACTTCCACTCCAGTGTGCACAGTCACATATTCAGTCTCTTCTATGCATTTACCAGCACCAGTCTTTTTCAACATCAACCCAGCGGTTCCAGCCATTATTTCATTAAAGACAGTCTTACCCACCGCAGTAGTAGGGGTCACCATCTTCATTTGAGTACGTTGTCTCACAAACCAGTCCTCTGCTGCACTTTTACTGGCCCACTCTCCCTGGTGGCCACCGGATGAAATTACAGCAGGCATCTCCAACTGTTTAGCACCCCCTGCCGACACAACAGGAAAATCCTCGTTGCCAGGGGTGACTGCAAACATATTTGCACAGGAATCTGGGCCTGGAGATAAAGACCTTTGCTCCTGGTAATTTTGAAATGCATACGCATCTTTAGGTGGATGCTTAGCTACATATGCCCTGTAGCTCCTCCTTTCCTTTGGCAATCTTTCTCCCGTTGCCATGGGAAACCGCACTCTCCCAGCAGAGCTTTGCTGATTCTCCCAAACTCTTTGATGCATTGTGGCTTTCAACTTGCCACCACTCTCTGCAGGCAATACTTTTCTCATATGGTCTGCAGACTTGACATCACCGCCGTTGCTATGGGCAACCACATACCTCTCCAACTTCCGGTCAGGCTGTCGGTCCATGATGCGATGGAACTCTCCTCTAAAAAGGATTTCCTCTTTAAACTTGCGGTAGTCATCCTGGTCCCCGTCCATCAAATGGTAAACCGACCGGAACTCTATCCGTAATAAGGTTTGCAGCAGTTTTGGCCACCAGTCCCTAGGCCATTTTCTCTTTACAGCAACTTTTTCAAATCTTACAAGGAAGTCCCCAACCTCCTCTGTAGGCAGCATGGGTTGCATATAGTCAGAGGCCAAGATCTGAGCCCCTTGCACTGCGCCACACTCTTTGCGATTCTGCTTGAACCATTCATTCACTGTCTCACACATCACTGGCCCCTTTTGACTGGCCCTCCAAGGTGGAGACATCTTCTCAGGCCACGCTGAGCTCACTTCACCTTTAACTTGATTTAACATGAACTTCTTGTGTTTTGACTGCCTCATCCTTGCAGTCACATGCACAGCAGCTTGTTACACAGTTCACAGCATAGGAAAAAAAAAAAAAAAATTCTCACAAGTGCACTACCTGCACACAATGCAACACAGTCAATTGAACTCCTGCGCAATGCAGTTTGCCTGGCTGCCACACACAGCTAGCAGCAGTTCCTGAAATGACTCACCACTGGCGCAGAGACCGGATTTCACCATCTGTATGCCCGCATTCGAACACCACTTGTAACATGGGGGTGTTTAACTCAAGTGAAAAGATGCATTTTTTAATGCAGTGAGTCCTCATCAGACAGGCATATATAGTTAAGGGCCTGGTAGCCCACGTTTATTGAAAAAACAAAAGTCCATCCAGAAGTCCCACGCAGGGGTTTAACTTCATTAAGCATTCATAAATGAAAAACATACCAAGCCACCTGGCTCTCTCTTGTCAGCAGTTCCTCTGCTTGCTCTCAACAGAGTTGATTCCTTCCAGTCCCCTGGACTCACTGGCTTCCTTAGTCTTCCCGACTCTCAAGGCTGTCCCTCCTTTCCCAGTCTCTGGGCAAAGAATCCCCCTTACACAGGGATGACCCCTCCAGAGGTCTGTCTTCATACAGCAGCAGCAAGCTGCTCACACTCCACCATCCTCCACTCATTAGCCCCTCATTATATGGTCTGTGTGCAGCTGGGCACACACCTTGCTTGCCATCGTCAAGACCTGGACACAGTTTGAGATCCCATCCAGGACTAGCAAAACCTGGAGAAAACTGACAGAGCAGTTTTCTCCATTTAAATTCTATAGTCTGCAGATATGCAAACTCTGGATCTCCTTTACCTCCAATTTCAAAGGGACAGAGCTTCGCTCTGCCACAATATATATATATATATATATATACAGTATCTCACAAAAGCGTATATACCCCTTTTTGTAAATATTTTATTATATCTTTTCATGTGACAACACTGAAGAAATTACTCTTTGCTACAATGTAAAGTATTGAGTGTACAGCTTGTATTAGGCCCCTTTCACATGGACGGACCGCTCAGATCCGCCTGTCAGTTTTGACGGCGGATCTGAACGGGCGCTCCATGTTAGCCTATGGAGCGTCGGATGTCAGCGGAGACATGTCTGCTGACATCCGACCCGGTCCGATCCGCCAAAAGCAGACGTATGGCCCCACGTCCAGATCCGTCGCTGGTGGATCAGATGAGATCTGATGAAAACGGACACACTGTCCGTTTTCATCCGATCTCTCCATAGAGACCAGCGGCGCTCGCAAGCCCCTCCCCGCTCAGTGAGCGGAGAGGGGCTTGTCATCCGCCGGCTCAGCGGAGATCAACGAAGAGATCTCCCGCTGAGCCGACGGACAGAGGCGGGCTCCGTGCAAGCGGAGTCCGCCTCGTGTAAAAGGGGCCTAACAGTGTAGCGTGTCCCCTCAAAATAACTCAACACACAGCCAATAATGTCTAAACAGCTGGCAACAAAAGTGAGTACACCTCTAAGTGAAAATTTCCAAATTGGGCCCAATTATCCATTTTCCCTCCCCGGTGCCATGTGACTCATTAGTGTTACAAGGTCTCAGGTGTGAATGGGGAGCAGGTATGTTAAAATTGGTGTTATCGCTCTCACGCTCTCATACTGGTCACTGGAAGTTCAACATGGCACCTCATGGCAAAGAACTCTCTGAGTATCTGAAAAAAAGGAATCTTTTCTCTACATAAAGATGGCCTAGGGTATAATGCCCCGTACACACGGTCGGAAATTCCGCCGGAAAAAGTCCGATCGGATTATGTTGTCGGAAAATCCGATTGTGTGTGGACTCTAGCGGAGTCGGAGGACTCTAGCGGAGAAATCCGATTGTGTGTGGACTCTAGCGGAGTCGGAGGACTCTAGCGGAGAAATTCCATCAGAATTTCCGACAACAAAATCCGATCGGACTTTTTCCGATCGTGTGTAGAGAATTCCGACGCACAAAGTGCCACGCATGCTCAGAATAAATTTGGGGATGAAAGCTATTGGCTACTGGTCTCTTTGTAGTCCCGTCGTATGTGTTGTACGTCACCTCATTCGGAACGATCGGATTTTCTGACAACTTTGTGCGACCGTGTGTATGCAAGACAAGTTTCGCCCAAAATCTGTCGGAAAAAATCCAACGGATTTTGTGGTCGGAATGTCCGACCGTGTGTACAGGGCATACGAAGTTTGCCAAAACCCTGAAACTGAGCTGCAGCACAGTGACCAAGACCATACAGCGGTTTAACAGGACAGGTTCCACTCAGAACAGGCCTCCCCATGGTCAACCAAACAAGTTGAGTGCACATGCTCAGTGTCATATCCAGAGGTTGTCTTTGGGAAATAGTCGTATGAGTGCTGCCAGCATTGCTACAGAGGTTAAAGGGGTGGGGGGTCAGCCTGTCAGTCCTCAGACCATACACCACACACTGCATCACATTGGTTGGCAATGGCTTTCATCCCAGAAGGAAGCCTCTTCTAAAGATGATGCACAAGAAAGTCTGCAAACTGTTTACTAAAGACAAACAGACTAAGGACATTTATTGATTTATGATTACTGGAACCATGTCCTGTGGTCTGATGAGACCAAGATAAATTTATTTGGTTCAGATGGTGTCAAGCATGTGTGGCGGCAACCATGTAAGGAGTAAAAAGACAATTATGTCTTGCCTACTGTCAAGTATGGTGGGAGTGTCATGGTCTGGGGCTGCATTAGTGCTGCCGGCACTGGGGAGCTACAGTTCATTAGTTCATTCAGTTTCATAACGACCCCAAACACACCTCTAAGATGACCTCTGGCTTGCTAAAGAAGCTGAGGGAAAAGGAGATGGATTGGCCAAGCATATCTCCAGACCTAAACCCTATTGAGCATCTGTGGGGCATTCTCAAATGGAAGGTGGAGGAGCGCAAAGTCTCTAACATCCACCAGCTCCATGATGTCATCATGGAGGAGTGGAAGAGGACTCCAGTGACAACCTGTGAAGCTCTGGGTTAAGGCAGTGCTGGAAAATAATGGTGGCCACACTAAATATTGACACTTTGGGCCCAGTTTGAACATTATCACTTAGGGGTGTACTCACTTTTGTTGCCAGCGGTTTAGACATTAATGGGTTTTTGTTGCGTTATTTTGAGGGGACAGCAAATATACACTGTTATACAAGCTGTACACTCACTACTTTACATTGTAGCAAAGTGTAATTTCTTCAGTGTTGTCACATGAAAAGGTATAATAAAACATTTACAAAAATGTGAGGGGTATACTCACTTTTGTGAGATACTGTGTATATATATATATATATATATATATATATATATATATATATTACTCAGCTCAATTCTGATGCCTTTGATTAACTGCAGTGCAGCCAATAAAGTACTTTTCAGGGCTTTTTGAACACTTTTATTCAAAAGTAAAGTTTAATAAATCACAAAAGGTTACCCACACAGGGTTTTCCGCAGCACAATGACAAATACATTTTCCAGCCTCCTGGCTATCCAGACTGCATAGTTCCTGAACCTGTCTCAGCACATACCCACCACATCATCTCATTTAGCCTTGTGACAAACTGCCCAACTTGGGGCTGCGCAAGCTCCTGCTTAATTACACTCTTAATACCTCCCACAGGCGACGGCCTGGTCAGATTGCCTGAACAGAAGAGACATACTGCTCGTGCAGCAGCTTGTCTCCAGAGAAGGAGTCCTTAACCATAGACAACCACTATACTAAAAATGCCTGCACAATTAGGATGCTAATTTCCAGTAAAATTTGGACACAGGGTTGGAGGCTTCATCTCTCCCAAGTCTCTACAAAGCCTCTGGGCTCCTGAATCCAATCCAGTAGTTACCAATCCTGGAGACAACTGAAAAACAGTTTAATCCACTCAGAAGAGATATGTTGGAGCCCCTCAACCTGCATAAGTGACATCTGGGTGAGATCTAACCCTTTTGATACTAACAAGGCACAGCACTGTCACAATATATAATATGTAAGATCAGTGGGATAGCTGTGATGCTCCATCGGTGAATATAAATCAGTGATTATAAATCCTCAATGCTATAGTGCATGTATTCTACACCATAACAAGGTTGTTTTACTAAGATGTGATATTTTTAAAAACTATAATCCATCATGCCAAAGTATGTTAAGTATGTTCATCATAGCCTAGTGAACTGAGCCTACAATCTAAATATCCACATAAAAATCAGTGTATAGATCTAACTAGGATGGGTTTAGCTAAGAAACATTAGAAAAACAGTGATCTGATTCTCAGTTGTGTATATGATGACTGTCATTCTTTTACATTATTAATTACATATGTAGATTTTATCTGAAGAGTGGTGATTTCACCCCTTTAAAATATCAACTACAATGTTATCACATGCTGGCTCATGAGTTATATTTAAAGTGTTTAGTAATGGAATACATAGCTGTTAACAGAAAAAAGGCATTGGGTCATACAAAACTACTTTCTTATTAAACATTACATATTGTATATTGTACATAATGTGCTCATCTAATGTTAAAGAAACTTGTATGTCATATGACCTAAATGGGAATCCTCATGTTTATACATTCACGAGTTTTATGAATCAGAGTCCACCTGTGACCATTATTATCATTATATCATACACAAGGGGATGTATTTATAAAAAAAATTTGCATAGCAATTCACTCAGTGAAAGTGCTTGTACATCTGTTATGTGCAAATGGAGCAGAAAATAAATGTTATTAGGCAATTTCCTGTGCTGCTCAAGGATTTTCATTGATTTTAAACATAAAATACTACACTGTCCACTAGTTGGCATTAAGTATCATACTACATTTCTATGACACTTAGGGGGTTATTTACGAAAGGCAAATCCACTTTGCATTACAAGTGCAAACTACAAGTGCAAACTTGAAATTGCACTGAAGTGCACTTGGAAGTGCAGTCGCTGTAAATCTGAGGGGTAGATCTGAAATGAGGGGAAGCTCTTCTGATTCTATCATCCAATCATGTGCAAGCTAAATGCTGTTTTTTATTTTCCTTGCATGTCCCCCTCGGATCTACAGTGACTGCACTTCCAAGTGCACTTTGCACTTGTAATTTGCACTTGTAGTGCAAAGTGGATTTGCCTTTCGTAAATAATCCCCTTAGTGCCATCTTGTGGCCATGTGCAGTATTTTCAGTTTATTCTTTTGCCCCATTTGCACAAAATAAATGTACATGCGCTTTCAGTGGGTGAATTGCTATGCAAACATTTGTTAAATACACCAAAAGGTGTTAAAATAATACTATTATTGTGTGTTTCTGTGTGTACATAACTGGAACAGAAGACAAGAACAGATGTGTTGTCATTTCCTCCTGCAGTAAGCAAAAAAACATTGGCAGAGGTTCCTACTGAAGACAAGTGATGTGGCATATAATAAGTGCATTTATTTGTTTTGATCCTTTGGCTTATTTTTATTAATAAAATCTCCCGATAATTTTTTTTTTATTTGCACCAACAGTTACATTTTTAGGACTAGTTACAATCACCTTAAACAGTACAATAACTTCTAATGACAACACATCTATAATGCATAGTGCCCTCTGCCTCCCAGTTGGTGTATCTGTCAGAGCAAATATTTCACACTGTTTTCTGCATGTCATTTTTTGTAGCACAAGTAAGCCCCCAGTGATTGTTGTGGTTGGAAACAAGAGAGACAAGCAGAAGCTTCGATTCGCCCCACGTCATGCTCTCTCTGTACTGGTGAAGAAAAACTGGAAATGTGGATACCTGGAGTGTTCGGCTCGCAATAACTGGCACATCCTCTTACTCTTCAAGGAACTTCTCATCAGCACCACTGCGAGAAGCAGAATCAAAACCCCCAGCATCTGCCTGCAGGGGGCACTGCACAGAGATCGCTGCAGCCTTATGTGAGCTAACTAGTTTAGAAGCAGAATTGCCTCAAAGTTACAAAAACACTGCCATTACTAAGGGGGTTCAAGCTTCTATGTTAGATTTGAGGTCTTCTCAGCCATGTGCTGGAGTGAGGAAGCCGCAGTCTGTATGTCTGTGAGACAAGGGCTCCACAGCCAAATCGCAGACCTCTGAACATGCATAAAAGCAAGTAATCTTCTGTCATGTCACACAAAAAGAAAAGGGCTCTCTCATTAACACTCAGTAAAGCACTGCCATACCAGTGACCACTCATTATATACCAGCAAGATTTAGGGGTTTATGTTCATTTACAAGTAACGTTGAAGAAATTTTAAACCGAAAACCAAAATATTAATATTTTGTAGCTTACCAATCTTTAAATGTGGTACTGCATTACTTGCATTAGCATAAAGCTCCCTTCCCTTTATTTTCCTCTGATGATTTGGCCAGTAACACACTCCCTGCCTTAGGTTGTCTCCATTCTATGAAGGCACAATGGAGACATCTTTAGATAGCATCATAGTCAATCCAGGGGGGTGGGTAGTGTTAGATGCTCTAGCACAGTGATGGCAAACCTTGGCACCCCAGATGTTTTGGAACTACATTTCCCATGCTGCTCAACTACACTGTAGAGTACATGAGCATCATGGGAAATGTAGTTCCAAAACATCTGGGGTGCCAAGGTCGCCATCACTGCTCTAGCAGATTTAGATGGACTTGGCTAAATTAAAGCCAAAGTCAAGCCAATGCCTTTAGGCAGTTATAGTAAACAGTTCTTTACCTGTTGGGATAAAGTTTTACATAAATAAATAAAAGCTGATCATTGTAAGTACCCCTGTCTTTTGTAAATGGTCTGTCTCAACCTAAATCACACTTTAGCTGGACAGCTTGGTCTGAGAACCTTTTGGCGCCAGCCTTATGCATATATGCGGCCTCTTGGCGGGTGGGCCTTAACGCTGAGCAGCCGCATATTTGTTGCCCTGTGTTTACAACTTACCATGCATACGCATGCAGCGCGGTAGCCGATGGGAAAAAGGTAAACTCCTGATGCATACTTGTGATCGGTAGCTTTCCGATCACGTGACTGCTGTCACATCGTTCACATGACCCGAATGCCCACCTCTGCCTCCCGGCTTTGAGACAGCTGGAAGGCGGTCAGCAGGAAGGGATTAAAGGAAGTTAAAGATAACAGAATTACCGGCCAGACTGACAGGTGAACAGAAAGGGGGAAAAAGCCTAAAAAAGACAATGCAGACACCACATCTATGGACTGGTAAGCTGCAGTATAGTGTATTTTTGTTTTTAGGTTTAATATCCATTGAAGCCAAGCATAGATATTATATGTCATCCTGGTTTTTGAATACCAAAATATATGCATAGAAAATTTGTAGGATATTATTTGATATGTGCATTTGATTCATTTCCACAAGACTTGTTAGCAATATTTGAAAAAATAAATAATCATCAAAAAGCCAGAAAAAGTGTTATTACTTTCTTTACTGGGTTATTACGTTTCAGTTGTTACTTACTGACAGCTAATAGTTCCTGTGTTGAAATGAAAAAGTGGATCAACACCAAGTATTTGTAATTAGGTTATATTATTAAATGAGCAACAACCTTATATGTGAAGCATGCATCAGAGTAGGTTTAGTTTGTAAAATAGCGAGGAAGCATCTTTGTGGATCAAAATGATATTATCAGTAATGCAGCTCAAGGGTTTCACAGTGTCCCCTAAGTGGTTCAGTTATCATTTCTGGTTCAGATGGTCTTATTTAAAAGAATTGTACACTTTCAATTGTTTTTGTTGTTTTAACTAGGCAATAGTGTAGTTATATTTACTCTGTCGTTTGCTTGCCCTAACTTGTAATGATGGGCTCACACGTTGTGGCTGCAGTTTGTAGTGTCACGACCCGATCAATTCCCCTATGCCCATGTATTCTTTCCCTTAGCTTGTCCCTATTAGCTAAAGGAACAGGAAACTTCTTGTTTTGGCTCACACAACATCAAATCCATGCCTTGCCACATTTGCATCACAAATGTGGGAGTGCTAGTGTGATGAAAAACTATATGGTGGTCCCTCTGTTAATTGTTCTGCCTGTTTGCGTCGGTGTCAGATCTAATTACTGTTTAATTCTCACCTGCACAGTACTAGACTGAGAGACCCATGAATTGTGGGGTACAGAGTTTCTTCACAGGAAGTGTCAGTTCTTAGACTGCTAACAGAGGTCATGCATTACCCTGTGCAGTGCCATGCTGCGTGCCTCATGTTCGAACACAAACAGAAACGTATGACACCAGAATGTGAAGATTTACTCTACTATAGGCTGTGTGTACAGGACAACAGATGACACCATGAAACTATATGAACAATGCACATCTCTAGCAGGTGAAAAACAGACACAAAATCTTAGCTATATCCAGTTTTATTTGGACCACAATTTGTATATAGCAAAATACAAGATCTTTATCACAGCAAATATCTGTTTGTGACCACATATAAAAGACAGCGCTGCTCAAAAGCCTCCTGCTAGCCATTTCATAATTTCTTCTTCTACAGTGGGTGCCAGTGCCTCCAGGAGCACGTTTTACTCCATGAGAATACCATAACAGCGAGCTTAGGGGTGCACGCCATCATAATCAGCCACATCTGCTGGTAAAAAAATTTAAGAGAAAAAGAGGACCATAGATGGCCCTAGATCGGACTTTAGGGGCAAAATGGACGAGAGTATATAAAAAAAGATATTTTATTGATAACAATTAATCATACATAGAGCAAGTATTGAAAGAATTAAAAAACACAATTAACACACAATTAACATGAATGTACAAAAATGTTAACCCCATATAAACAACAGTGAGCCCCTATGCGTCAACGCGTTTCACTGTTTTGCTTCGTCAGGACCGATTCAGGGGTTGTTGGAAGGAACAGGTCTCACTATCTTGTCAGCATAAAACATCCACAAATGGAAATTTCCACAATTTACGTAAAAAAATCACTGTGTAGATAAGGGAACGTAATCTCCCAATACTAGTAACCGTATGATGAGTAGCTCAAAAAATATCACTCATGTAGAATATATTACGGGATATCATTCACAGATGATGAACGGTAAAAAAGGAAGGGGAATGGTGGGTGGGGGGGGGGGGGTATGAACATCATTTTATCCAAAGTACTATATTCACCAACAACATAAGTATGTCCTTCTAGATGTGGATGACAGCCTCTCCTGCAACTAGCAGAAATGAATAAGGCTGCACACAGGCCAAGGGCTCATTAAAACAGCCATGTATGATGTGTAGTCTGGTGTACCCCACCTGGGAAAGCATCTACCACCTGTGTGTACCTACCTGTGGTAGATGTTTGTGTTTTTTAATTCTTTCGATACTTGCTCTATGTATGATTAATTGTTATGAATAAAATATTTTTTTTTTATATACTCTCGTCCATTTTGCCTCTAAAGTCTGATCTAGGTCTTTGGTCCTCTTTTTCTCTAAAATTTACCCCTAAATACGGATGTGGCTTTAGGAGTGGTTTTCTGATTCTTACAATGGAGGCTCCAGTTAAAGTCCTCACATCTTGGCCACGTCCCTCTGACACTTTTCACCCTAATTGGGCTTGTAGTTGTAGAGCAAATGTCTCATAATATCATCATTACCCACATCCCAAAAATGATTTATGATAATCTTTCAAAAGTAGAAGTCCAGTCAATTACTAACTATGCTATAACCTGCTCCTTCCCCAATTAATTAATTAAGTGTATTCTAACTACCCTGTAAAGGAAAGATGTTTATTATTACCTATTTTGAGGGAGCTCCAGTCCAGTCACATGATCACCCCAGCGGCAGCTTCAGTGAAGAGGTGAGAGCCTGGGCGATGACATCATTCATAGGCTTACTATGGGGCTTCTGTTGTTAGCTGTCCCTCCTCTACACTGAAACTGCCACTGGGAGCCGATCACGTGACCGGACCGGAGCACCCTCAGAATAGGTAGGTATAGACATCTTTCCTTACAGGATAGTTACTATAGGGCTTAGAATAGGGATGGGAGCAGGTTTAAGCATTGTTAGCATTTGACTAGACCTCCACTTTTAAAAAATACATTTTGACAAGAGAGCTTAAATGAAAATTTAACATAAAGGAAGACACCAGATATTGCTAATTAAAACAACACTGAATACAGGAATGTGGGTTGTTTTGGGTATCCCAGATTATTATTAGAACTTCCACAGTTTTGATCCAAACAAAACTGTATACTATTACAAATTGTGTATATTAGAGATATATCCTCTTTAACCTGCAAATCTTCTCTCCATTGCTCTAATTTTTAAGGCTTTACATTTGCAATGCTAGTTGCCTAGCTGTCATGCTGATCCATTGGCTTTAGTAAATTTTGAGTCCCTTACCTAGAACAAGTGTGCAGATTAGGAGCCCTGATTTTACTCTGACTTTATTTGCTGTGTACTTTGTCTAGGCCAGTGACTCAAAAAGCCAGGTGGAGGTCCATAATGACAGCCCCCGTGTAGGCGTTCTTTAATAGTAATGAAATGCAGTCATAGTTAACAACCATTACATTAGGAGTCCAATCACTAGGTGCTAAATGTCAGCATTAATTTATTCATTGGTCAGTATAGAGAAAAACACATATTGTCTCTATATTCCCAAAAAGGGGGCCTGTCAGGAGCCAGCTCCATGGCTGTCATCCCAATCCTTTCTGCACCACTTAATACATCACTGACCTGGAACAAGAATGCACTGATACTCACTTAGTAGTGAAATAAGGATGAGAATTACAGCCATAGAGCTTACATCTTCAAAAACAAGTCAGTAACTGCAGCTACCATACTTCTGTCCCACAGATTCCCTATAAGTAGCTAAAGAAGGAACTTTATTTAAAAGATGGTCTGAGGGAATAACTGACCGAGGCACTCAATAGCAACTCCAATGAGACTAAAAGCACTGCAAAATGGCAGCTTAAAAACTGGCTGGTTGCTTCAGGCAGTTAGAAAACGCCAATTGTGATTGCACTGTCATATGTAACAGGGCTCAGTAACTGTAGTCACATATATGGCGTATTTTTATACAAAATATAAAGCAGTAGCTTGAAACTGGAAGATATTTATTTGGTCTATAAAATGGTCCAAGTAAATTTTATGTAAATCGCTATCTACCCATTTAACGGGAACTCAAACAAGTTACATTAATATGCTGTGCAAGTATTTGAGGTTTCCCCTGCTCAAAGTGGGATTTAATGGTTATGTGGTCTATTGCCATGGGGATCAAGAAGCATTTGTGAATACCACTTCCTCAGCATGAAGGTGGAGATTCTATGGTTTTCCTTTTCTTGGCTCATCTTAATCAGCTTCAGGATGGCCTTATTCCTGTGTATTAGATATATTATCGAGACACGTTTGGATAAAAGTGAGTAAAGTGTAACCACAAACTGCATTACTTCACAAAATAAGCTGGTATGTCAGTAAACACAAGACATGTATGATCACACAGACTTGCAATCTGATAAAGCAGACTTGAAATTTGGTAAAGCAGGTTCAATTTTTAAATGTTTAAATTCCAATTTTTTTGTTCTGAATGGAGTTAAAAAAATTGCTAGATATTTATTTTTGCTGCTCCAACATACTCCAAAATACAAGATTTGGTATCACTTATTAGTGGCTAAATTTTCTCACCAACCAGATTTTTGTTGTTCTTAACAACTGTTTTGGAGATCACACACATATCACAGTGTGAAAAAATATATAAAAAAAGGAAAAAGCAGAGGTGTTATCAATAGGATCCAGATAGTCTGTTGCAGAGAATGAGAGCCTGCTTGCATCACCAAACCCACAGAAATTCTCTAACCAACTAATCCAGCATGGCTAAAGGTGTGTTCCTTTTCTCTATAGAATGACTGGCAAACTACTTAGATATTTTCAATTTTTGGAAGATGTAAATTTGTGATAATGAGCATTCCAGTGCCCTTTATCGCTACAGTACATGACAGCTACAGGCAATGCAAACGTTTGGTCATATTAGCTTTAATTGGTATATGTATGTTAACCCTTAGAAGCCCAAATTAAACATCTGCTTTCTATTTTATAACAATATTTCCCCTCTCCTTTAATGTCTGGCAAGGCTGGCTGGCAGTGAGGAAACTGGTGACATGATCTGATCTTCAAACAGTTCTTAAAATTTCTGATTGTTAGAAGTAATTTTTAGGACCCCTAGTGTCATGGCCAGGAGTCGGGCCAATAGCTATAGCAGTAGAGAGGCTCCCACCAGGTGAACAAGCATGTCACCCTGGCGGATGACGCAAGTTCACCGAGGTGCGGTGTCCAAGTACTAACTAGTGTTCACCAGAGCTCCTGATGGTGGAGATGGGTTTTGCTGTGTGTCAGTACCAGGACACGGTCCTCAGGATCGCCCCACCAGGAGGGGAGCAAGCCAGGGTCCAGTAGCAGATATAGCAGATAGGGATCAAGCAGAAGTGCAGTCTGTAAACAAGCCAAAGGTTGGTAACAAGTGGTTGCAGGTTGGAGTCAAGCAAAAGCACAGTCAAGGAACAAGCCAAAGGGTTGGTAACGATTGGCAGCGAAGATATAGACAGCAGCAAGAGTGACCAGAGCGAGATATTAGCTGGAGAGAGCACAATAGTCTGGCAAACAGGTAGTGCAGACACATGGCTTAAATCAGCAAGTTCATGGGAGGAGCAAAGAGTTCAAGGTTCACGAGAAGCAAGATATAAGGCAAGATTGTCTAAGCAATCAGGCAGGAAGCTGTCCCGTATCTCAGGTGGCTCAGCATGAACAGTTACTGCCAGACACAGCAGAAGCCCTGGGTTCAGATCCAGGCCCTGACACCTAGGCAAGAAAAGGAATTGCCCCTCCTCATAATATGACCTTGGCAAGCTGAATTTGTAACATAAATTCAGATAGGGAAAAATATGAATATATAGTATGACCCCTAATAGATTGCCCATGGTAATGTATAGAGAACTAACTTGATCTATTGACAATTAGAAATCAGCTGCTAAACCAAGTATGACCTCAGATGGCCATGCCAGATATTGAGGTAGAGCTCTCTGTTTGATTAATTCACTAAGCCTTTACAATACTCACAACAGATACAAATATGCATACACATTACTGCAAATTGTATTTAAAACAGTGTGGAAAATAAATTTTTTCAAAGAAAATATTATTACTATTATTATTTACATGTTCAACATGTATATAATAATAATAATAATTATGGAAAATGAATAATGTATATATCAGTCATCCATAATGTTGAGTGGCACATGTGAAACCCATATAATGTGTTATAAGAACACCTGTGTCACCAAAAGGCAATGAAGAAATGTTATACAGTTATTTCTGGATTGTCATTGTCGCAAAAAAAACAACACCGGATTTTATCAAAAGATTTAATCAGCAGCAACAGATCAGAATTGACAGCATACATTGGGTCACATACATTTTCCTTAGCGTCGATGTCCATGACCATCCATTGATTCGCATACAATGTGAGATCCGAGTGCACCCCCACAAACTTTAGGATCAAATACAAAAGCAAAAAAGAGCAGTTCAAGTAATACAAAATGCATTATGCATCACAATCAGTTTCTGCCTAATGCCCACATTTCATAGCTACATCCCAGATTAATTATAAGCATGTTGTAGCATATAAATACCTTATCCTGTGCTGACTTGATTGGGCAAGTTTTGTTTTCAGCCAAAGACTTATGTAAATGATATTGGGCAGGGCACATTAGGTTAATCATTACAGTAAAACATAACACAACTTTTTAGCCTGTGCAAAAGAGTTAATATTTTTTATGTTCTCAGCGAAAGCAGAGATAAACCAATTGCAGTGTGATCGCTTTTGTGGGTCCTTTTCAATTTCTTTCCCATACAAAATTCAAATGTGCTCTACTGAAACCTGCATAACAATAAAGACAAATCTGATGTTCTCTCATTCCGAATAATGTTTTCTCAGGTCACAGCATATGTCCCTGCATTTAAGGGCCATTACTATGTCATCTGCCTTTGGGCTTATTGACTATTTCAGGGGCCCAAACACTACATTTTTCATTCACTGCTTTGGAACATTTAGAAGAGATTTTGTACTTCCTTGTACATGGCCTGAAGTTAAGTGTATCACTGGCTGGTGACCCCTTAAAGCTGAGCAGCCCAGGTACAACAGCCATGTTGGAGTTAATCTTAGCATCCAGACTTTGTCTCACCCACGAACACAGAAAGGGGAAGCAGAGTGAGCTGAGGAGGGACCAAGGCTGCAGTGGAGAGACAGATACATGGGGAGACCTGAAGAAAGGTGCAGGCTTGGGAGAAGTGCACCAGAGTGCTGTGCTCTCTTTCACCTGGCCTTTAGAACATGTGTTCCAATCATCATTACCGAGCTGAGATCTTGTGGACTGTGTTGCAACAATTTCCATCTGGTCTGCTAAAGCAGTTATTAGATTGCACACTGCTGTCAAGAGAGCATCTGACAGGTATCTGAGTGGCCTCTGAGAAGGCCTTTGTCCACTCTTGTGGGTACTGAACCTGTTCATTACTGCAGGATTGTGCTGCTGCCAGTGGAATTCTATCTTGTTACCCTAGGATACTTTGAGAGTGTTATTCCTCTTTCAGCTTACAAATACCTTCATTTGAAGGTTGAGCACTCCCATGCCAAGTTAAAGGGCCCCACCACCGACAGACTTTACATTTATTTTTCCACTGGCCATTGTTTTAGTCCTTACTAAAGCATTACAGATAGTCCACATGGTTACTTGCATTCTCTTATAATTCTGTGACATTTACCTTTGTGACGGCTGTTACTTTTGTTTGTAATTTCTCTCTTATTTGCCGATCATCTTCTGGCAGTGCCCTTCACAAGCAATTAAAGGGATCAAACCTTTTTTTGTTTCACTGTGCCTTTGAATATTTACATTTTTGATATCCTGTAAACTCTGCTACAGTGTGATGTTTTATCAGTGTTTTATTTACAGTTTTTTTTTCCAGCCCTGGTGTTTTGTTGGGTCCAGTACAGGATGGGTCTCCACTGGACATGATAGGAGAACCCTACAAAGATAATCATAGACATGGGAGGGTAGGTAAGCTAAGAACTCTAGTGGAGAAATGTCAATGCTGAAGTCCCAAATAATAAAAAAGAAAGGACCTCTACCATCCTGTTTTTAGTGAATGCAGACTTTAATGAAGACAGAGGTGATATGAAGCCAGACTTTACAAACTGTATTATGGCATATACTGTATATATATATATATATATATATATATATATATATAATGTGTGTGTGTGTGTGTTTTTTATTTTTCTTTTGGAGCTCAACAAAGACAAATGGGCATGTACCAGGTTATCAAAACAGAAAATTAGTGTGATGCATGAAACGCAATTTTTTTGCTTTTTTTGTAAATGACCTTTTGAAAATCATCCCATTACTTCAATAACATCACTGTTAATTTTTGCACTCCACAGTGTCAACATTCACTCCCATTCCTCTACTCGCACACATCGTTCTCCCTCCATACAATATTATTATAACAACATTAAATTCCACCCCGGAATAGCATTACAGAAGAAAGGGTTTTAGGTAGGGGTCAAGGCAGTCAGAATACCATTGGGTACTCTCTACCTGTATAAATTAGGGGGCTTGCTTTAGGATTACAGCATCTGACATTAATACTCAAGCTCTTTCCTGCTTGGCCAAACAGTGAACACTACATTAAATTAGAAATTAAAAAATAAAACTAGCACCAGAACCCAGCAGCTGTAAAACACCCATATTAAAAATAAATTTAAAGAATTAATACAATCGCTGTCAGTTCCTAAACAGTCAACAAACACTAACCTGGATGAACAACTCTTGATTATGGTGACAAAACAAGTTTGCAATGGAAAAGTTAGACATAGTTCATATACTTTACACAGAGCAATGGGCCTTATCTATAAAAGTATCTAAAGACCAATTTATATTAAAAAGCTTCTGCCTTTCATTTTGTAAACTGCAATAGCAAGAAGTGACTGGTTGATAATAGTCCAGCCTTTCCCAACCTTTTTACCCCAGAGGCACCCTTAAAATAATTTTCATGCCTTAGGAACCCGAATTAAAACCAATTCATAGGGGGTCCCTAGGAAAAATTTCCCTTGCATTGGAGGCCAAGTGGAAGAATGCCCCCATACAGTAGTGGTACTAATGGCACCTTTAAAGACAGCTAAAAAAAAATATTTGTGTCTTGCTGCTTGCGTTGCTAAGTGGCATTGATCCTGAAACTCTGTAGGCACCATCAAACAGAATGTCAATTAGTTATAGCTCAAGCAAGTTCTGGAGGAATCCTAAAGTTTCATGGGACCCAGGTTGAGAAAAGGCTACCACAGGCTATACAGACTTTTCCTTTGATGCTTTTATACGAGGCCCAATTATAAAGATTTCTTAGCAAGGTGAGCTTACAAGACATTAAGACAAGAGTCTCTACATGCAGTTAAGTGGATAACACATTTTGCTGTACCTACCTAATGACATTAATTGATTGAAGAAAACAACACTGACATATTTTCAAATACCGCACATTGAAAAGCAGTTAAAACAAATCATGTGCACATTGAGTGGATTTATACATAACAGCCATATTTTCTGTGATATTCAAGAAAATAAAAATAATTTAGGTTTGCCTTTATCAGCTAGATAAAGAGTGGTCAAGTATTACGCAAGAGAATAAACCCCTTGATGGCTATCTATATTAACAGAAACTGCTTGTATTAGGAAAAAATAAAGTTTTATACTTCACATTTAATAAACCTTTCATTATTACACAGAATCCCTTTCTTTAACATTCTCATTTTTACAACCTATAAACTAACTACCCCTATTGCTTTGCATACATTTCCCTGTAGAAGTTGTTTTGTATACATTCTACTATAACAAGTGTTTCAAACTAACTTGCCTGCCTGACACTTCTCAAACTTGAAAGTGATGACTATACAAATATGCAAAAAAAATGAATTTAGATTTGATTATCCGAATGACATTTCCTGAAGAGACCTTGCCACCAACATAAAAAAAAAAAGAAAATACTAGTAAAAAGAACAAAAAAAGTAGTTACATGCTTACTTGTAGTGTTTTTCTTTTCTATAAATTAATATGTAGCTGTTGGGCAAAAAAAATGAATAATATAGAATGTCACTTAAGTGACAGCTCTGAGTCTTCTGGAGCTACTGACATCATCGAAATTGCAGTGCCCAGGGTTTTTTGATATCTACACATGGGAGGCTTTTACAGGTATAGAATATGCATAAGATACATTAAATGCACATAATAATCTTAAAGAAATATTTTTTTTGAAATAACTGGTCTGTCAACAGGGTTTCTTTAAGAACGTGGATACAAAATCTGATATTTGCAAGAGATGGGACAGGCATAATTTTTTTGGCCATTGAGAAAGAAACTGCCTTATCGCCACATCTTGGCTTAACATCTTTGCGTTTGAGAAAAATTGTAATACTGATTTATTCTTATAGAGCACTGGCCGATATATAACCACTATCATTCTCTGTGGGAGATTAGCCTATATATGGTTAGCCATAGAATTTTTATTTTCAATGATACATAACCATCTCTTTGAAGGGCTGACAAAAATTAAACCAATCTGGAATGAATGATGCAGGAAACTATATTTGTCCCATTTAACTTATGGGTCATTCTTTTTAAACATTCAGTCACCTCCAGTAGCAACTATTACCTTTCAAAATGTTAAATAACTATAGCTAGAATCATCACTATCAGTTAGGAAACCAAATGTCTGTAACCTTCTACACTTCCTCTTATTGCTATATACACATTCATATTTTCCATTTATCTATATAACACCTTCTCTGGCTCCCTTTTAAATCAACTCATTCTTTCATTTTCACCCCTACTTACAATGTCATTTTTAAATGCTGAACTCCAGGTAAACAGCTATACAGCTGAAATACATACAGTACACAAGTGCTTTTTTTTTTTTTACCTTCCAAAGGATCTGTTTTCTACTGTTTGGTCCTGAGATTTTCATAGCCCTATCAGACAACCACATTGGTGACTTACTTTTTTAATACTACACCTAAGCAATACAAGAAGATCGCCTCCCTGTTCCCAGCCTGTGATTGGACACAGGCTTACAGATCAACAGCTTAAAGTGGATGTAAACCCACTCTCATCCTTTCTAAACTACTGCAATATTTCTAGATGGTTATCTAGAAGGATATACATGCCTCCTGCATGTATACTTATCTGTCAAATGTCTCCCCTCTGTCTGCTATGAGACCCGAAAAACTGCAGATTTTGTGGGTGGGTCTGTTTTCCAGGGCTCAGTGGGTGGAGTCGTGATGTCAGTAGACTCCCCACCCACCTCTACACTCCCCTTATCAACATGCATTTTCTCCTGTGTATTTCTTACACTGAACTTCTGCTATGATCACCAACATCCAGTCAAAACACAGAAAAGTCCCCACATGACTTCAGCATGCCAAATCATGCTGAGGTGTGGAACAGCCAATCCTTGCAGAGCTGCTGAAGAAAGGAGTGGGGGTGGGAATTAAAAAATAATGCATGTCTTAGGCTAGTGCACGAGATATGTAAATCACCTGGCAATCACAGCAAGGGGGAAGAACGGACAAAGTTTTCACAGTTTGTCCGTTTTATTTCACTGAAAAAAGATATGAGGATTGCTCAGAGCTGGATTAACTCTTTGTGGCAAGACTGGGCACAGCTGATCTGAAATCCCATACTCTATATTGTGCCAGACAAAAAATAAATAAAAAAAGTTCTGGTTTACATCCACTTTAACCCTCTGAAAACTGTTCTGTCATAATGTCAATTGTCAACAAATATGCACTGCAGCACATCTCATTTGCTCCTGGTGCCACCTTTCCCTTTCCCAATATGTTCTACGTTTTAGGGACTGATACCAAGTCAAATACAAGTGTGTATACTAGATGCATTTAAAAAGAAATGTATTGATTTTTAAGGAGCGCATAAGCACATTGTTGTGTTGTTTTAGTTTAGCTTCAATATGTATTATTTATGACAGACGATTTTTGGATGATGCTACTGTCTGAATTTACCTGCTTTCATAGTTTGCATATAAACTATCATCTCTTGGAACAGGAAATAATCTTTAAATGCTTGTCTTCAGAAATTCAGGATATACACGTTACCCCCTACCCCCCCCAAAAAAATCCATTTCCTGATTGTCGCCTTATAACCTAGCTAAATCATATAGAAAAGTTACATGGCAAAATTAGATATTATTAATATCCTTTGACCGTATAACCATGCTGATATTGTGACTGCTAGTTTGTTTCCTGAGAAATTACTTACAGTACATACAGCAGTGACAGTGTTCTTAGACAGTATATACAGCAGGCTTGGAATATATATTACAGAGAGCCATGAAGTAAGAATTTATTATCTTTGGAGGGCCATCAGCAGCAAAGGTGAAGATATATACCAAACCCATGTAGAGGGCATGGCCATTTTATAGGGTTGTCACTATTTGCTAAATAACTGCCCCACTGTATAAAAGAGCAGAACCTTTGATTGCCTAAATAGGTATAGCAAAATAAAGAGCATTCTATCCTGAGTAATGGTAACAACCTGGGATGTCTCGCGCTTCTCTGCTAGCATGTAACAGAATAAATGGCTTTATCCAACAGCAGGAATGAAGATAAAATGATTTTTGTTCCTTACACTTTCAACAAATGCATGCATGCACATGCTGTAATATTCTATAGCGTATGGATGTGTAGTCATGCTAGCACTGTTGAGCATTCATGTGCAAAGTGTAGTCTACAATTGGTGAGGATTCATGAATAGCTCTGAATTTTTTCCCCCATCCTAAAATCATTAGGACTAAAGCATAATTTGCAGTATATCAATTTCTAGCAAATTGCATGTATCAGAATAGAGTGAGGATAACTATACCAAAGATTTGACTCAGCCACCAGGATGATCTGCTTGTACTCCTGAATCAGAAAAGAAAACAGACTGAAGGGCTCTCCATGAACGTCGAGTGGTTGCAGGTTTAGGTGGAGAGCTTGCAGTTCTATAATTAAATGGGGTGGGAATTCGAGATGGTGACTTGTCTGGTTGAGTGTCTACCCGTGGTCTGATCTTTGGGCGCAGTTTGAGTTTATAGATGGAAGGTACTCTATCTGGGCGTTTAGGGGATTTTTTTGGTCGTAAGACCACCGCACTAGAATCAGCCTCAGCTGCCTCAGATGGCTCTTCTGGTTCCACTTCCTCCTGAAGGTCCTCAGAAGCAGGTGGGCAGGAACTATCATCTGAAGAGCTGGACAGAGCAGGAAGTCTTCTCCAAGTAAATGGAGGAAGTACTACAGTGTTCCCCTCTGCATTCTGCTCTCTTCCACCGCCACTGATATAGAAGTTGAGTGAGGAAGATGATGAGCTAGAAGAACAGTATGCAGAGTCTATAACAGCTGGCTCACAAGATGGTGGACTTAGCAAGATGGTTCCCTGTGCTACTCCAGCATTCTCTGAGGTCCCAAGGAGTCGTGAATTTTCAAGGAACTCTTTCTCAAAGCTACGATACATTTGTTGTTCCTGGCAAGCATCCAAAGGCTGTGAGGTGTATCCCAGCTGTCTTCTTGCATGTGTTTTGGGAGGCTCTGTTTGAGGATAAGTAATAGGGGGCTTGGAAGCATTAGGAGTTGTCAATGAATGTTGTCCTTCCTTATCCCGTGTAATCATCAAAACTGTCTTCTTGTTACTTGAGGGCCCTTGACTTCGGGCACGCCTTGTTGAAGGGCCAGTACTTGAAATACCTTGTGTTCTGCCTCGATCCGACACTGCAGGCTGGGATACCTGGGATCGCCGGGAAAGAGGTCCGCGGTCCTGGGACTGACTGCGTGTTACTGAAGTACGGAATCCTGGTCTTAACACTTCGGATGATTTTCTGCCTGCAGGGGCACTCTGGACAGAGGAGGCAGAAGAGTCACTGTCACCAGAATAGCGTCGGGAACGAGGAGGCCTGAGACAGAAGGAAGGAGTGAGATGTAGCAAAGACAGAAAGTAAATTAACAGAAATTTTCAAGAAAAGCAAAATATGGCAGAAAGTTAAAGTTACCAAAGAAGAGTTTGTATTACATGATGCAACTCCAACACGTAGCAGTATATACCGTACACATTCAATCTCAGATAATCTCAATTTCACATACCAAAATGACAAGACTAGTTTCAGATTTTTTTATATTGTAAGAAAATACTGTTTAAACATTTTACTGGATGCATGTAAGTGGCCACGGTACAGTGCATCCAGAAAGTATTCACAGCGCTTCACTTGTTCCACATTTTCTTATGTTACAGACCTATTCCAAAATGGAATAAATTCATTATTTTCCTCAAAATTCTACAAACAATACCCCATAATGACAATGTGAAAGAAGTATGTTTGAAATCTTTGCAAATGTAGTAAAAATAAAAAAGGAAAAAATCCCACGTATTCACAGCCTTTGCCATGACACTCAAAATTGTGCTCAGGTGCATCCTGTTTCCACTGATTATCCCTGAGATGTTTTTAC
Organism: Lithobates sylvaticus; assembly: GCA_028564925.1. Lineage (NCBI taxonomy): Eukaryota > Metazoa > Chordata > Amphibia > Anura > Ranidae > Lithobates > Lithobates sylvaticus. The sequence goes on along the minus strand of CM053026.1, from coordinate 258,377,241 downwards.
AACTTAATTGGAGTCTACCTGTGGTAAATTCAGTTGATTAGACATGATTTGTAAAGGCACACACCTGTCTATATAAGGTCCCACAGTTAACAGTGCATGTCAGAGCAAAAACCAAGCCATAAAGTCCAAGAAATTGTCTTTAGACCTCCAAGACAGGATTTTATGGAGGCACAGATCTGGGGAAGGGTACAGAAACATTTCTGCAGCATTAAAGGTCCCAATGAGCACAGTGGCCTCCATCATCTGTAAATGGAAGAAGTTTGGAACCACCAGGACTCTACCTAGAGCAGGCTGCCCTGGCCAAACTGAGCGATTGGGGGGAGGAGGGCCTTAGTCGGGGAGGTGACCAAGAACTCCATGGTCTCTCTGACAGAGCTCCAGTGTTTCTCAGTGGAGAGGAGAACCTTCCTGAAGAGCCACGATCTCTACAGCACTCCACCCAGGGGCAGATCTAGGGGGTAGGGGCATTGGGGCAATTGCTCTTCCCGAGAAAATAGAGAGCAGGCCGGGGGTGAGCAGGCCAGTGAGAAGGCTGGTGGGTGAGCAGGTGGGCAGTCATTCCAGTAAGCGGTCCGGTGGGTGAGTGTGAAGGCAGGTCAGTAAGTAGGCCGGCAGGTGAGCAGAGCGGGCAGTCATGCCAGTAAGCAGGCCGGTGGGTGAGCGGGACGGCAGGACAGTGACATCATCTCTCACCGCCCACCCTGCATCACTGCAGTCCGCTCTCACTGTGCAGCCATGGGCAGCAGAGAGATTACATCATCTCTCACTTCCCACCTTCACTCTGGGTCACTGGCAAGTGACAATCTGCATCTGGTGGCAGGCGACACAGCCACTGGCAAGTGACAATTCCAATCTTGTGGCAGGCGGCGTGGCAAGTGACAATCCGCATCTGGTGGCAGATGACGTGGCAAGTGATATATTGCATCTGAAGGCAGGTGATGTGGCAAGTGACAATCCGCATCTGGTGGCAGGTGACATGGCAAGAGACAATCCGCATCTAAAGGCAGGTGACGTGGCATGTGACAATCCGCATCTAAAAGGCAGATGACCTGGCAAGTGAAAATCTGCATCTGAAGGCAGATGACATGGCAAGTGACAAGCTGCATCTGAAGGCAGGTGATGTGGCAAGTGAAAAGCTGCATCTGGTGGCAGGTGACGGTTACAAGCTGCATCTGGTGGCAGGCAATGGTGGCAAGTGACAAGCTGCATCTGGTGGCAGGTGATGGTGACAATCTGCATCTGGTGGTAGGTGACGGCGACAAGTGACACGCTGCATTTGATGGCAGGTGACGGTGGCATGTGACACACTCAGGGCTCCCATTGATTCGGCATTATGGTGAGTTTAACTATTTCATTTTATATTACAATATAATAATAGAAATAATGTGCTTCAATCATCCTGACACCATATCAACCATGGTGCCGTGATGATTGAAGCACCAACACCAGCCATTGCCCCGACAAATTGCCTGTGAAAAAACCTTATTTTCTGTCAGTGCCCTTCAGCCAGACAGAAGCCACTCCTTAGTAAAAGGCACATGACAGCCCACCTGGAGTTTGCCAAAAGGCACCTGAAGGACTCTGAGACCTTGAGAAGCAAAATTCTCTGGTCTGATGAAACAAAAATTGAACTCTTTGGCCTGAATGGCAAGCGTCATGTCTGGAGGAAACCAGCCACCGCTCATCTTCTGGCCAATACCATTTCTACAGTGAAGCATTGTGGTGACAACATCATGCTGCTGGGATGTTTTTCAGTGGCAGGAACTGGGAGACTAGTCAGGGTTGAGGGTAAGATGAATGCAGCAATGTACAGCGACATCCTTGATGAAAACCTGCTCCAGAATGCTCTGGACCTCAGACTGGGGCGAAGGTTCATCTTCCAACAGGACAATGACCCTAAGCACACAGCCAAGTTAACAAAGGAGTGGCTACGGGATAACTCTGTGAATGTCCCAGAGTGGCCCAGCCAGAGCCCAGACTTGAACCTGATTAAATATCTCTGGAGAGATCTGAAAATAGCTGTGCACCGACGCTCCCCATCCAACCTGATGGAGCTTGACAGATTCAGCAAAGAAGAATGTGAGAAACTGCCCAAAAATAGGTGTGCCAAGCTTGTAGCATCATACTCAAAAAGACTTGAGGCTATGATTGGTGCCAAAGGTGTTTCAACAAAGTATTAAGCAATGGGATTTTATTTTCCTTTTTTTATTTTTAATACATTTGCAAAGATTTCAAATAAACTTCTTTTACATTGTCATTATGGGGTATTGTTTGTAGAATTTTGAGGAAAATAATGAATTTAATCCATTTTGGAATAAGGCAAAATAACAAAATGTGGAAAAAATGAAGCGCTGTGAATACTTTCCGGATGCACTGTAAATATAGTCACCTGAGCTGCTACAAACAGAGACCTGTACTGAAGTGATATGCAAGGCATGGGAACGGGGGACAAGAGCTGTTAAACCTTGCAAAAACCTTCCAAATTAAAGTGTATCTAAACCCTAAAAAATAACTTTTTTTGTTTGGTACCTTTTGTTCTGTTATATATACTCAAAATCTTGTGAGCTGATAACTTTCTGGGCTCTTTGCATGAACCGACTGTCATCAGTTACAACGCTTTTGGTTACCTCCGAGGGCTGCGGAACTACGTCTCTCTATGTTATGGACAAAAGGAAAAGGGCAGGGTTCTGTCTGGTTTCTATTGTCCTAATTCAGAAGGGTTTGTATGGATGGATGTGTCTTACTGGCAGAATCATCAGGTGAAAAAAAAAAAAAGGAAAAAACTGCTTGAAAAAAAAAAAAAAAAAGAAAGTAGCCACCACATCTGGTAATGAGTTAATAATAAGGCACATCATTTATAGCATATTTGAGCATCTAAAAAAAAGATAACATTTGTAGCTTTGGTACCATTTAGCTTTAAAGTATTGTTAAAAAAAAGTATATATATATATATATATATATATATTACAGTGTAAAGTAGTGAATGTACAGCTTGTATAAGTCAACACACAGCCAATAATGTCCAAACCGGTGGCAACAAAAGTGAGTACACCCCTAAGTGAAAATGTCCAAATTGGGCTCAAAGTGTCAATATTTTGTGTGGCCACCAATTATTTTCCAGCACTGTCCTCTTCCACTCCTTCATGACGGCATCACGGAGCTGGTGGATGTTAGAGACCTTGCGCTCCTCCACCTTCCATTTGAGGGTGCCCCACAGATGCTCAATAGAGTTTAGGTCTGGAGACATGTTTGGCCAGTCCATCACCTTTACCCTCAACTTCTTTAGCAAGGCAGTGGTCGTCTTGGGGGTGTGTTTGGGGTCCTTATCATGTTGGAATACTGCCCTGTGGCCCAGTCTCCAAAGGGAGGGGATCATGCTCTGCTTCAGTATGTCACAGTACTTGTTGCCATTAATGGTTCCCTCAATAAACTGTAGCTCCCCATTGCCGGCAGCACTCATGCAGTCCCGGACCATGACACTCCCATTACCATGCTTGACTGTAGGCAAGACACACTTGTCTTTGTAGTCCTCACCTGGTTGCCGCCACACACGCTTGATACCATCTGAACCAAATATGTTTATCTTGGTCTTATCAGACCACAGGACATTTAGTTCCACTAATCCATGTCCTTAGTCTGCTTGTCTCCAGCAAACTATTTGCGGGCTTTGTGCATCATCTTTAGAAGAGGCTTCCTTCTGGGAGGACAGCCATGCAGACCAATTTAATGCAGTGTATGGTCTGAGCACTCACAGGCTGACCCCCCACCCCTTCAACCTCTGCAGCAAAGCTGGCAGCACTCATACGTCTATATCCCAAAGACAACCTCTGGATATGATGCTGAGCATGTGCACTCAACTTCTTTGGTCAACCATGGCGAGGCCTGTTCTGAGTGGAACCTGTCCTGTTAAACCGCTGTATGGTCTCACCATGCTGCAGCTCAGTTTCAGGGTATTGGCAAGCTTCTTATAGCTTAGGCCATCTTTATGTAGAGCAACAATTCTTTTTTTCAAATCCTCAGAGAGTTCTTTGCCATGTTGAACTTACAGTGACCAGTATGAGAGATTGAGAGAGATTACACCACATTAAACACACCTGCTCCCCATTCACACCTGATACCTTGTAACACAAATGAGTCACATGACACCAGGGAGGGAAAATTACAAATTGGGCCCAATTTGGACATTTTCACTTAGGGGTGTATGCACTTTTGTTGCCAGCGGTTTAAGACATTAAAGGCTGTGTTTAAGTTATTTTGAAGGGACAGCAAATTTACACTGTTATACAAGCTGTACACTCACTACTTTACATTGTAGCAAAGTGTCATTTCTTTAGTGTTGTCACATGAAAAGATATACCGTAATAAAATATTTACAAAAATGTGAGGGGTGTACTCACTTTTGTGAGATACTGTATATATATATTTAAAAATATGTTTTTTTTGTATATGTGCTAGAAAAAAATTGTATTTTCAGTAAGATAGCTGAGCTATATGCAGCTACCTTCAGGCAATATGACACTGGAAGAAACCTACTGAGACATACCCCATATAACCTCTCCCACATCTAGCCTCAGTTTTGTAGCAAGCCATAGGGAAATCATATAAACAGAAGGGAGTGTTCTGTGACATCAAAAAGTAATCCAACTGAGGGGTGGGCAATACAGTAAATAATGCCAACAGGCCCACATAACAACCAAATGGTTCAAGAAGGCTCAAAAACGTATGGAGCAGCCTGCAGCACCTAATGCCATAAACTGGCATTAGAAGAGGCTTTAGCATCCACCTGGTAAACCTTAAATCTAAGCTCCAGGTTTACTATGACTTTAAATAGTTTGTTTGGGTCAAGCTGGCTATTTCCTTGACTAAGAGGTGTGGCTGCTGAGCGCATCAGCTACAGTGCCTTTAAAAAGTATTCATACCCCTTGAAGCTTTCCACATTTTGTCATGTTACAACCAAAAAGGTAAATGTATTTTATTTATTTTTTGTGATAAACAACACAAAGTCACACATAATTGTGGAAGAAGTGGAAGTGGAAGGAAAATTATAAATGGTTTTCAAAATCTTTTTACAAATAAATATGTGAAAAGTGTGGCGTGCATTTGTATTCAGCCCCAATACTTTGTAGAACCACCTTTCCCTGCAATTACAGCTGCAAGTCTTTTTGGGCATGTCTCTACCAGCTTTGCACAACTAGAGAGTGACATTTCTGCCCATTCTTCTTAGCAAAATAGCTCAAGCTCTGTCAGATTGGATGGAGAGCGTCTGTGAACAGCAATTTTCAAGTCTTGCCACCGATTCTCAATTGGATTTAGGTCTGGACTTTGACTGGGCCACTCTAACACATAAATATGCTTTAATCTAAACCATTCCATTGTAGCTCTGGGTGTATGCTGTATGTTTAGGGTCGTTTTCCTGCTGGAAGGTGAACCTCTGCCCCAGCCCCAAGTCTTTTGCAGACTCCCATCAACTCTGACCAGCTTCCCTGTCGTTGCTGAAGAAAAGAATCCCCACAACATGATGCTGCCACCACCACGTTTCACAGTGGATGGTGTGTTCAGGGTAAAGTGCAGTGTTAGTTTTCTGCCACACATATCATTTTGCTTTTAAGCCAAAAAGTTACATTTTGGTCTCATCTGAAAGGTGCACCTTCTTCCACATGTTTGCTGTGTCCCCCACATGGCTTCTCGCAAACTGTAAATGGGACTACTTATGGCTTTCTTTCAACAATGGCTTTCTTCTTGCCACTCTTCAATAAAGGCCAGATTTGTGGAGTGCACAACTAATAGTTGTCCTGTGGACAGATTCTTCCATCTGAGCTGTGGATCTCTGCAGCTCCTCCAGAGTTACCATGGGCCTCTTGGCTGCTTCTCTGATTAAAGCTCTCCTTGCCTGGCCTGTCAGTTTAGGTGAACGGCCATGTCTTTGTAGGTTTTGAAGTTGTGCCATACTCTTTCCATTTTCAGATGATGGATTAAACAGTGCTCCCTGAGATGTTTAATTTTATGATTAGATTTTATGATCTAACCCTGCTTTAAACTTCTTCACAACTTTATCCCTGACCTGTCTGGTGTGTTTCTTGGCCTTCATGATACGGTTTGTTCACCAAGGTTCTCTAACAAACCTTTGAGGGCTTCACAGAATAGCTGTATCTATACTGAGATTAAATTTCACACAGGTGGACTATTTACTAATTAGGTGACTTCTAAAGGCAATTGGTTCCACTAGATTTTAGTTAGGGGTATCAGAGTAAAGGGGGCTAAATACAAATGCATGCCACACTTTTCAAATATTTATTTGTAAAACATTTTGAAAACCATTTATCATTTTTCTTCCACTTCACAATTATGTGGCACTTTGTGTTGGTCTATCACATAAAATCCCAATAAAATACGTTTACATTTTTGGTTGTAACATGACAAAATGTGGAAAATGTCAAGGGGTATGAATACTTTTTCAAGGCACTGTACATACAGTATACAGCGCTCTGTTCTGGCAGTAGGACAGGGACTTCCATCCCGTTCCCAGAACAAAATTGAGTCAGACAGCATTGCTCAGCCATTCATAGGAAGCCTTATATTTATATTAATAAATATAAAACTGGTGGAGATTATAAGGTCATCTGCCCACCTCTCCAACTCAGTCAATCAGAAGAAGCCTCTGAACAAATTATTTAAAGTCATATTAAACCTGGAGTACATATTTAACAAATGTGTGAATAGAAGCCTTGCAGATCTGTGCTTGATACTGAAAAGTCCAGGAGGTACTAACATATCTAGTGTGTTCTAACAGGGAAGAGAGGAACCCTATCCTCCAGGCTATAGACGTTACAATAATCTGTCTAACCCACATAGTGATGATGTTATGAGATGCAGCAAGACCCTTATGTGAGCCCTCAGGAAGCACAAAGAGGGAACCTGATTTTCAAATAAGAATCAGTAGCAGAGAGGTAAAAAGCACACACAATGTTCAGACAGTGCAGAGAATTTTCCTTGGGATGCTTTGGAGCAGAACGAAGGAAAGAAGAAGAATATTCTACGTTTTTAAGGTGGGATAATGGACAGAAGAGATGTGAGCTATGCCCTGGATAAAGGTCTTAAATAGAGCATGAGAGGCCAAAGGTATCTTAAAAACAATGGCCAATGCTATTCCCTTGCTGATATTTACAGCCAGATGTTGGTCCAGACCAGACTGAAGGAAGGATGAAATGTGTCTAAGGAAGGGGGTTTTAAGCCTAGCACACACTATCAGCTTTTTTTTGACAGCTCTAATTGAACGAAACAGGTGACTTTAGTACAGCGATCTCCCCGTTAAGCTGTTGTGTTCTGACAGGAGGACGACCCTCTAGCAAGAACACTCCGGTCAGCGCTCTCAGCCATTCAATGAGAGCGCTGATCGGGAGCCGGTCAGTTGCTGGTTTTCCAGCATGCACGTGGCTTCTGTCGGATCAGCTACCATGCACAGGCCGAATGTCGGCCAATTTTTATTGAATTGGCCGATGTCGCCCGACATTTGGCCCCTGTGTACTAGGATTAACCCCTAAAACTGGTTAGCCTTCCAACCGTGAGATAAATGAATAGATGACACTACCTACAGCTTAAGTTGTTGCTTGACACGCCTGTTTTTATATATGTTTGTAAGTATGCAATTGTTTTTAGATTTAATAAATGTTAATGGTGGTAATGTGCTAGGGCGTTTGCGCCCTTCTGTGTGTGTTTTTGCAGTTTGAAGATGACCTGATCTAAGGGGGGCTGCATCGAGTAAAGCATTACATGCCAGGATTTTTTAAGAAGTACCTTTGTCTGAGCGCTGGAGTTTTTAGACTTTCTCAGCTTCGTGGAAATAGTCACAAAGTCCTTCATAGTTTAGAAATGTATCAGAAGAGAAATGAAGGTTCCCCTTTCATGAAGACATTCAAAGTATTGAAAGTCTATTTAGGACAACTGGGACCCCAGTATAGGAGTAAGGAGGGAAGGAGTAGATGAAATGTTATGGCTGTACAAGAGAGATTTAGCTATTTTCTGTGTTACCAACTTGAACTTGGGTAGGAGCATTGGTCTGTGCAGGGACCCTACTGATAAAAGTGATGAGGAACATAGAATTTGGTAGGCAATGTGCTTCTGAGCTAGGGATAAGGGCACAAGGAGATTTTTAAAGACATGTATAGAGACAAAGCTTTTAAAAAGCCAATGTATACATGATGCATACAAGCAGGTTTTCATTAACTTTTTTTTTGTTATCATTCAGGAAATAAACAAATTCCTGCTGGTGCAGCTAGCACCGTATACTGCAGTACATGGTAGGCTGGTAAAAATGTCTGACAATGACTAATACATTGAACTACATGTTACCTTTTACCAGATTCTCATTTGTTTGTAAATGGAGCCAAGTCAAGGATGAATAAATGATTAATAATGAGAATGAACTTTGCACATACACAAATGCGCTTGTTAATAAAAACCTCATAATCATTGTAAAACAGTAAGCTAATTATTAAAAGCAAGTTAAAATTACATACCCAAAATAAAATATTATAAAAAAGTAAAAGCATAGAGTGGTCAAGAGGTCAATGGTTTCCTTTCTACTAATAAATGTTTATTTATGTCAGTCGTCTTGAGCAGCTGACTATCCACAAGGCATTATCTATCTGCTGAAACCAGCGTTTTCTTGTGATCCTTTTCTGTTATTGTGGATGCTTTTTGACTTTCTGGAATCATAATTAAAAAGACATCCTTTTAAAACTATAGAAACACATTATGACTATTATCATTACATTTACTCCTGGTAAGGAGTGTGGCTTTAACTGTGGTTGTTATGAGTGCTTCATTTAAAGAGTAAGTGCATTTTGACATACTGTACTTCATCTTTAAAATGCTCAAGCAAACCAAGTGTTGAAAGATAGCCTTTCGCCTACCTATAATGTACAGTAATGCACGAAACGCTCACGTGCGATGAGTACAGAAGACAACACCTGGCCAGGTACTGGAGACAGACAGTAGAATGAGAACACAGCACTCACAGCTGAAAGTCCTATTCTATCCATAGTCCTTCTGTCATACTTTATACTGGTAAAAGGAGGACCAGCAGTTGTGAGGGCCCTACTTTTATTGTTTTTTCAAATTGTGTTACAACTATTTACCTTTCTTCTTGTCCCTCAGGGAATTCTTCCAGGATCATCAATGTTCTGCCAGTTTAAATTACCAAGCTAATGATTAATAAAGTCATCACCAAAGAACTCTCTATGGACAGATTTAGGCTACATTCACATTGGCGCTAAAATTTTACTGATCTAATTACGCATGCTTTTTTCTAGCACAAGAGTAATGATCAGTAAATACTTTCGTAAAAATGTCCTTTTTTTTTAACCAATGCTTGCATCTGGCATACGTGTATTTGTATGTCCTCAGATGCAGATTTTTGGATTTTGTGTTACTGATCTGAACGCAGTGTATGTTTATACACCTGTGTGAATGTCTCAATTGAAAACAATGGAGCTGCTTTCAGATCCATAAATATAAACCTCTTGTAAATGTGCTTTTTTTCGGCAGTGTGATTAAGGCTACAGTACAGTCACAATTGTACTGATCTTATTTTACGTTTTTTGTTCTAGCACAAAAGTTCCTGCATAATGATCAGTAAATATTTGCGTAAAATTATCCTGCTTTTTTTCCAAATGACTGCATCTGGTGTACGTATATAAACTCCCTGGTCATCTCTCGCCTCGACTACAAAAACTCCCTCCTTATTGGCTTACCCCTACATAGGCTATCCTCCCTTCAAGTGATTGTAAAGTCTTGTTTTTTTAAAAGAAAAAAAACAAACATGTTATACCTGCCCTGTGCAGTGGATTTGCACAGAGCAGCCCAGATCCTCCTCTTCTCCGGATCCTCTTCTGTGCTCCTGGCCCCTCCCTTCTGTCGAGTGCCCCCACAGCAAGCAGCTTGCTATGGGGGCACCCGAGCCAAGTCACAGCTCCCTAAATCCATTCAGACACGGAGCTGTGGTCCGGCCCCTCTCTCTCCTGATTGGCTGACTGACTTTGATCAGCCAATCAGGAGGGAGAGTCTTGGACGGCCGGGACACTCGTGGACATCGCTGGACAGAGAGGGGGCTCAGGTGAGTATTAGGGGGGCTGTTGCACACAGAAGGCATAGACTGCATTAAGATAAAAAAAAAACAAACATCTGCCTTTACAAATCCTTTCAGTCTGTCATGAATGCTGCTGCCAGGCTCATCCACCTTACTAACAGCTCAGTGTCTGCTACTCCTCTCTGTCAATCCCTCCACTGGCTTCCCCTCAACCAATGTATTAAATTCAAAACACTAACAAGTTTACAAAGCCATCCACAAGGTGGCCTCCAGCTACATCACTAACCTAGTCTCAAAATACCAACCAACTCATTCTCTTTGTTCCTCTCAAGACCTTCTAGCTCCCTTGTCACCTGCCATGCTCACCTTCAGGACTTTTCCAGAGCTTCTCCTATCCTTTGGAATTCCCTACCCCAATCTGTACGACTATCTCCTATTCTGTCCACTTTCAGACGATCCCTGAAAACTCATCTCTATTTTCTCCATCAGCCCACCCCCCACATTTATTACCTTTTGTTTCTCTTGAACCTCCCTCTTAGATTATAAGCTCCAACGAGCAGGGCTCTCTGATTCCTACTGTATTCAATTATATTGTAAATTTACTGTCTGCCCTTATGCTGTAAAGCGCTGCGTAAACTGTCGGCGCTATATAAATCCTGTATGAAAATAATACAGTGCCTTGAAAAAGTATTCATACTCCTTGAAAGTTTCCACATTTTGTGATGTTACAACCAAAAACATAAATGTATTTTATTGCGATTTTTTGTGATAGACCAACACAAAGTGGCACATAATTGTGAAGTGGAAGGAAAATGATAAATGTTTTTCAAATTTGTGAAAAGTGTGGCGTGCATTTGTATTCAGTCCCCCTGAGTATTTTGTAGAACCACCTTTTGCTGCTATTACAGCTGTAAGTCTTTTTGGATATGTCTCTACCAGCTTTGCACATCTAGAGAGTGGTATTTTTTGCCCATTCTTCTTTGCAAAATAGCTCAAGCTCTGTCAGATTGGATGGAGAGCGTCTGTGAACAGCAATTTTCAAGTCTTGCCACAGATTCTCAATAGGATTTAGGTTTGGACTTTGACTGGGCCATTCTAACACATGAATATTATTTGATCAAAACCATTCCATTGTAGCTCTGGCTGTATTTTTAGGGTCGTTGTTTTGCTGGAACGCCCCAGTCTCAAGTTTTTTGCAGACTAACAGGTTTTCTTCTATGATTGCCCTGTATTTGGCTTGATCCATCTTCCCATCAACTCTGACCAGCTTCCCTGTCCCTGCTGAAGAAAAGCATCCCCACAACATGATGCTGCCACCACTATGTTTCACGGTGGGGATGGTGTGTTCAGGAGGGATGTGCAGTGTTCATTTTCTGCCACACATAGCATTTTGCTTTTAGGTCCAAGAGTTAAATTTTGGTCTCATCTGACCAAAGCACCTCCTTCCACATGTTTGCTGTGTCCCCCACATGGCTTCTCGCAAACTGCAAACCAGACTTCTTATGGCTTTCTTTCAACAATGGCTTTCTTCTTGCCACTCTTCCATAAAGACCAGATATGTGGCGTGCAGATTCTCCCAGCTGAGCTGTGGATCTCTGCAGCTCCTCCAGAGTTACCATGGGCCTCTTGGCTGCTTCGCTGATTAATGCTCTCCGTGCACGGCCTGTGAGTTTAGGTGGATGGCCATGTCTTGTTGGTTTGCAGTTGTGCTATACTCCAGTGGTCATCAACCCTGTCCTCAGGGCCCACTAACAGGCCAGGTTTGCAAGATAACTGAAATATATCACAGGTGATATCATTTGCTGCTCAGTGATTGCAGTATTCTAGTCTGCATCTCCCCAAGGTAATGCATAAAACCTGGCCTGTTAGAGGGCCCTGAGGACAGGATTGATGACCACTGCTATACTCTTTCCATTTTCGGATGATGGATTGAACAGTGCTCCGTGAGATGTTCAAAGCTTGGGATATTTTTTTTATAATCTAACCCTGCTTTAAAAGTTTCCACAACTTTATCCCAAACCTGCCTGGTGTGTTCATTGGCCTTCATGATGCTGTTTGTTCACTGAGGTTCTCTAACAAACCTCTGAGGGCTTCACAGAACAGCTGCATTTATACTGAGATTAAGGCTCTGTTTTCACTACTGCGAGTTGTATGACTTGACACATGTGAAGTCGCATTACAAGTCAAAACCAATGTATTTCAATGAATAAATGTGGGTGTCCTTCGCGCTGTTTTAATGAACTAGAAACTATATTAAATGAAATGGATGAGTGAATAAAGGTGAAGAAATAATATAAATGAATAAGTGTCAATAATGATGCTGTGTGTGGAAAAAATTCCTAAAATAAGCTGCAAAATCTATGAGTGAACACAAACTCGTACAGAAAAATATATAAAATAGTGATTTTGCGCTAAAGTGCATCAACCAATGTGATAGTGATATAACACATAAATTCTCAATGTGAAATGCAAATAAGTGACATAAAATAAGCAAAACAATAAAAATCACATCAAATTGCGATTTATAAAGTGCATCCAGTGCTAAAAAGTCATAATAGTGAATAAAATAATGATGATAAAAATATATATATATAATATATCTATCTCAGTATAAAAATACTGAAAACATTGACCATGAACACCGCAGTGAAAATGAAGGATGAATGATATAAATGAATAAAAATATGAATGAATAAAACTATGTATGTCAATCATAAATATAAATACTGATATAAAAATCGAGTCCACCAGAAAATGACTGAATAAAGCCGCGATGGTGATGACCCCCCTAAAATGACATTCTTAAAGTCTCTAATATCCTTAAAAGTGGTAATTCGGACTGTCTTCAAAACAGTGGGGGGTGTTGGGTGGTGAGGACCTAATCCTAAAAGGTGCTCACTAGCCTCTCACCTCTCAAACGTTTAAAATGCACATCACAGCCAGTGTAGATGATCAGCTCCACTTCCAGGTCCTTCCTTGGATGTCTCCAAACAGAGTGGTTAATCCGTTCCACAAATGGAGGGGAGGGGGGAAGATAAAATTCCACTTCCTTAAAAACTGGACCCAGGGATATCTCTCTCCTCGTGGATGTGCAGTAATGACTGCAGTCCCTGCAGCAATGACTCACTCGCAGATAACAGTGTGGGTGAGGGCAGGGATGCAAGAGAAAAGAGGGGAACCCAATAGTGAAGTATGCCAAAAATTAAAATGTTTTATTTCAAAAATAGACGCTTACATTGAATTGAAGTAAAAACAGCAGAAGAGAAACGATTATGGTGTCCGTCTGACAGCACTTCCGGTATCCTCCGTCCAGCCAATCCCTACGCGTTACGTCACGTGACCTCGTGACTTCATCAGGGGATCACCTGATGAAGTCACGAGGTCACGTGACGTAACGCGTAGGGATTGGCTGGACGGAGGATACCGGAAGTGCTGTCAGACGGACACCATAATCGTTTCTCTTCTGCTGTTTTTACTTCAATTCAATGTAAGCGTCTATTTTTGAAATAAAACATTTTAATTTTTGGCATACTTCACTATTGGGTTCCCCTCTTTTCTCTTGCATCCCTGCCCTCACCCACACTGTTATCTGCGAGTGAGTCATTGCTGCAGGGACTGCAGTCATTACTGCACATCCACGAGGAGAGAGATATCCCTGGGTCCAGTTTTTAAGGAAGTGGAATTTTATCTTCCCCCCTCCCCTCCATTTGTGGAACGGATTAACCACTCTGTTTGGAGACATCCAAGGAAGGACCTGGAAGTGGAGCTGATCATCTACACTGGCTGTGATGTGCATTTTAAACGTTTGAGAGGTGAGAGGCTAGTGAGCACCTTTTAGGATTAGGTCCTCACCACCCAACACCCCCCACTGTTTTGAAGACAGTCCGAATTACCACTTTTAAGGATATTAGAGACTTTAAGAATGTCATTTTAGGGGGGTCATCACCATCGCGGCTTTATTCAGTCATTTTCTGGTGGACTCGATTTTTATATCAGTATTTATATTTATGATTGACATACATAGTTTTATTCATTCATATTTTTATTCATTTATATCATTCATCCTTCATTTTCACTGCGGTGTTCATGGTCAATGTTTTCAGTATTTTTATACTGAGATAGATATATTATATATATATATTTTTATCATCATTATTTTATTCACTATTATGACTTTTTAGCACTGGATGCACTTTATAAATCGCAATTTGATGTGATTTTTATTGTTTTGCTTATTTTATGTCACTTATTTGCATTTCACATTGAGAATTTATGTGTTATATCACTATCACATTGGTTGATGCACTTTAGCGCAAAATCACTATTTTATATATTTTAATGTATTTCAATGGTCCTTGTTCTAATTGGTGCGACTAAAGTCGCAGCAACTCCAAAAAAGGTTTTTTCACTACTTTGTGCCGACTTCGCTGCTACTTTTTCTCACCGGTTGCATGACATTGCATCAAAAATCGCATTGCAAAGTCGCACTGTAAAATCGCATGACTTTGGGGTCGCAATAGTGGAAACTGAGCCTTAATTACACACAGGTGGAGTCTATTTACTAATTAGGTGACTTCTGAAGGCAATTGGTTCCACTGGATTTTAGTTAGGGGTATCAGAGTAAAAGGGGGCTGAATACAAATGCACGCCACACTTTTCACATATTTATTTGTAAAAAAAATTGAAAATCATTTATCATTTTCCTTCCACTTCAAAATTATGTGCCACTTAGTGTTGGTCTATCACATAAAATCCCAATAAAATATATTTACGTTTTTGGTTTTAACATGACAAAATGTGACAATAATATGTCCTCAGATGCAGATTTTTGGATTTTGCGATATGGATCTGAATGCAGAGCTTGTTAACATCCCTCCATCTTAGCGTGGCACCACTGGAGAGTGAGGGCAGCTTGTCTATCTTCCTGTCTCCCCCTGTCATGTGACATATTACATGACCAGAGACGGGAAGAAGAGGGAGCTGCCTTCATTCCCAGTGGGCACCATGCTTAGAAGGAGATATGAACTGAGTAAGTATATCCCCCTTACTGTCCGTACACATTGGACACCAGCGTGCAGGCTAGAATTGATCAAATACGCCCTTAAAATGTTTGTAAAGTCACATTGTGACTTTACAGGTATCCCTTCTGGATTATGCAGGCATTAACTATAGTTTGTGTGTTTTTTTTTTTTTTTTAATGAAACGACTAAATACCTTTTCTCACACCACAGCTGTGCGGTCACATAATCCCACCTGCGCTCTCCTTCCCCGATCTGTGAGAGAGCAGCTGGGGGGGGCTGAGATTCCACTGTAATATCAGCCGGCCAGCAGAGGAAAGTCACGTGACCGCACAGCAGCGGTGTAAGAAAAGGTATTTGGCCTTTTCATATTAAAAGAACACACTGTCAGGGCTAGGCTCAGCCCTTCCTTCTCAGAGCTGGCTTCTCAGCTGTCGGCTAATTGCCAGCTCCCATCTCTCCACAGTTACTCAGCTGTTGATGATTTCCTGCTCGTCAGTCCTGCCTACTTAAGCCATTCAGCCCAGTGGTTCTCTGCCTTCGCCTTGGTCAACATCATAGAAACTATCTCCTGCGTTCCTGTATAAAGACCTGCTTTGCTGACATCCCTTCTGGCTCCAGATCTTGCTTGCTGTTCCACTACATTGATCCCTGACTTCTGACTTGACTGACTATCCGTTCCGGTTACTGAACTTTGGCTATGTTTTGACTACATTTGTTCTTTTTAATTTTATTATTGAACAAGTGTGATTTAACTGTACTTATGTCTCGGTCTGATTTCATGATTTCTGACACACACACACACACACACACACACACTACAGTTAATGCCAGCATAAGGGGATACATGTATTTTTGCTGCATATTGCAGCTGAATAGCAGCAGGAGGGGCGGGGAGGAGAACCGCTCTCATGCTGACAGGCAGGGAAGGAGGGGGAGAGACTCACAGCAGAGTGGGATGACAGAGGCACGTAAACTGACCACGGTATCATGGCTCAAAAGCCATGATTACCATGGTCAGCACAGACAGGGGGGACACAGGAACAGGCAGGAACAACCAGGTATATTACAACATAGGAAGGGACAAATTACACAACACAAGCACTGTGTTATATATCATGCCTTTTGTTTTTTAGGGTTTAAACTACACTGTATTATGTCTTCCATGGTTACTCCTTGTCCCCCTTGTGCTAATGAAATTATTACATAAAACCCTTCTGTTTTAATTCCAAACCATTTTTTTAAAGACCCAAATACATCTCTATTAGGTAGTTCTGCTTCACTATATAATGCAGGCACATTATGGCTGGTGGGTGGGGTCAGCAGGGAGCTATCCATAGCTTTCAAAAAAACAGAAAGCTGTGGTAACCCCAACATGTGATGCTGAGCCTATATGATTGAAAGAACCAAAATCCAATGGCTTAAGCCAGGAATTTAGGCAGGCTCTATCTGACTTGCTGCAGCTTCTAATGCACACTGTGAGAAGTTTACAGTGTTAAGTGCCTGTACAATTGCACAAGACAGAAGGTAAGCTTATTATTGCACCAGCCCATACTCCTGGCCTATACTCACTGCAGGCATCCTTGATGTGATGTCAGTGCTGCCTCAAATCTGGGAAGGCACAGAGATTGCTTGTCTCCTTGCTTACAGAAAGCAGGCAGCAGTGACCAGTCCCTATCACAGTAAACACTGGTGTGCAGAAAGGCCACCTTTTCATGAATATTAGAGAGCACAGGGTCACCAAACATGAAAAGAGACATGGATGTGTGACAGGTATGTCACAATTTAACTTATTAGCTTTACCACAGTTCAGTTTTAACTGTTCAGCTGCAAGCAATTGCCCATTTTAGAAAAGCTTAGAGTAATGATAATTTTAGGGCAGCAAATTGCCGAGCATACATAAATCAGATATGAGAAGCAATATATCAGTTACTATTTTTAAATAACGGTGCACTTATTTTTTTAAAAAGCAGCTCAGTCTAACGTTTGATGCTTATCAGGTAGCTTAGATCCTGGAAGAAAGCTCTCTGCACTGTGATAGGGCTTAGTCAGCTATCTGGGCAGCTGTATCATTTAGCACCGTAAAATCCATGGCAAGAGTGAATTTCTTTCACTTCAACCCTATGTTGAATCACTTTTTGGAGAAATAACATAAATACACGAGAGGAGAGCCATTATATGATCAGGAATAGGCCACCTTTCCCAGTTATCAGATCATAAATAGAAATTTGACATCTCCCTTTGATAATTGGTCCTTAAGGTTCATTTGTAGAAGCCATGGTGAAACTAGCTCTTGCACAATGCCAATGTAATTTGCAATCAGTGAGTGCGTTCAGTTGGAAGACATACCTGAATGAGTTAATGCCATGTAGTCCTGGACGCTCCTTTTGAGATGATGGCGTCTTGGAGGTGTTGTTCAATGTAGAAGAGGGGGCTGGAGTGGATCGTCGTGGAGTGCTAGGCTCTGGCTTCTGAGCGTTCCTGGGCAGGCCCTCAGAATTGCGTCCGCGGGATGGGCTGGAGGTGCGGGGAGGAGCAACATTGGACATTCGTTGGGGGGAAAATGTTGTGGGACGTGATGTCTGCACACGATGGGCTATGAAGTAAATGAGAACTGATGAAGACATGTAACTAATGAATTGATGACCCTCAAGAAACATATAATGCAGCATCCATACCACATCTAGTCTATAAACACACTACACAGTGATTTGGCCATCCGGACAATAGGCTATTAAACAATGTGCACATGTTAACAGACATATGGAACATAATAACATTTCAAAGCTATACTCCAGGCAGATATTTTAATACAATTATATTAATACAATTACATATTCATTAACAGATCATTATTGTATTTTTAAAGTAATACTAAAGTAGTAAAAATGAAAAAAAAGAGGTTTATACTTACCTGCTCTGTGCAAGGATATTACACAGAGCAGCCCCTTACCTCCTCTTGTTCCCCCACTGGCCATTTCTCTCCTCAGTGTGCCCCCATAGCAACCTGTGTGCTATGGTGGCAGGTGTGTTCCCAAGTCGGGTTGTGTGTGTCCATAGACACACAGCACGGCTTGGCCCTGCTGCCTCCTTACTGGATCTGACTGAGAGCAGCAGGAGCCAATGCCTCCCACTGGTATTGGTCTGTCCTCTGATAGCAACTAGAAAGGCCACCGCTGCTGCAGATGGACACAGCTCTGGATCGAGAGAGGATCCAGGTAAGTATTTAGAGAGGGGGAGGGGGACAAACAGCAAGGTGAAGGTTTTTTACCTTAATGCAGTGTAATGCATTAAGGTACAAAAACTTTTGACTTTAGAACAGCTATTGTAAGTACTTGAATTACTCCTGAAAACTCTTGTAGCAGCACTTAGCCTGAAAGAGGGAGGGATAACACTTTGCTACATGCTCTGCTGCAGGCACATAATCTGACAAGGAACATGTTACTAAAAGGGCCGAACAAATTGAAAAGAGTGCTGCTGTGCCTTTGCAGTCTGTAAGCTGGGGTGTGTTCTTAACCACACTGTACTGTAGCAGTGGAAATCCAGGACCCGGTTGTACTGTCTAGTAGAGGTGCCTGGATTACTGGCTGCACAAAATTACCAGTCCCCTATGTTTTTAGCTGCTAGCTTGGAGTTCAAGCGGGTAGCTAAAAACACATGGCCTATGCTACTTAGGTATATTCATAACATATATATCATTTATACTATGGTGAAACACTACAAAAGCACCATAGATGAAAATTAAGTAGGGATCATTCTGCAACCATGAAACCTGGTTATATACATCGTACAGACTGTAAGAGACACAGTTTCTTGGTTGCCATTCAGTTTCTATATGTCTGAGCTCACAAGCATAACTTACTTCTTATAGTTTTTTACATTTTTTTTTTTTTTTTTAATGATCTATAATATCTGGAAAGCTGCTACATGATTTCTACATATACTAGCAAAAGTGTGCCACTTCAAGAATGGGAAAGGTTTTGCATATAGCAAAGGTATGATAGATGGCAGTATGCACTGTAGAGGACTGCAGGGAGTGTGATAACAGACAGCATGTGCAGTAAAGGAGGGCAGGGGGTGTGTGGCAGGGTGCAGTATTCGCAGGAGAGGAAAGTATTGTCTATGACAGAGGGCAGGATGTGCAGGTGGGTGTGCAGAGGGTATAATAGAGGGCATAATGCACAGAAGAGGAGTGCAGAGGGTATGGCAGAGGGCAGCATGTGCAGGAGAGGACAGCACTGGATATGACAGAGGGCAGGATATGCAGGAGAGAACACTGGGTATGACAGAAGGCAGTATGTGCAGGAGAGGGGAGCATTGAGTATGACAGAGGGCACAATGTGCAGGAGAGAACATTGGGTATGACAGAGGGCAGGATGTGCAGGAGAGAACATTGGGTATCACAGAGGGCAGGATGTGCAGGAGAGAACATTGGGTATGACAGAGGCAGGATGTGCAGGAGAGGAGAACACTGGGTATGACAGAAGGCAGGATGTGCAGGAGAGGGGAGCATTGAGTATGACAGAGGGCACAATGTGCAGGAGAGAACATTGGGTATGACAGAGGGCAGGATGTGCAGGAGAGAACATTGGGTATGACAGAGGGCAGGATGTGCAGGAGAGAAGTTCAAAGGGTGTGACAGAGGGCAGGATGTGCAGGAGAGGAGTGCAGAGGGTATGTCAGAGGGCAGGGTATGCAGGAGAGGAGAATATTGGGTATGAAAGAGGGCAGGGTGTGTAGGAGAGGAGAATACTGGGTATGACAGTGGGCAGGATGTGCAGGAGAGGAGAGCATTGAGTATGAAAGAGGGCATGATGTGCAGAGGGGAACAGCATTGGGTATGACAGAGGGCAGAATGTGCAGGAGAGGAAAGCATTGAGGATGACAGAGGGCAGGATGTGCAGGCGAGAACAGTACTGGGTATGCCAGAGGGCAGGACATGCAGGAAAAGAGAACACTGGGTATGACAGAGGGCAGTAAGTGCAGGAGAGGAGAGCACTGAGTATGACAGAGGGCAGGATGTGCATGTGAGAACATTGGGTATGACAGAGTGCAGGATGTGCAGGAGAGGAGTTCATAGGGTATGGCAAAGGGCAGGATGTGCAGGAGAGGAGAACATTGGGTATGACTGGGGGCATGATGTGCAGGAGAGGAGTGTGGAGGGTATAACAGCAGGTAGTATTTGCCAGGAGAGAAGTGTATTGGGTATGAAAGTAGGCAGTATGCGCATGAGAGAAGTGCAGAGGATATGCCAGGTAGTAATATATGCAGGAGGAGAGTACACCATGTATGAAAGCAGAATGGGAATGTTTGACCATTCTTCCAGAAGTACATTTGTGAGGTTAGGCACTGATGTGGATGAGAAGGCCTGGCTCGCAGTCTCTGCTCTAATTCATCCCAAAGGTGTTCTATCGGGTGCAGGACAGTCAAATTCCTCCATGCCAAACTGACTCATCCATGTCTTTATGGACTTTGCTTTGTGCACTGGTCCAAATCATTTGGAGGAGGGGGGATTGTGGTGTGGGGTTGTTTTTTTAGGGTTGGGCTTGGCCCCTTAGTTCCAGTGAAGGGAACTCTTAAGGCATCAGCATACCAAGACATTTTGGACAATTTCATGTTCCCAACTTTGTGAAAACAGCTTGGGGGTGGCCCCTTCCTGTTCCAACATGACTGCACCCCAGTGCACAAAGCAAGGTCCATAAAGACATGGATGAATGAGTTTGGGGTGGAGGAACTTGACTGGCCTGAGTCCCGACCTCCACCCGATAGAACATCTTTGGGATGAATTAGAGTGTAGACTGCGAGCCAGGCCTTCTAGTCCAACATCAGTGCCTGGCCTCACAAATGTGCTTCTGGAAGAATGGTCAAGCATTCCCATAAACACACTCCTAAACTAATACTTTTGGTAATATAGTGTATGTGCATGAGAGAAATATAGAAGGTATGACAGTGGGCGGTATGTGCAAGAGTGGAGCATGAGGGATATGACAGTGAGCAAAAGGAAGAGTCCAGAGGTAAGGCCGGGGCAGTATGGGCAGGAGAAAATTGTGGAAAGTATAGCAACAGGCAATTTGTGCAGGAGAAAAGTTTGGAGGGTATGACAGCAGGAAGAATAGTCATTGCCATACAATTTGATGACAGTGGTGAAGAAATGTTACATAGTTACATAGTTAGCTAGGCTGAAAAGTCCATCCAGTTCCACCATAAAAAAAATAAAATAAAAAATATTGTACAATCCAATACACCCGATTCTATACCCACAGTTGATCCAGAGGAAGCCAAAAAAAAACCCAGCAGAGCATGCTCCAATCTGCTACAGCAGGGGAAAAATCCCTTCCTGATCCCCCAAGAGGCAATCGGATTTTCCCCGGATCAACTTTACCTATAAATGTTAGTACCCAGTTATATTATGTACATTATGTACATTTTCTTAAAGCAATCTACTGAGCTGGCCAGAACCACCTCTGGAGGGAGTCTATTTCACATTTTCACAGCTCTTACTGTGAAGAAATCTTTCCGTATTTGGAGATGAAATCTCCTTTCCTCTAGGCGTAAAGAGTGCCCCCTTGCCCTCTGTGTTGACCGTAAAGTGAATAACTAAACACCAAGTTCACTATATGGACCCCTTACATATTTGTACATGTTGATCATACCCCCCCCCCCCCCCCGTATTCTCCTCTTCTCAAGAGAGAATACATTCAGTTCCTCTAATCTTTCCTCATAGCTGAGCTCCTTCATGCCTCTTATCAGTTTTGTTGCCCTTCTCTGCACTTTCTCCAGTTCCCCAATATCCTTTTTGAGAACTGGTGCCCAAAACTGAACAGCATATTCCAGATGAGGTCTTACTAATGATTTGTACAGGGGGGCAAAATGATATCTCTCTCTCTGGAGTCCATACCTCTCTTAATACAAGAAAGGACTTTGCTTCCGACTGTGAAATGTGACTAATAATGCATTTGGCACCTATTCACAAAACTGAGTAATAACAGAGCAGTAGCATGGGAGCCAAGCTCTTCACACACAGGGCTTTACAGAGCAGAAATAGAGGTTAAAATCAGCGTCCAGGAAACGGTCTGGATAAAATTGAAGCAGGCTATTCTAGGACAGTGTAGGTGGTGGGTTGGATACTAAAACTGAAACAAGACAATAGTGCCAGTTGAAATAGGGAAAAAAAAAAAAAAAGAGTCTGAAAAAGGCAGACAAGAGAATTGAATCATGTCTTTAGCAGGGACTGTTTTTATAGAGTCCAGGAACAGCAGAAGTGGTGATAAGGATGTGGGAAATGAGGCAGGGCTTTGTTACAGGCGATTGTTTAAAGAGGAAATGGGGCAGTGGAGCTGAGATTACCACTGGGCCAAAATAAGTGCAAGTAAAATATTTAGTGTGGTGCACTGAAAAAAGTTTCATTGCACATGTGCTGGAGACTGAGTGCTAAGAGGATAACACATGATATGGGAATAGAGGGGTTATTACCCATGCGCAGGGTACTGGCTGCTGAGGGGTAAATGCACATGAGCTGGGTATTGGCAGCTAAGGGGTAAAAGCATATAAGCAGAAGAATAGGTGCTGAAAGGTTAAAGCACATCCACTGGGTACTGGGTGCAGGGGGGTTAACCTACGTGAGCTGGTTACTGGGCTCTGAACAGTTAACATACATGCAAAGGGGGCTATTGAAGAGATGATTCACATGTGCTAAGGACTGGACAATAATGAGTTATCACATAAGCAAAGAATAACAGGAGCTGAGCGGTTAATGCACCTGACCTGGGCCTAGGGGATCATTTCTTATACACCGATCAACCATAATTTTATGACCACTGACAGGTAAAGTGAATGACATTGATTATTTTATTATGCAGCAAGTGAACATGTTGTCCCTGAAGTTGATGTGTTGAAAGTAGAAAAAATGGGCAACCATAAGCATTTCTGCGAGTTTGACAAGGACTCAATTGTAATGGCTAGACGACTGGGTCAGAGCAACTCCACAACTGCAGATCTTGTGGGATGTTCCCTGCCTGCAGTGGTCAGGACCCACCAAAAGTGGTCCAAGGAAGGAAAACAGACAAGCTGGCGACAGAGTTATAGACAGCCAAGCTTCAATAATGCATGCGGGGAGCAAAGGCTGGCCTGTGTAGTCTGGTCCAATAGACAAGCTACTGTCTTTCAAATTGATGAATAAGTTCATGCTGGTTCTGACAAAAAGGTGTCAGAACACACAGTGCATCACAGTTGTGTATTGTGGCTGCCTAGCTGCAGACCAGTCAACGTACCTATGCTGACCTGTGTCCACAGCCAAAAGCCTACAATGGGCACATGAGCAACAGAACTGGACCACAGAGCAATGAATGAAGGTGGCCTGGTCTTATGAACACAAGAATGGTTTGAGGAAAACAACAACTAGTCTGAGGTTTTGACTTGGCCCCCAAATTCTCCAGATCTCAATCCAATCAAGCATCTGTGAGGTGTGCAGGAGAAACAAGTCCAATCCATGGAGGACCCACCTTGCAACTTACAGGACTTAAAGGATCTTGTACTGACAGCTTGGTGTCAGATACCACAGAATACCTTCAGAGGTCTAGTGGAGTCAATGCCTTGATGGGTATGGAGGGTGGTCATAATGTTATGACTGATCAGGGACAGGTTACTAAGGCGTTAAGGCAAATACACACACACTGTATATTTAACAAGAGAGGTTAATGTACATGCTCTTGAAGCATATTGCATGCACTGTAGATAGGTCACTGAAGGGTGCTTAGAAGCCAGGGGAGCAGCGGCGGCAGCTCATTAGGGACGCTGCCCTAAGCACGTGATTACCACTTCAGCCCTGGAAGGATTTGCCCCCTTAATAGGCCATTTTTTACGATACAGCAGTGCGTCGCTTTAACTGAAAATTGCGCGGTTGTGCGACGTTGTACTCAAACAAAACTGACGTCCTTTTTTTCCAACAAATAGAGCTTTTTTTTGGTGGTATTTGATCACCTCTGCAGTTTTAATTTTTTGTGCTATAGAGCGACAATTTTGAAAAAAAATAACTTTTTGCTATAATACATAACCAAAAAAAAATATATAAGAAAACACATTTATTCATCGGTTTAGGCTGATATATAGTCTTCTACATATTTTTGGTATAAAAAAAAAATCGCAATAGGCATATATTGATTGGTTTGCGCAAAACTTATCATGTCTACAAACTATGGGATAGATTTAGGGACTTTTATTTATTTTTTATTGTTTTTATTAGTAATCGCGGCAATCTGCAATTTTTAGCAGACTGCGACATTGCAGCGGACAAATCTGATGCCAAATGACACTTTTTGAGGACCAGTGACATTATTACATTGATCAGTGCTATAAAAATGCACTGATCAATGTAAAAATGACACAGACAGGGAAGGGGTTAACACTAGGGGGCAATCAATGGGTTAAACTGTGTTCCCTAGGTGTGTTCTAACTGTAGGGGGGATGGGCTGGCCGGGACATGGCAGAGATCACTGTTCACGATGACTGGGAATAGTAGATCTCTGTCATGTCTCCTGTCAGAATGGGGATCTGCCTTGTTTACAAAGGCAGATCCTCATGTTGCCCCTGTACTAGCCGAGTGTGGGTCGCCGGCGGACATCGAGTCCACCCGACCCGTGGGCACAGCTACAGTGATTTGCGCAGGAGAGCCAACCTGCTGCGGTACAACGACGGCGGCTGGTCGGCAAGTGGTTAAATCCGGAGGCTCTAATTGGCTTAAAAAAAGTGTGGGCTCAGGACACAGAGCACTGCGCCATGACCCCATCTGTTGTGTTACATTAGAAAATTAATATTCGCTAATGTCTTCCTGTTTCTCCTCCCGGCCAGTCAGGAAGTGGGTCCTGAGACACCATTGGGCTGGAGTCTAAGACCCCAATGGCCGAGAGTCCGAAGACCCTATTGGCCGGGAGGAGAAGCAACGGCCGGGACACAGAGGATACGGAGGGGGGAAGCTGGCGCAGCCGTGACCTGCATGGGGTAAGTGCAGGGTTGACAGAGGGCGAGCGCTGGGGGGTGTGGGTATGGTGTGTGGGTGGCCTTGAGAGAGGGGAGGGGCGGTGGGCTGGACCTACGGGGGGATGTCTGCCACACCCCGCCCCCCCGACCGATGGAGCACCAGCCGCCACTGCAGGGGAACGAGGGGTGACTGGTCACTGGGCTGTTTATATGTGTTGTCACTTTAACCTGATTCTTACTGACCTGTAAACTGATCCATCTACTGTTATGTATAAGATCTCTTTTGAAATGTTGTTGTACTTTTGAAAATTCATTAAAAAACTTATGGGAAAAAATGTTTTGTAACCTAGTACATTAGGCTCCTAAGAAAGGCTTATGTAATCATTTATTGGCATAATACTTACAAGCAAACTGACACCTGCAGGGATCATGCTTATCCAGATAATGTTCTAGAGTGTCCCATCCTCCCCCAACACGCACCATCACATGACTCCGTAGTACCTACAAAGAATAGAAGGTTTATGAAAAGGTTTGCTGGTCATTCCATCAGTCAGAGATATATATATATATATATATATATATAAATATATATATATATATATATATATATTAAAGCTTATACAAAGGGGCTTATTTCATAACAACGTACATAACCTATAGCAACTAATCCAATTTTAGTTTACAGCGAGAAATAAGATGAAACCGAATTAATTATCTTTGAACTACTCTGCGCAGTTAATATACTTTGTGCTATTTTAAAAACTAAGCATAATAACTTTATTCAATGACATGGAGGGCCCTCTGATCCCTCCTGTATTGAATTGTAATCTAACTGTACTGTCTGCCCCCATTTTGTAAAGCGCTGCGCAAACTGTTGGCCCTATATAAATCCTGTATAATAATAATAATGGTGCAATTACCACTAATGTCCTGCAATGTAACTACCAGTCAGATTTCAGATTAAATTCCATGCATGTACAGTCAAAACTTTTTTTTTTTTTTTAGCTTTGGATAGACTAGGAAGTGGTAAAATATGTCAGGTTATTTTTTGCTGTCTGTGCACCATTGGGAAAATCTCCCTTCAATTCCGGCCCCAGAGCCCCCGTACACGGTTGGACATTCCGACCACAAAATCCGTTCGATTTTTTCCGACTAATTTTGTCCGAAACTGGTGTTGCATACACACGATCGGACAAAGTTGTCGCAAAATCTGATCGTTCGGAACGTGATGACGTTCGTTTGTTCGTTACAATCACGGGACTACGTTCAGGCTAGTAGCCAATAGCTTTGGTCTCATAATTTGATCTGAGCATGCGTGGCACTTTGTCTGATCGAAATTCTCTACAAACGATCGGACAAAGTCCGATCGGATTTTGTTGTCGGAAAATTTAAGATCCTGCTCTCAAATTTTTTCCGATGGAAAAAGTCTGACAGAGCCCACACACGATCGGATTTTCCGACAATATAATCGGACCTTTTCCATCAGATTTTCTGACCGTGTGTACAGGTGTCCCTGGTACATGTGTTCTTGCTCTGTGAGCAACTCCAAATCTTGGATTTACCTTCACTTTATTTCTCAGTGACATTTTCTTAGCACAAATAGAGGGAAGTTCTCCAATGGGGACACAGCAATAAAAACATATGGACTACATTTTGCTGAAGTGTAGGTTGTTGTTTTGTTTGTTTGATGATACTAACGGGCCATACATTGCACACAGGCAGAATGTCAGGCAGCATCAGCCAGTTCAATAGAAAACGTCTGACATTTTGCCAGCGTGCCTCTGTCTGAACACAATAGCTCAGCGGGGGAGATCGCTGTACTAACATTGGATAGTTAGTACAGACAGCGGCTCCTCCCGAGCTCTTCCATTTTTTTCGTTCAGCCTGCTGGACTGCAAACTGCAGCCAGACGTGTGTGAACCTAGCAATACAGCACAAAATGTACAGGATCATAAAAAAATGTATGCAAAAAGTGAATATTGTACTGATAAATGACTACACAAAGGTGAAATCAATATTTTGGGAATAATAACAAGCAAAATTGTGATAATTCTGTGCACGGGGTGAGGCTATGGGATCACCATGATCAAAGAAACCTTATAACTGGTGGCTTGGAAATGGTAGAATAAACAGGGTTCAGAAAAGTAGCCAAAGTGTGTTCACAGTATAATACACATACAAAGGCTAAGCTCAATAATATGACCACAATGTGCAGTGCATATATACAGTTTAAATATGTTGAATGTAGAGCAAATATTGTACATCAGATGTGTAGTATATAATACACAGTAAAATATATACAGCAAAGCACTTCAGAGTTGATAACATAGTAAAGCATAGTTTATATAGTTAAGAACTGTGGAGTGTATAATGCAAAGTACAGTGTATACAAATTTACAGTAGCACAGAATATAAGACGTACAGCATTATGGCCCTCTGATTCCTCCTGTATTGAATTGTATTGTACCTGTACTGTCTGCCGTTATGTTGAAGAGTGCTGCACAAACTGTTGGTGCTATATAAATCCTGTATAATAATAATATTAATAATGTCTAACAGTGTGCAGTGTAGACTTTATAAAGAAGAGCACAGTGTGGGTTATATCATGTAAAGCACAATTTATATAGTAAAGCAGTGTGAAATATGAAAATACACTGCACAATGTGTACAACCAAGAAGTATCTGTTTGGGAGTGGGCTTTTATTTCTAGTACAGTGGAGAAAATAATTATTTGTTCCACTTTAGATTTTGTAAGTTTGCCCACTTACAAAGAAATGAAGGGTCTATCATTTTTATTATAGGTGTATTTTAAATGATAGAGACAGAATATTAACCGAAAATCCAGAAAAAAACTAATGTTATAAATTGAGTTACAGTTCAGTGAGTAAAATAAGTGTTTGATCCCCAAGCCAGGGGCGTAGCTACAGGGGTCGCAATTGCGACCCGGCCCCATGCTCCAAGGGGCCCGTGAGGCCCTCCTGTACAGCTGGATAGGAGCGACAACATATAGCGGAACCGAACCCCCTCCTCCTGCAGCTGCTGAATTCCTGCTTCTCCCTTCCCTCCGGCAGGCATTCAGCAGCTGCAGGAGGAGGGGATCGATTCCTCCATATTTGTTACTGCCCCGTCAACCTTCCTATCAAACTTCCCTCTGCTGCCCCCAGGCCCCTTTCTTCCAGCTCTACACTGAGAAAGCTTCTGCTCACCTTGACGTCACGCCAAGCAACGCTCTGCTCTGCCTGAGCTTCCCAGTTCGGCGTAAGACATCCCTGTTGCCAGGATCCGGGACGGGTCACCGAGTGGGTAAAAGCTGTGAATAAGGCGCCAACGTTCTGCCACTGTGGGGGGCCCCAGCGCAGTTGCTTTCTGGAGGGCTCTGAGCTGAGAGTGTCTCTCATACAGCTCATAGCCTGCACTGACAGTCCTCCCCTGCACAGATGGGAGAGGAGAGAGCTGCCGATCTGCTTCTTCCCCTCCTGTGTGTGTATACCGCGGGAACTGTGAATGATCAAACTCGGTACACACACAGGAAGAGAAGGAGCAGATCAGCAGCTCTCTCCTCTCCCATCCGTGTGGGGGGGATGACTGTCAGTGCAGGCTATGAGCTGTATGAGAGACACTCTGCTGATGGGCACCGATAGGCGGCATTGATGAGCACGATGGGCAGCACTGATAGGTGGCATTGATGGGCACTGATAGGCGGCATTGATGAGCACTGATAGGCGGCATTAATGGGCACTGATAGGCGACACTGATGAGCACTCATAAATGGCACCAATAAGGGGGCATTGATGGGCACCGATAGAGGGCAGTGATTGGCAGCACTGATAGGCGGCACTGATAGGGGGCATTGATGAGCACTGATAGGCAGCACTGATAGGCGGCATTGATGAGCACTAATAAGTGGCACTGATAGGCAGCACTGATAGGCAGCATTGATGAGCACTGATAGGCGCATTGATGAGCACTGATACGTGGCACTGATAGGTAGCATTGATGAGCACTGATATGCGTCACTAATAGGTGCATTAATGGGCACTGATAGGTGGCACTGATAGGTGGCATTAATGAGCACTGATATGTGGCACTGATAGGCAGCACTGATAGGCACTGATAGGCACTGATGGGGCTGCACTGAATCAGGGCACTGATGATTAGAGCCCTGATTGGCAGTGTAAAAAATGTACTAACAGTCTTGCTGCTAAACGTCTCTCTTTTCCTCACACATAGCGTGGGAAGAAACGACTGCCGATAACTGGCAAGTCTGTTTACATGTGATCAGCTGATCACATGGTAAAGGGCCGCTGTGGTTTGCCCTTTACCGTGATCTATGATCAGCTGTGTAACAGAGCCTGCTGGATGCACACCCCAGGCAGCACGTGAGAGGCAGGGTTCTGGGAGGATGTCCATGGATGCCCTCCCCGAACTGGAAGCCCAGGGCTCGTATGGAAGAGGGGGTCAGGGGGCCCTTCATGGTTTCTTGCACCGGGGCCCTTGAGATCATTCACAAGCTCCTCCCATGTAGTTCTGGGCTGATCCTTCACTTTTCTCATGATCATCCTTACCCCATGAGGCAAAATCTTTGATGGTTATTTTGTATTTCTTACATTTGTGAATAATTGCTCCAACAGTCTCCTTCTCACCAAGCTTCTTGCTGATGGTCTTGTAGCCCATTTCAGCCTTGTGCCAGTATACAATCTTGTCCCTGATGTCCTTTGACAGCTGTTTGGTCTTGCCCATGATAGTAAGGTTTGAATGGAAGAAAGATTCTGTGGACAGGTGTCTTATATACACATAATGAGTTGTCGTTAGGAGCACCTTCCTAAATTGACAGGACTAATCTGTGTACCACATGAGCACAAACTGTAGCCAGTCTGTGGGAGACAGAATTATTGTTGGTTGGCAGGGGATCAAATACTTATTTTGCTCACTGAACTGCAACTCAATTTATAACATTTGTATCATGTGTTTTTTTCTTGATTTTTGGTTGATATTTTGTCTCTATTATTTAAAATACACATATGATATAAATTACAGACCCTTCATTTTCTTTGTAAGTGAGCAAAATTACAAAATCTGCAGGGGATCAAATATTTATTTTAAAAGGGTTGTAAACCCTCGTGATTTCTCACCTTAATGCATTTTATGCTTTAAGGTGAAAAACCTTCTATAGTGCAGCACCTCCCCAGATCCCCCTCTACTCACCTAAGCCCGGTCTTTCCAGCGCCGAGAATGAGCACACCAGCTGCAGCCGGTGTCTCGGGTCCTGATTGGATAGATTGATAGCAGTGCAGCCATTGGCTCCCGATGCTCTCAATCAAATCCAATGATGCAGCAGAGGGGGGCAGGGCCGAGTCCTGCTGTCTGTGTCAATAGACGCAGAAGCAGGACATGGGACAAGTGCACCGAGGGAGAGCTCTTCTCCAATGGGGCACTCGAGAAGGAGCCAGGAGCGCCACTGAGGGACCCCAGAAGAGGAGGATCAGGCCACTCTGTGCAAAACCAACTGCACAGAGGAAGTAAGTATGACATGTTTGTTATTCTTTTTAAACAAAGGTTTAGTTATCCTTTAACCACTGTATATCATTGTTTGATTTATACTGAATATGCCTTTATTTTTCCACTTTATTGGTGATTTTATTTGTTAATGCTGATATTTTTTGTATCACTTAATTGTGATTTTTAAAGTCAGAGGTTTTGCACACTCTTTTTTTGTTTATTATTAAGAAGTGTGAATTACATTATACATACTGTAGCTCTTTACAGCTAAGCATTTAGAATATAAAGTAAAACACAATTTATACAGTGGAGCAGAATGGAGTATATAATGTATAGCACAGTGGAAGTGACTACAGTTTACCCACAATAAATAACAAGCAACATCAACAGATTAACATTTTAAAAGAATGCAAGACTTTTCCTGATTAAGGAAAAAGTTCTTAAAATAAATCTTTAGTATCCAGTGCTAATAAGAATAATGCCCTGTACACACGATCGGATTTTACGACAACAAATGTTGGATGTGAGCTTGTTGGCGGAAAGTACGACCGTGTGTATGCTCCATCAAACATTTGATGCTGAACTTTCTGCCAACAAATGTTGGCTAGCATGTTTTCAAATTTTCTGCCAACAAATGTTTGTTGTTCGCCTTTCCGATTGTGTGTACACAAGTTCATCGGACAAAAGTCCACGCATGCTGGGAATCAGGTACGAGCCGGAAGTGCTCGGTCTTGTAAAACTAGCGTTCGTAATGGAGATATCACGTACGTCTTGTACGTCACTACGTTCGTAATTGTTGGCCAACATTTGTGTGACCGTGTGTATGCAAGATAAGTTGGAGCCAACACCCTTCGAACAAACAAACAGGGTTTTGTTGTCAGAAAGTCCAATCGCGTGTACAGGGCATTACTCCACCACCGGTTGCTTTTTTACTCTTCTTCCTCCTATTTCTATAAATCAAGTATATAAAACAATAATAATGTACATTTAGAATAGGAGTGAGAGCAGGAAGGAAATGTTCTCCTTTTAATGACGTGTCATGCTTGCAGCTATCAGTTCCATTTATCACTTCATTAGGAACTAAGACCTTATTGTGCCCTGAAATGCTGCATTTTACAGACATACGTATGTTATTCATTTCTTGTAATATGAGATTCAGAAACCAGTGTCAGAGAGACCATAGCATGGACACCATGTTGAGGCAGTACAATATAACATGATGTAGGCCTGTCAGTACACAGCATGCACACAAGTGAAAAGCAGCCTGGCTCCTCTGCCATACCGAGGGAAGCAATGAAACACAGTCTATAATTTGGGGATCCATAATGAATGAAATATGAGAGGAGAGCACAGCAGAGTAGAAAGAACAAGGTGACTTAACCTCAGTCCTAAATAATTCAAGCTACAGCTCATGTTCCACGTTTACTTACTCACCAGTCCCATTGTCAGAATCCAATGGAGAGTAACTGAGGTTATTAACCTTTTTACTTCACATGTCTGGAAATAAGATCTTTCATATCTCAGCACACTAGATCTCTCGTACCGAACTAGCCTTTCTAAAGGACAATGGAAACTGAAAATAATGTTTCCACTTTACATTTGTCATGTGCGACAAACATTGAATTTTCCTGCAATCCAGCTCAAACCATAAACATACGCACTATCAATGTCTATTTACATTCCTGGTCATGTAAAGAAAGCATTTCAAATGTTTCAAATGGATTTGTTTGTTAAATGTAAATACATTTGAAAGCCTGAAAAATCCATGGTTATATTGTTACTAAACCCACAACAGTAAAATCAGTGTGTATATGCAGTAAAGCATACTTGTTATACTCACTGTGGAATCTAAGGGGGTAGTCCACTGTATTATGTAAAAAGGCTGTTTGATCCTGTCTTCTTTGATCCTGCCCTTCTTCCACTGTCCCCAATCTCCTGATAGTACAGAGCCTTGAGGACACTCTGCAGATGCTAAGTTTGGTGTGTAGTTGGTGAGAGTTTTTTTCTTGGGAGGTTGCATGTGATCAGCACAGGGCCAATCGGCACTGTCCAGACAGATGGTCAGGGGTCCTGCAGCCTCATAGTCCACAGTCCACATTCCCACGCGTTCCTGGAATAAGCTTCTTAGGGTACTGGGTGCTGTAGTGACCGCCAGCTGGATACTGGATCCTATGCGATATGTAGATTTTCGCCAGCACACCAAGGATCATCAATTTCGTCCAAAACTAAATAGATGATCCTTGGTGTGCTGGGGAATATCTACATACTGCAGTCTCATAGGACAATCAGGGGAGATTGAAGTTTTAACCAGACACTGATAGAAGTCACAAGACTGCTATATACTACTGATGAGAAAGGGTATTGAGCAGTTTATATTTACTAAAATAATTGCATTTCCATGTTCTGTGTACTGTGGGAGACCAGATTTAGTGAATGCAGGGTCCTGGGTTTAGTAACACTTTAAGGAGCAAAATTAATTTTACTGCTATCCAAGGCTTTAGAGAGATGTTTCCCTATTACTGTTATCATAAAGAAAGTGAGGGGACACAGAAACAGGGATTAAAAGCTGTTGGGGGTTTTAGTATTTCTCTATTTCTAGATTCACATAAAGTTTAAAAAGAAAAACACTAACCCCTGGTTCACACTGATGCGATTTTGGATACATTCCAGAATGACAGGTGAAATAACATGTGTTTCTGTGGAGGCCATTAAAATATATGCAGTCAGACTTTAAAAATGGTCCTGTGTGTGTTTGGTGCGATGCAGTGCAATTTTAAGCCCCATATAGTTTTATGGAAAGTGATTGGAGAGCGCATAGGTGTTCAAATACAATGCAATTTCAGTGTGTTTTCTAGGACTCTGTTCTGCGTTTCTCAGGAGAGAGAAAACCAGCAGGCCACAGCAAACACAGTGGAATCACAGATGAACATCCTTCAAATCGCACTACAAAACTCATTCAAATTGTACCGCATCGGTGTGAACTTAGCCAAAAACTAATTTTCCCATGGGAAAGTCTTAGCAAGGACAATACACATTACAAAACACAGCTATATTGTAAACTAGTTTGAAAAAAGATAAAGGCGCATCAGACCTATAAAGTAAAAATAAAAGCTGCATTTCTTACAGTATTCAACCTCGTCATGATGGGTGCTCAAGGCGAATATCATGGATGGTGCCGTGCCAGAACCAGATGCAAAGATGTAAAATCACCAACACTCAAAACAAATGCAAAGGTGCCAAAGGGCAGTATTTGGCTTTTGGCCACAGGTTGGGTGCCAGGGGTGTATATCAATAATTTTAAGAAATTCCTCCAGTCCCTTTTTAAATTCCATTATTGATTTTGCAAATAGTACCCCTTGCAGTTGGAGAAGTTCAACAAAGTACAACAAACGAAGCTGTGCTAAAGTCAGAAAGTTAAAAGGTAAAATTTAGCTAAAAAAAAACCCCACAAAACCCTACAGCTTTAGTCACATCATTTACAGTGAGGGAAAAAAGGTATTTGATCCCCTGCTGATTTTTTACATTTTCCCACTGACAAAGAAATTACCAGTTTATAATTTTAATTGTAGGTTTATTTTAACAGTGAGAGACAGAATAATAACAAAAATATCCAAGAAAACGCATTTCAAAAAGGTTATTTATCTCATTGAAATGCAAATCAATTTATAAGTATTTGACCCCTTCGCAAAACATGACTTAGTACTTGGTGGCAAAACCCTTGTTGGCGATCACAGAGGTCAGACGTTTCTTGTAGTTGGCCACCAGGTTTGCACACATCTCAGGAGGCATTTTGTCCCACTCTTCTTTGCAGATCCTCTTCAAGTCATTAAGGTTTCAAGGCTGACATTTGGTAACTCAACCCTTCAGCTCCTTCCACATATTTTCTATGGGGCTAAGGTCTGGAAAGTGGCTAGGCCACTCCAGGACCTTAATGGGCTTCTTTTGAGCCACTACTTTGTTGCGTAGTGTTTTGGGTCATTGTCATGCTGGAATACCCATCCATGACCCATTTTTAATGCCCTGGCAGGGAGGGAGGTTCTCACCCAAGATTTGACAGTGCATTGCCCCGTCCATCGTCTCTTTGATGCAATGAAGTTGTCCTGCCCCCTTAGCAGGAAAACACTCCCAAAGCATAATGTTTCCAACTCCATTTTTGACGATGGGGATGATGTTCTTGGGGTCATAGGCAGCCTTCCTCCTCTTCCAAACATGGCGAGTTGAGTTAATGCCAAAGAGCTTGATTTTGGTCTCATCTGACCACAAGACTTTCACCCAGTTCTCGTCTGAATCATTCAGATGTTCATTAGCAAACTTCAGACGGGCCTGTACATGTGCTTTCTTTAGCAGGTTGACTTTGCAGGCGCTGCAGGATTTCAGTCCTTCGCGGCGTAGTGTGTTACCAATTGTTTTCTTGGTGATTATGGTCCCAGCTGCCTTGAGATCATTGACAAGATTCTCCCGTGTAGTTCTGGGCTGATTCCTCACCGTTCTCATGATCATTGATACTCCACAAGGTGAGATCTTGCATGGAGCCCCAGACCAAGGGAGATTGGAAGTTATTTTGTGTTTCTTCCATTTGCCAATAATCACACCAACTGTTGTCACCCTCTCATCAAGCTGTTTGGTAATGGTCTTGTAGCCCATTCCAGCCTTGTGTAGGTCTATAATCTTGTCTCTGACATCCTTGGACAGTTCTTTGGTCTTGGTCATGATAGAGAGATTGGAATCTGATTGATTGCTTCTGTGGGCAGGTGTCCTTTATACAAGTAACAAGCTGAGAATTGGAGAACTCCTTTTAAGAGAGTGCTCCTAATCTCAGCTCATTAGTTGTATAGAAGGCACCTGGGAGCCAGAAATCTGGCTGATTGATAGGGGATCAAATACTTATTTCACTCATTAAAATGCAAATCAATATAGAACTTTTTTGAAATGCGTTTTTCTGGATATTTTTGTTGTTATTCTGTCCCTCACTGTTAAAATAAACATACTATTAAAATTATAGACTGATCATTTCTTTGGCAGTGGGCAAACATACAAAATCAGCAGGCGATCAAATACTTTTTTTCCCTCACTGTAACTATAATGAAGTACAGTATTTGAAAAATTGTACAAGCAGCTGGATTGTGGAGAAATCTTCACTGCAGGGATGCCTGTCCTCTTCCTGTCTCTGCACTTCCAGCACTGCAGTGGTTAACAGCTTCGGACCTTCAGACAGAACAGCAGTACAGATGGTCTGATGGGGATACGCCACCTCCTTCCTGTTCAATTGTTAAAAGTTCTTGCCCTGATTACACTGCTTGTAACTTGATCATTGCGATTAGGGGAATCAGGCACAGGATTCTCTCCCTCATTCACAGACTGAATCTGGTAATCTTTGCAGCGCTAAAAATTCAGTAACAGAAAAGGACCGGCATCACTGCAGTGAAAATTTTTCCAGGATCCAGCTATCTCCATAATGTGGGACATATTTAATTATAGGTAATTATAAAGCTGTAGAGATTTTTTTAATCACTTCATCTCTGGAAGATTTACCCCCCTTCCCGACCAAGCCATTTTTTGCGATTCGGCACTGCGTTATTTTAACTGACAATTGCGCAGTTGTGCGAAACTGTACCCAAATTAAATTGATGTCCTTTTATTCCCAAAAATAGAGCTGTCTTTTGGTGTTATTTGATCACCTCTGTGGTTTTTATTTTTTGCGCTCTAAAAAATTACCGACAATTTTCCAAAAAAATATATATATATATTTTTTTTAATAAAAGTGGTAAAGGGATAATGGCGCTCCCTAATGCAAAAATGTGTATGTGACCACACTACCTAACACACTTAATATGCTATAAATGATAATGGGAATAGATAAGTATGTGAAAGAAATGTGAATATAGAAACCAATAGTAAAGTGATTCAGAGATTAGCACTCCATACCAAACATAGCCATCCAGCCTGGGGACACTCAAGATTAGGTGTGGTACCAGAGGAGAAGCTAGTGGGGCTAATCACTTAAATTGATGCAAAAAACAGAGGCAAATCTATAATGTGGTAAATTGGAATAAGATGTGTCCACCGACTGCCATCTCACACCACCCTAAATAAAATCAATACATGTGTCACACATATAGTGAAAGGTAAATATATCTAACTGTACGTGATTCCGGCAATAAGCATAAAATATAATATTTTAAGTGAAAGAGTACATAACATGGGCCACATAGAAAAAGTGTGTGAACCCCGTGAAAAAATATATATGTATATATATACACGTAGAAAGTCCTCCCCGGGTTGGGTGCTCCAAAGGGTATACAAAAATGAAAAAAAAGAAGAAGGTATACAAATGTTCAATAATCAGTGACTGTAGTGACTTCGCTGTTGTAGATAAGGTGACTTCGTGCTGCCCATATGGTCCCACACTCACCGGAAAATACCACCCCTGCAGGGGTAAAAGGTATAGATGGAAATCCGTCAGTGGTCCCTCTGCCAGCAATGGATCGATATCCCACTCCTACGTATCCACATGAATAGTCACAGGGTCTAGGTACTGTTATCCAGCGTCACCACTCCATTATCCAGGAAATTCAGAAAAAATGTCCCTCCATGGCAAAAGGTAAAAAGAAAGATAGGGGACTCATAGCGCAAAATGTAAAAGCAATTACACTTTATTAAAATAAAGCCAAAAAATATAAAAGCAAAAATTAGGGTTAAAAAGTATATAACAGAGTCCCGGCGGGCTTGCGTAGGGCTTTAAAGCCTAATTGCCCTCTATTAAAATTGATCGCTTTTGACAAAGTCACATGACGAAACGTGCGTAAGGCG
The DNA here is from genome assembly GCA_028564925.1 of Lithobates sylvaticus. Lineage (NCBI taxonomy): Eukaryota > Metazoa > Chordata > Amphibia > Anura > Ranidae > Lithobates > Lithobates sylvaticus. The sequence continues at coordinate 258,339,852 of CM053026.1, read as the reverse complement.
TACTTACCTCACTTCCGGTCAGCGCAGGAGGCTTGGAATGCTGCTGGGACGCAAGCTGCGGAGCGGCCACTGTGCACTATTTGTAATAGAGGGCAATTAGGCTTTAAAGCCATGGAGGGACATTTTTTCTGAATTTCCTGGATAATGGAGTGGTGACGCTGGATAACAGTACCTAGACCCTGTGACTATTCATGTGGATACGTAGGAGTGGGATATCGATCCATTGCTGGCAGAGGGACCACTGACGGATTTCCATCTATACCTTTTACCCCTGCAGGGGTGGTATTTTCCGGTGAGTGTGGGACCATATGGGCAGCACGAAGTCACCTTATCTACAACAGCGAAGTCACTACAGTCACTGATTATTGAACATTTGTATACCTTCTTCTTCTTTTTTTTTCATTTTTGTATACCCTTTGGAGCACCCAACCCGGGGAGGACTTTCTACGTGTATATATATACATATATATTTTTTCACGGGGTTCACACACTTTTTCTATGTGGCCCATTTTATGTACTCTTTCACTTAAAATATTATATTTTATGCTTATTGCCGGAATCACGTACAGTTAGATATATTTACCTTTCACTATATGTGTGACACATGTATTGATTTTATTTAGGGTGGTGTGAGATGGCAGTCGGTGGACACATCTTATTCCAATTTACCACATTATAGATTTGCCTCTGTTTTTTGCATCAATTTAAGTGATTAGCCCCACTAGCTTCTCCTCTGGTACCACACCTAATCTTGAGTGTCCCCAGGCTGGATGGCTATGTTTGGTATGGAGTGCTAATCTCTGAATCACTTTACTATTGGTTTCTATATTCACATTTCTTTCACATACTTATCTATTCCCATTATCATTTATAGCATATTAAGTGTGTTAGGTAGTGTGGTCACATACACATTTTTGCATTAGGGAGCGCCATTATCCCTTTACCACTTTTATTAAATTACTGGCTCCCTTGGGAGTCCATTCAGGGGAGGCTGCATACCTTTACCTTTATCCTAAGCGCGGACTATTTATCCTAAATATATTTTTTTTACTTTCTGCTGTAAAACAGATCCAATAAAAAATGTAAAAAAATCTAATTTCTTCATCAATTTAGGCCAATATGTATTCTGCTACATATTTTTGGTAACAAAAATCCCAATAAGCGTAGATTTGTGCAAAAGTTATAGAGTCTACTAACTGACATTTTGAAACTGTTTTGTCAAAATCAGCGATCACTGCTAAAAATATGGTAAAAATATGCACTGTCACTGTACTAATGACACTGGCAGGAAAGGGGTAAACATCAGGGGCGATCAAAGGGTTAAATGTGTGCCCAGCTGATTTAATGTAGTGGGGAAGTGCTTTTACTAGTGAAAGACATGAATCGGTGTTCCTGCTTTACAGAAATCCATGTCTTCTGTACTGACAGAACAGCAATCTGCCTTGTTTACATAGGCAGACCGCTGTTCTGTCAGTGTACTGAACAATCAGCGGGTGCCGGAAGACATTGGGTCCACGGGATCCACTGAACAGCTCCCGTTGTGTAAAATCACAGTGGGAGCGAGCCACCGCCGGCGAGCCCGATACCCGGAAGTGCAGGATCACATATATATACGTGATCCTGCGCAGCGCTGTCGGCAAGTGGTTAACCAAACTTCTTTCAACAGCTTTCATTCTATTTTTCTTAAATATATGGCAACTTACCAATCTTTAAAAGTAGTACCCTATTAACTTTCTTTTCCTGACAGACTCCATGGCAGCCAACGTGTGGGTTTAGTCCCGCCTCCACTACCCTATAGGACGTTACTCCCATAAATCTTTGCTCCCTGCCAGAGGCCGTGTTCTTTTTTTGTCCTCCTCCGAAGGACCTATACTATGTCTTTCTACCTGAAGATTATCGTTCCCCCCTGTGATACGGACTGGCCGAGCGACTGGGAGTCGCACATTTCCAATAAGCTCTGGCTACTAGCGGAGTATGGAAAGGGGCATATGGAAGAGGCGCTGAAGAGGTGTGTTCCTGGTCACTGACAAGGCAGAACCGCGTTATGGTCGTTAATCCTGGCTACTAGCAGGTGACTGTTTCCCCCTACAAAGTCCGGCATGTAAATCTTTCCTACCTTCGGCCAAAACGATCGTTCACAGGAGGGGTGAGTTCTGCATGGCAGCCTTTTTCTGTTATTTGTGGCAGTATTGTCTTGTGCCTTTCCTGGTTCTGTGTCCCCATACACCGCTGGTGCGGTGTGTCTGGTCATCATGGCGGCTGGTTCCTTGTGCGTTCCAGCCGCCGAGTCCCTTCCTCGTTCGCCGCGCGGTCGTTCTGCGCATGCGCAGAGCCAGCGCGAGAACGAGGCTTGGTTCGCGCATGCGCGTAGCGGTATTCGCGCATGCGCACTAGCATCGTGGCCGTCGCGCTGATGACGTCACGATAGGCGGCAGATTTAAAAAGGGAAAGACAGCTTTCAGGCTCTGGAATGCCTGTAAGTCTGCAGAAGCACTCCAGAGAGCCCGTTTTTGCTACAAAAGGTAGGGAATCCTCGGTGGTTTGCTCTGCTGTCTTTGTGTTGATGTTTTTTCTAGTTTTTGATTTGGGTCAATTCTGATTGCAGCATAATGGACCTTCCCGGACCACTTGTGCCGTCACCGCCTGCTAGTGGCCAGCCCTCTCGCAGCAGGTATTTTGGGGGGGGCATTCCCTGGGGTGCCTGCTGGGGGAGGGGGGAGGGTGGAACATCATCATAGGTGATGTTCCGCTGACACGGTGGATCTGTCTTTTTCTTTCAGCCCTTCCAGGTCTACTCAACACCGGAGTTCGCATAAAGGAAGCGGTTCATCAAAATCCCGCCGGCACTCCTCTTCCAGATCTAGACACCACGGTTCTTCTGCGAGATCCAGTCATCGTAGCCGGGAACCATCCCGCTCTTCCACGACTCGCCCCAGCCATTCTGAAGGGTCATGCTGGGGGTGTAGGGCTCAAGTCCCTAGGGACAAGTCCCTTTGTGATGCCTGTTATGTAAAGGCGACTGGAGAAAGGACTGACTCTGGCCAACAGTTAAAATCTATGGTGGAGAAGATGGTCAAGGACAGCTTAAAGGAGCTGGAAGCCCCTCATGTATCTCCTGTAGAGTCGCCCAGATCTCCTGTGAGGGATACCCAGGTTCATGATACTTGGGAAGCCTCGTTACCAAGCCATCCATCCGCGGATCTCTCCGATAGTGAATCTGAGGAAGATGTGGCTGGTTCCGGGTTTGATTTTGCTCTGCTCCCTCCTTTGGTCAAAGCCATCAAGGAAACCTTGAATTGGGAAGAGCCGGTGTCGGCTCCAGCGAAGCAGAGAAAATTTTTCAAACAATTAAAGAAGGAGCGGATCAGTTTTCCCTTTCTGTCAGAACTAGGAGAGGTTATTACGGAAGAATGGGGAAAGGTAGAGAAGAAGAACTCTCTCCTGCCAAAAATTCAGAAGCTGTACCCATTCAGAGAAGAAGAGGTAAAACAGCTGGAATCACCCCCCCTAGTGGATGCGGCAGTAATGCGGTTGGTCAGACACGTGACCCTTCCCTTAGAGGACACGGTCTCCTTCAAGGACGCTCTAGACAGAAGAATTGATTCTGACCTGAAGCGGGTCTACCTTATGGCTGGCACGGCCTGTAAACCGGCCCTGGCTCTGGCGGCCTTGTCTAGAGCGATGGAGGTCTGGTCCGACAGTGTCGACGAGACACTCAGGGGTGTCTCAGAAGAGCTAGCCAGGAGTTCTCCTATACAGGAGCTGAGGCTGGCCTCGGCTTTCTTGGGGGAGGCCTCAATTGACATTATTCGTCTCTTGTCTCGAGTTATGCTATCCTCGGTGACTGCCAAGCGTGCCCTGTGGCTCCGTCCTTGGCTGGCCGACCCGGCATCTAAGCAGGTTTGGTGCCGGATCCCCTTTGACGGTTCGTCTTTGTTTGGGAATAGGTTGGATAGTGCGATAACTCGGGCCACGGGCGGTAAGTCTGGGTTCCTTCCCCAAGACAGGCGCCAACAAAATCCCAGAGGTTCGTTTCCAAGGAAGCAAGGTCAAGACCGTGCCAGGGAGGCACGCAGTTACAGACCCGGGAAGGAATTCTCCAGGTCTTGGAGGTCCAGGCAATCATCTTTCAAAAAAGCTACAAAAAGCGGTTTGTCGGGTGAGAAACAACCGACCAAGTCCTTTTGAGAGCGAGCCCGTCCAGACGGACCGGGTGGGAGCTCGCCTGCTCCTTTTTCGGCACGTCTGGGCGGCCTCAATCCAGGATTTCTGGACCGTCAGGACGGTTTCCTCAGGACACACTTGGACGTTCAGCAGGGTCCCCAAGTGCAGGTGTGTCCCCACATCCATTCCAACATCAGAAGGAAAAAGGATGATACTTTCAACCTACGTAAAATCTTTATTGGAACAAGGCGCAGCTATTCCCGTGCCAGTCGAGCAACGTGGTATGGGAATATATTCCCCTCTTTTCTTAGTCCAGAAGAAGAGCGGGGCGTGGAGACCCGTAATAGACCTGACATATCTGAACCGCTTCATAAAGAAGGAGAGGTTCAAGATGGAGACCCTGGCCACAATCCAACAGTCAGTACAGCCAGGGGATTGGATGGTCTCCATAGACCTAAAAGACGCCTACTTCCACGTGCCCGTCGCAACAGACTTCCAACAGTTCCTGCGGTTCTGCATAGACCAGGTTCATTTACAATTCACTTGCCTTCCCTTCGGTCTGTCCACTTCTCCACGTACCTTCTCGAAGGTCCTACTAGCAATCGTAGCTCTGCTAAGGATCAGAAAAATCCGGATCCATCACTACTTGGACGATCTACTCTTGTTGGCTCAGGACAGGAGTTGTCTAGTAGATCACAGAGATCAGACCATCTCAACGCTCAAGGAGTTCGGATGGCTCCTGAATACGGAAAAAAAGCCAGCTGGAACCTTCACAGTGTCTCGTGTTCCTGGGAGCATTCTTCAACACGGTGAGAGGTACCATCTCTCTGCCCGAGGAAAAGGTCAGAGTAGTGCGAGACAGGATCCACCTGGCTCTCGCCTCTCCTCATCTCAGCACTCGGTATTGCCTGAAGGTCATAGGCACCATGGTGTCCACAATACCGATGGTGAAGTGGGCACAATGGAGAATGCGTCCTTTTCAGAAGGGTTTTCTTCTCCAGTGGTCGGGAGACAAAGTCCAGACGATTCGTGTCACTCAAGTCATGAGGAGTTCCCTCTTCTGGTGGCTTCAGCGAGAGAACCTGCTGAATTGCCATTCCCTTCTTCCGATCAGGTGGATAACAGTAACATCAGATGCCAGCAACAGAGGTTGGGGGGCCCATTGTCTGATGGAGGTGGCTCAGGGCACTTGGGACTTTCCCTCTCGAGGGATAGTCTCGAACGTCCTGGAGTTGCGTGCAGCCTTCCTAGCTCTGGTGGCCTTCCCTCATCTGATATCGGGAGAGTCGGTTGTTCTCAGATTGGACAACACAACAGCTGTTGCCTACATAAGGAAACAAGGGGGCACCAGGAGTCGTTCCCTACTGGCAGAAGTGGAACCTATCATGCGTTGGGCACAGAGGAATCTAGCCAACTTGACGGCAACCTATGTTCCCGGGGTTCTCAACGTCCAAGCGGACTTTCTCTCAAGGGTGCAGCTGGACAACAACGAGTGGGCTCTGCACGAGGAGGTGTTCAGCTGGGTGGTATCCCTAGGGATCTCTCCAGAAGTGGATCTCTTTGCCTCCCAGTACAACAGGAAGCTGGCGAGATACTACTCGCGGTTCAGGGATCCACAAGCCTACGGGGTGGATGCACTAACGGAGCGCTGGTGGTTCCGCACAGCCTATGCCTTCCCTCCAACTCCGATCATCTTTCAATTCCTGAGGAGACTCAGATGGGAGGAAGTGGAGATAGTGGCTATAATCCCACACTGGCCCAACAGACCGTGGTTTCCTCTTCTGTCTCTGCTCAGCTTCCGGGACCCAGTTCCTCTTCCGACCCGTCGGGACCTGCTCTCCCAGGGCACGATCCTCCACCCGTGTCCAGGTCACCTACAGTTGAAGGCCTGGTTCTTGAGAGGGGAAGGTTGGAGGCACTAGGGTGTCCCAAGGAGGCTATTCCCACCCTCCTGAGTGCAAGGAGGCGTAGCACCAACAAAGTATATGAGCGGATCTGGGCAAGATTTTCGTCCCATATGTCTTCCAGAGCCAATTCATGTGGTTCCCCGGCAGTTCAGGACATCCTAAGTTTTCTGCAGTCAGGTCTGGACCTACCCTTGTCGGTCAGTTCCCTGCGTGTTCAGGTGTCAGCTATTTCCGCCTTCACGGGAGTGTCATGGGCCAAACATGCCCTTATCCAGCAATTTTTCAAAGGGGCAATGAGATTGAGACCCCAAAGGAAGCCAAGATTCCCTAAATGGGATCTGCCTCTTGTTTTGGACTTTTTCTCTCATCTGGACAAGTCGCTTTCTGTCAGAGAGCTTACGTTAAAAACCGCTTTTTTAGTGGCCGTCACCTCGGCGAAGAGGGTGTCTGAAATCCAGGTTCTAGGAGCCAAAGAACCTTTCCTAACCTTCTTTCCAGACAGAGTGGTTCTGGTTCCGATGTTAGGGTCAAACCCTAAAGTCACCTCAGTTTTTCACCAGAATCAAGAAATTTCTCTACCCACCTTCAGGTCCACTGGAGTCTCAGATGTTCACCCTCTGGATGTTGGGGGTTCCCTGAAACAATACTTAGAAGTTACAGCCTCATTCCGCCAGTCGGACTATCTGTTCGTCCTGTTCTATGGGAAACACAAGGGCTCCCGAGCATCAGTCAGATCTATTGCTGCTTGGATAGTTCAAGCGATCCAGTGGGCGTATAAGGAGAAGGGCTTGGCTCCTCCTCAGGCGGTGACAGCACACTCAACCAGAAGTCTTTCAACTTCGTGGGCAGCCTCGCGCCATGTAGCTCCTGATGTGATATGCAGAGCGGCGTCTTGGTCGTCAATCCATACTTTTATGTCACACTACTGTGTTGAGCCAGCGGCTCTGTCTTCAGTTGATTTTGGTGCTAAAGTTTTGTCAATTGACGGTGTCAAATAAATCTTTGTTTGTTCAGCATTTTGCCCACCCGGGTGTGTATGGCGAGTTATTTCCCACACGTTGGCTGCCATGGAGTCTGTCAGGAAAACGGAAAATTCCTATCAAAATACTTACCGTAATTTTCCTTTCCTGATGGACTCCATGGCAGCCGGAGTTCCCTCCCAAATGGCTGGAGTAGGATAGTTACCGAACACGGCCTCTGGCAGGGAGCAAAGATTTATGGGAGTAACGTCCTATAGGGTAGTGGAGGCGGGACTAAACCCACACGTTGGCTGCCATGGAGTCCATCAGGAAAGGAAAATTACGGTAAGTATTTTGATAGGAATTTTCCGTTTTTTTAGGCTTTTTTTTTTTTTTTTTATTTTCACCTAGTGAACCTGCCAGCAACACACTTCCAGCCCCAGAGTGACAACATTCGCTCGCTGTACTGTATCTATGGATGAGCAGCTTTGTCACTCTAGGACAGGACTACAGAACACCCCCCCCCCCCCTCTCCCAGTGAAAAAAAAGTGCAGGGAGATACCAGCTGGGAAGATCACAAGATATTTTTTTCACTTATTACACAGATTACAATAAAATTGTATATTTAACAGACCAAAATGGACCAAACAAAAGCAGTTTCTTGTTAGGGTTTACATAGATTTCAATCTGAACTCCTCCACAGAGAGTCACTGGGAGTGTATTTCCTGAAGCTTCTATTCAATCTTTTGTCTCTAAATTCTGTGCTTCCAATCAAATTAAAACATCCAAGGAATATTTGACTTTGATTGTTCTTTGTAAACATGACTGACTTTGTTCTGGTATTATTATTTTTTTTTTTCACTTCAGCCTTCCTGTATGTGGCAAGCAGCAATAAACCAGTAGTGGGTATAGCTAAGAATAGATCTAGTTCTCAGTTCACCAAATGAATTATAAAGGAGATGGAGCTACTCTGGTACATTACATCAATGTCTGCATGAAACATGGAAGTGCTGAGAATGTAGGTCATAGTCCTTGTATTTATATTATGGTTTCATTTTCAGTTTTGACTGGTGACTACCTTTAAAGCGGAGGTTCACACAAAAATGTAACCCCCCCCCCCTCCGGTGTCACATTTGGCACCTTTCAGGGGGGAGGGGGATGCAGATACCTGTCTAAAACAGGAGTCTGTGCCTCTTCCTGTCCCGCCGCGCTGTCTGCTGGGACACACACGGGTCCCAGAGACAACACGGACCATTCAGGTTGCGCTGCGCGACTCGCTCATGCGCATTAGGGAACCGGGAAGTGTAGCCGCAAGGCTTAATCTCCGGATTCCCATACCGAAGATGGCGGCGGCAGCATCCGAGGACCGAGGGACGGTTCAGCCTCGGGTGCTGACATCGCTGGACCCTGGAACAGGTAAGTGTCCTTATTTTAACAATCAGCAGCTGCAGTATTTGTAGCTGCAGGTCTCCAGCTTTAATAACCCTTATTATAAAGAACCCCTTCCTAAACGGATGGTAACATGTTCTTTACTCTATATGCATCTGATGTCCCCTTATGATTTACACGGCCATTGAGCCTAACAGGTCATTCGTGTCATTTATACATTAAAGTATAACTAAAGGCAAACCTTTTAAGTTTTGGATAGAGGAAAGGTGCATTAGAACACCTATCAGTTTTTATTGCTATCTGTGTACCCAATAGGGAGATTAACCCTCTCTATTTGTCCTGTTTAACATTGTCATTGAAAGTGAAAGTAAAAGGAAATCCCAAATTTTTATTATACCGGATTTAGAAAGCATCAACAGTTTACGCAGCCCTTTACAATATAAAGGGAGACAATACATTCACAATACAATTCAATACAAGAGGGTTAGAAGAGGTTAGAGGGATATACAATTTTGGGGCTTAGAGAGGAAATATTCCAATGGGGACACTAGTTCTGGTGACCTGGGGGTCCCCAAGAGATTACCTAATTTGTAGGGGTTTTGGGTATGGGACAGGAAGAGAAGTTAAATTTCCCCAATGGGACAACAATGGCAAAAATAAACCTTACAGGGGTTATAACCCTCCTTTACTCTAATCCAAAATGAAAAAAAACAATAGGTTTTGCCTATAGTCTTATTTTAACCTTATTCACTGTATGTAGGAGTTTCCATCCCTTTAATAATCAAGTTGTCTTTATCCAAACCCTTTTTAAAACCCCCATATCCTTCTTACAATATGATGCCCAAAACTGTACCCCATATTCTAAATGTGGCTATAGATGAATGTACTGTATACAGTAATACTACACTAGCACTGAGTGTTTTTATCTTTCTTTTTATACATCCAAAGATCGTGTTTGCTTTTGCAGCTGCTACATGGCCTGAGTGATTACACCAGTAATCTCAAGTCTTTTTCCAAACTCTGTTTTACGCAACTACTAATTTTACATTTAATGTATGGCAAGCAATGCTGTTATGATGGCCTAAGTGCATGCTTTAAAGTTTTCCAACATGACATCTGCTATTTACCTGCTCATGTTGCCAGTTTGTTGAGATTGTTCTTTATGATGGAACAATCCTGTGAATTTATACCTCTAAATAAACATAAATGTGTGTCACTAGCAAATGTTAGTAGTAGTATAACATCAGAAAGAAGATCCCAAAAACTGCCTTTAAAAAAGGCATTCATACTCTAGTTTGACCTTTCATTTTCTTGAATTTTCTGAATTTCTTGAGATGGAACCCATCTAAACTAATGTTATGCTAGCTGAGCATTCTCTGTATTTAAGAAATGGCTCCTTCATGGTAGACGTTTTATCCCTTAAAATCCTACATAAGGGACTCTGTCATTAGAAAAGTATGGGGCTTCACAGATGTGAGACAAGCATGCTATTAAATGAGTGCCACAAAAGTGCCTGAAATACTTAACTACATACTGGTTCTGGGTTAGAGAATCAGAACGCATAAAAGCTGAATTACAAGAATTTAGCCTCTTTGTAAAAAGAGTAGAGAACACTATGAGTTAAGTCCAAAGAGGTGCATGACATCAACTTATCTCTATTATTTATATCTGGTGGGTTTATTCTTCTGCCAAAGCCAGGCTGTGAGAGAGGAGAGAGAGCCACACAGAGTAGCTATGCTTACTCCTCCCCTCTGCTGCCCATTCAGAGAAGCCTTTGCATTTTGTGAATAAGTTCACATAATACAAAGCCTTCTGTGATTGGGCAGGAGGAAGGGAGGGGCAGGCATAGCAGCTGCACAGACTAATGTTGAAGATGCTTAGACCTGAAGCATCAGCGTTGGACTCCCAGAAATACAGCCGATAGCTGTCTTCCAGGAGTGCAATAAATCTGTCAGATGTAAATAGTAGAGATAAGTCCAGGAGATGTCATGCAGCTCCTTGGACATAACTCAAAGTGTGCCTTCACTTTTTTCAAAGGAGCTGAATTCAGGAATTCAGCTTTAAAGCCAAAGAAAGACACCCAGTGAACTAAGAGTCTCAAATGAGAGGTAGCAATGGCAGCCCACATACTTTTCTCATGAGAGTCACTTTAAAGGGAAACTATAGTATATTACATATATTAGTCAATATGATCAGTGTACAGTAATAATAAGTGTACAGTAAATGATCTTATCAAGGAATAATAATATTTTATTTGAAAAATGTAGCTCCTGTGTATAGTTTATGATTGTGTACAAAGAAGCAGACATATTTGCCCAATAAAAACCTGCTTCATACCTTCCTGCTTGGTAGTACTGCACAATAAAAAAAAAACAGAAATGGAAGGCACGCACATCTAGTGCATTACCAAAGATAATTTAATAATAAGACATTTTTATATAAAAGTGGGTACTCACAAAATGCAACTGACAAAAGGCCATAAACACAGTGCATGGACATGCACAGAACACAGGGTACAGCTAACGTGTTTCGGGGGCGCACCCCCTTTCTCAGAGCTAGGCCTAGTTCCTTTCGGATTACCCCATCTGAGGAAGGCAGCATCCACCCAGTTTTGGATACCATATATACCTTTCATACCACCATTTTATCTGACATCTGTTACTCCACACCTTGGAAGACCTATTAGCGCTGGAAGTGACATGTTTTTAGTACTGCACAATAACTATACTTCACTTCTATCTCATTGCAAGTCTATGGGTCAGATCAAGACCACGGGTCAGGTCAAGACCACATTGAAAACTAAGGAATCTCTGTTTAATTTTCTCACAACCAGCCAGATAACACCCAACCCTCCCATTTTCAAGCATCTAAGGATCCTAATTATATATCCTATCTATATGTTCTATTTTACACTTATAGCAGTACCATCCACATGCACAGTACGACACCCTCTGAAGTCTCTGAAGTCCTGCTTCCTTAGCCACTTCATCTCCCCCAGTTTGCACGGTCACCCAGGACTAGGACCCAGTGTTAGAAATAGCCATCTGTTGTCCTAAGGCATGTCTGCACATCTATGACCACCCTTATGCTAGCCATATACGAATCAAATTTTGGCCAATCTGTGCTGAGTCAGCCAAAATTTGAATCATGGTTGTATATATAATAAAATTATAACAATTTTTTCAAACATATGCCTTTGTTTAGATTTCAGTCCAGCTAAATGTATAGCCTTAAAGGTCAATTGCATCTAAAACTTATATTTTTAGTTTTGAGTTGAAGCATTAGTGAGATTTTCCTGTAGCATACCATGACTTGGCTGTGTAATGACAGTGACAAAATATAAAAATACAATTCGGTGTAAAATTCAATTAGTTAGCCAAACATCAGTTTTGAGTAACGTTACAATTCATTCTTACCCGAACAAAGATGAGTGTATTACTGTCCCCAACCTGATATTTTCCCTCTGATACTTTAATCATTGGAAACTGAGATGGACAACGGCAGCAACCTAATATCTCACGAACCTGCAGACAAAAAACAAAAGCATTAGGAGGCAACAAGCTGACAGTATGAACCAACTAAAAGGAGTGCCCCAAAAAAAAGGACTTCCATATTTCTTTCTTTATTAGTATCACATACCAGTGTCTCAGACCTAATAAAATCAGGTCATGTAGCCATGGTATACAAAATGTGGCAATTAGGACACATACTGTATATGTTTTAAATAAAGGGCAGTAAGGGCCTATGTCGAAAGGCTTTTGTTTGCTTCAAACAGGTTTTGCATTTCAAGGCAAGTCTATGGGAATGTAAAATCTGATTGAAGCAAGGTAAATGCAGTGTCAGGACTCAGCTCTTCCTTCTCGGAGCTCTGTGCTCAGCTGTCAGTTAATTGCCAGTACTCTTCATTCCACAGTGACTCACCTGGTCTTCATTTCCTGCTCGTCAGCTAGCCCTGCTGACTATTTAAACTGCCTGGATCATTTCTCCTGTGCCTTCGCCTGGTCAACATATCTGGATACTCTCTGCTGTGTTTTCCTGTTAAAGACTTTTGCCTGGTTGACACCCCTTCTGGTTCCTGATCCTGTTTACTGCCTCTACTATGCTGATCTCTGGATTCCTGTACACTGGCTTGTTCAGATTACCTGCTCTGGTTACCGAACCCTGGCTATGTTTTGACTACGTTTGCTCTGTTTGTACCGTTTTACCATTAAAAAGTGTGATTTTTACTGCACTTCTGTCTGATTCATGGTTCCTGACATGCAGGTCAGAAGGAGGTTAGCTGCAGGTCAGTAGCACCTGTCAATGATGTCTGAATCTCTGAAACTGATGTCATCAACATAAGCCCTAATACACACTGCATGTAATATGTACTCTGTCTAGAACACCATAAAATAAGAAATCAGGTTTAAAGCTGAACACTAGGCAAACAGCTAAATACACCAATGAAATTCATATATGATACCTGCTTTAGCTGGCAAAGGATGCTTTTTCTGTATATCCAATTCTAAGATTTTTATAGCTCTGTCACAACACACAGTCCTGTCTGGCAGGTGGGAATACTCGGTTGTTGTTTACTGTAGTTAAAATGCAACTTCACTCTCCCAATCTACATTGACTATTTTAATCCTCATGCTGCTAGTATTAATAAATAAATAGGAAAGTACATGATATTTATTTGCTTTAAACTTTTTTTTTACATTTCTTTTGTTACTTTCTGGTTACTTGCATAGGCAAATTTTGTCATACATCCGAGGAGTCTTTAGGAGGGTTTTGTCAGCTAAGCACACCCTTCTGCCTGCATGCCTGAGCTAAGGGCAGATGGATTCCAGTAAGTAAATGCTACATGATTCATCTTGCCCTTACTCAAAATGAAGAGAGATCAGAAATTTGTGTCCAGCTCAAATTTCATGAATTGGGTTTACATCCACTTTAAGTAACATTAAGGGCAGGGCTCAACAAACCCCAGGCAACCAGAAGTTTTGGGCTGGCGCCAAGGGTGTAGTCCTAATTCTTCCCACACCCCGCTATATATCCCCAGACCTCCTTCGTAATGCTGAACTGATGACCTAAGGGGGGCTTTTAGAGCGTTGTTTGTGGAAAATATAAGGTACTGACACATTCAAGGTTTGACATGTTGGGTATGTATTTACTTGGTACAACCTCAGCTTTTATACTTTACCAAAAAATTGGGTAATTTATTGCATTTTTGTGCCCCCTAAAACTAACTTTTGTGTTTTTTTACTGAAATGTTGTGTAGGAAACACAACATTTTAGTAAAAAAACACATTAAAAGCAAAAAAAGCAGACACCCTAGAGAATAAAATAGTGGTAGTTCCAATTTATGTCACACGATATTATGGTATATGATATATGATATCTAGGAAAGACCTTTGCCGTAATATCGTGTGACATAAATTGGAACTACCACTATTTTATTCTCTAGGGTGTCTGCTTTCAGAAAATATATAATTTTTGGGGGCTTTATGTAATCTTCAGGCCTAAAATGATTTTTTATGCGTGTGCAAAAATGCAAAAAATGGCTCTGGGTGTGAAAGGGTTAAAAGATAAGTTCACATTCGGGAACATGTTACATGTTCCACCCGTATAATTTGTTAGTTAAAAAAAAATAGCTCCTAGCTGGCTTCTATATTCAAAGCAAATTTATCAAGCCCTGATTTACAGGTCTTGTCCCTCCCCAACCCCCGTGACTGGACAGTGAAAGGAGAAGAAGCAGACTGAGATCAGCTCTTTGTTACTCTGCTTCTTCCTTCTATTAGCATGTCCTTTGTTAGCACATAAGCCAGGGATCCTCAAACTACGGCCCTCCAGCTGTTGCAGAACTACACATCCCATGAGGCATTGTAAAACTCTGGCATTCACAGACATGACTAGGCATGATGGGAATTGTAGTTCCTGAACAACTGGAGGGCCATAGTTTGAAGACCCCTGACATAAGCAATGCAGCGGGGCTGACTGGCCACTTGTACGGCTTTTCCTTCTTCCAGTGTGAGTACTGCTGTACATGAATTACAAGGCTGATGCCAGGTCAAATTCATGTACTTACACTGCATGTATTAAAATACATTTAATTATGTATTAATAAACACAGAGCTGCATCATGTGTGTCTTTTTTATCTGCCTAGAGAGCCAACTTTAAACAAGATATTGTCATTGCAAATAATGGACATTGATGTGGACATAGTGTACCTCCATATTTGCTGTTAAGTGCATATATCTGATTTTAAACTTTATGAACCTGATACTTTGTGATGAATTGGTAATATGTAACAGGTGCAAACTTTATATTACATGGACTCTACTCTATTGATCTATCACTCATTTTACAGCACACAAGTTTCGGTGGAAACCATGTGATCAAACTGGCACAGTACACAGACTTAGAATAAATAATAGCTGGGGAGAATATACTTTACCACCTATCACACACCCTTTCTTAAAATATCATAAAGCGTGAATCCACCCAATAGTAAATCTATCTCCAAAGACAAAGGGATTATTTTATTGATCTATATGCATACATCCTCTAGGATAGGAAAACTTTTGCATATTTCTTTACAGTAATCAAACAGATATTTGCATCTATGTTCTTATATACGCAAAAAATGAGGGATGACAACAGCCTGACTTGTGGAACACAAACACTTTCAATTCCTTCTTGTTAATACTATAACTTAAAGTGGTACTAAAGGCAAAAATGACATATATTATCCACTTCTGGACCGGCTCACGTCGATATACGTTGGCACTTTGAAGAGGGATAACGTTGTTATGGCGGCAGCTAGCTACCATAAGCCCGGTATCCTCTTCTTCAGTGAGCGGTCCGGTTTCACAAAAAAGTGGTCTCTGTGGCGGATTCGCCGCGAGATCACGTTTATCGGCCGAGGGCCCTACCGCTGCTCTCCGGTGCCCTCCGCCACTTACCAGAGCCATCGGTAGTGGCGGAAGCAATCTGGTCCTCTCCCTGGCTTGGTATGGAGCTGAGTGAGGGGAAGATGGCCCCAACCTGTCTTCATACCATTGCAGGGCAGAAGTGACGTCAAAACTTCACTTCCGCCCATAGCTCTTAAAGCGGTGCTCCTCCTGAAAAAAAAAAATGTAAAAGTCAGCAGCTACAATTACTGCAGCTGCTGACTTTTAATAAATGGACACTTACCTGTTCCAGGTTCCAGCGGTGTCGGCAGAAGATGACGAGCGATCGCTCGTCTATCGGCTGCCCCGCCACCATCCTCTGTCAGGGAATCAGGAAGTGAAGACGCAACGTCTTCACTGCCCGGTTCCCTACTGCGCATGCGCGAGTCGCGCTGCGCGCCTCTATTGGTCCCCGCTGTGTCCTGGGAACTGTGTTTCCCAAGACACAATGGGGCATCCTCGGATAATCCTCGGATAGAGGTGGGGATGCAGATACCTGTATTATACAGGTATCTGCACCCCCCTCCCCCCTGAAAGGTGCCAATTGTGGCACCAGAGGGGGGGGGGGAATCCGATAAGCGGAAGTTCCACTTTAGGGTGGAACTCCGCTTTAAAGAGACTTTTTATTTTTTTATTACATGTCATTTATTTATTTTTTATTGCATTTTAGCGTAAATATGACATCTGAGGTCTTTTTAACCCCAGATCTCATATTTAAGAGGTCCTGTCATGCTTTTTTCTATTACAAGGGATGTTTACATTCCTTGTAATCGGAATAAAAGTGACACAGTGTAAAAATAAAAAATAAAAGGTAAAATAAATAATACATTTTTAAATGCACCCGTCCCGCCGTGCTCACGTGCAGAAGCAAATGCATACGTGAGCAGCGCCCGCATATGAAAACAGTGTTCAAACCACACGTGAGGTATCGCAGCGATTGGTAGAGCCAGAGGAATAATTCTAGCCCTAGACCTCCTCTGTAACTCAAAACATGCAACTTGTAGAATTTTTTAAACATTGCCTATGGAGCTTTTTAAGGGTAAAAGCGTGACATGTTGAGTATCAATTTACTCGGCGTAACATTATCTTTCACAATATAAAAAAATAAAATTGGGCTAACTTTACTGTTGTCTTATTTTTTTAATTAAAAAAAGTGTATATTTTCCAAAAAAAGTGCGCTTGTAAGACCACTGCGCAAATACAGTGTGACAAAAAGTATTGCAAAGACCGCCATTTTATTCTCTAGGGTGTTAGTAAAAATATATATAATGTTTGGGGGTTCTAAGTAATTTTCTAGCAAAAAAAAAATGTTTTTAACTTGTAAACACCAAATCTCAGAAAGAGGCTCTGTCCTTAAGTGGTTAAGCAGTCTTGTCAGCAGCATTAAAGTGGATCTAAACCCTCCCATCCTTTACAGCTAAAAAAATGTGCCATTTTAGCCTCTGTTTGATCTGCGGTTGCCATGGTGCTGCACATGTAATCAGTTATGACACCCGTCATTTGATGGCTTGCAAGTTTGGCTGGGAGCACAAGCAACTGTGACCGTTATCGTTGATGGAATGCATTAAATGTAACTGTTTGAAACAGTTAAATTGATGGGTTTTATTTTCGCTTTAACAAAACAGTCTTTGTCTTTCAAATAATAGACAGGCTCTTATTAAAGTGCTGGATGAAAGAAAAAAAAAAGCCCCCTTTCTAATAAGAAATTCTCACTTAGGCCACTTTCACACTGAGGCGCTTTACAGGCACTATAGCGCTAATAATAGCGCCTGTAAAGCGTCTCACCTGTCACTCCAGTGTGAAAGCCCGAGTGCTTTCACACTGGAGCGGTGCGCTGGCAGGACGCTTAAAAAAGTCCTGCAAGCAGCATCTTTGAGGCGCTTTGCAGGGCAAAATCAATGGGCAGCTGCGCTTTGCGGGCGATTTTAACCCTTTTTCGGTCGCTAGCGGGGGTTTAAAGCGCCCTGCTAGCATCTGAAAAGCGCTGCTAAAACGACAGTAAAGCAGCGCTAAAAGTTGCAGCGCTTTACTGCTGACACCGCAGCACCTGGAAGTGCCCTTTATGTAACCAGGGGTAAAGGAGGACCACCATCCTTATTTTACTCAGGATGGTGGTCCTACTTTAACCCTGGTTACATTACCAGCACTTTACTAAGAGGCTGTCTATTATTGGATATATATGCAGGTTATGGACAGGAGTGACATCTGTGTCCAGCATACTATGTTTATGTTATCTCAAAAGCTGCAGTTGGCTTTTAATTTGTTATTCACTTATGTAAAGTCCTTCTAGTCCATCTGACACTACCCTCTACAGACAGTGCTTTTGCCCAAGGGTGTTTCCGTTGCTACAATGACTGTGCTACTGGTCTGATCACTGGGTAACAATAAAGGAAAAAAAAAAAAACAGAAAAACAAATGCAATCACCACATCCAAGAACTGGTAAATTGCAATATATTACATTCTGATTGTGGATTTAGGTATACGCTTTAACTCACGCTCCCTGCAGCTTTATAGATCTTACAGGGACCCTATGCAGAAGTCTGCATCTCAAATTATTTCCACAAATTTACTCACTTTTATGTAAGTAATGGATAATTCATGGGGAGGGTAGGATGGGGGGTGTGTGTGTGTGTTTGGGAGGGGGGTGACACCATTATTCAGTTGTAATGCCTGTGGAATATGGGTAAAATTGGAAATTCAGATTTGATTTCCCACTACTGATGTCCTCAAGAGAGATAAACAGCCAGCAGATGATGCTCCATGCCAGGCACAATGCAAAACCAGGGTATCTGTTTTTAATAAGTTTACCTTTAACCACTTGCCTACTGGGCACTTTTACCCCCTTCCTGCCCAGGCCAATTTTCAGTTTTCAGTGCTGTCACACTTTGAATGACAATTGCGCGGTCATGCAACGCTGCACCCAAATTACATTTTTATCATTTTTTTGATACAAATACAGCTTTCTTTTGGTAGTATTTATTCACCACTGGGTTTTTATTTTTTGCTAAATAAGCAAATAAAGACCGATATATTTTTTTATAATAGTTTCATAGTTGTTTGCTAAATTTTGCAAACAGGTAATTTTTCTCCTTCACTGATGTGTGCTGATGAGGCAGCACTGATAGACACTGATGGGCTGAACTGATGAGGCAGCACTGATGGGCGGCACTGATGGGCACTGGTAGGCGGCACTGATGGGCACTGGTAGGTGGCACTGATAGGTGACACTGATGAGGAGACACTGAGGGGTACTGATTGGCAGAACTAGTGGGCACTGATTGGCAGCACTGGTGGGCACTGTTGGGATAGCACTGATAATCCGGACACGGATAATCAGTGCCCTAATTATTAGTGTAGATGTCTCTTTTAGAGAAGCTGGTTATCGACTCTCTTCTCATGCTGTCAACATGAGGAAAAGAGTGCCTGATAGCCGGCTTCTGATGACATTCATTATCAGCTGTGATTGGACACAGCTGATCATGTGGTAAAGAGCCGCTGATTGGCTCTATACCTCAATATGTGTTCAGCAGTGTCCTCCAGACACTACGATCAGAGAGTGCTCTGCCCGCGCCCCGCAGAGGGCCTAATCATGGGACGCTGTCGTATGACGGCATCCCAGAAGTTGACAACTGCGCTGTAGCCGTCATTTGGCTATAGCGCGGTTGGTAAGTGATTAAAGCGGCATTAAACCCAAAACCAAAAATTGCAGCTTATCAATCATTAGATGTGGTGGCTGCATCAGCTTTCTATCCCTTGTCTTTTTCCCTCTGCTTTTTTTTACCTGGTGATCTGGCTAGTAACACGCTTCCTGTATTGGTGAGACACAAATCTGTATGAATGAGCACAGGAGGCACAGCAGGCAGCAAACTTGTCAGTCTGGGGGAGGGTAGTGTTAAATATATTAGCAGATTTAAATACACTAACAAATTGAAGCCAAACCCCAGCTCACACGTTATAATTAGTAACCGCAGTTTTTTTTTCCTTTTGATATAAAGGTTTTACATGAATAAAAGCAGATCATTTTAATCACAGTGTTAAATGGTCTATCTCATCCATGTAAACTGATACATTCTGCTGGAGAGCTTGTTCTTTTGAAAAATGAACAGACTTGCTGGCTGGATCACCAGAGGACAACAGAAGAAAGAAAGTCAAAAAAGGAAACTAATGCAGCCATCACATCTAAGAATTAATAAGCTGCAATATAAGAAATGTTTGCTTTTGGGTTTACTATCACTTTAAGAGTATTAACTCACGGGTCTTTCTGCACTTTGAGATGTGGATTTCAATGTATGATTGTTCTGAGAATCAGGACACCGAAGTTTATTAAATTTTCCGCAGGAAGTCTTAGTCTCTGCGTTACCTTGGAGACGCAAACATTTAGGGAAAGTCTACAGACTGGGTTGACCTACAAGAACTGCGGGCAGGAAAAACATGTCATGATATCACTTCCTTTTACGAGGTAGTGATGGGTCATTGTGCAGAACGTTCCTACACTGGTGTTCTGTACAATGCAGACTTAAATCACGCAAAATGACTCAACAGCGAAGAAGACATTTACATGTGACAAAAAAAAATAATAATAATTTAGTGTCAGGAGTAAAATTCTATTAGTTTTTCAACCATGTAACTCATAGTTGATTAAAATTGTATAAAATGTAATTACAACAACATTTAAAGAGATCACCTCTTAAAAAAAATTTGTTCCAGGAAACTGCAAAGTGGCAATATGTCATACTAATCACTGAAATATTCCCAAATGAAGGGACATAGGACACTGTGATGTGTGTGTTATTGCACCCCACCAACAATAACTGTTTCCAAAACACTGGGGTGAATGTAGTTTAATGCTGGGACCGTTATGATCTGAGCCCAGGGTGAAATGAAATACAGAACTTCTATTGTTCATAAAGTCTGACACAATTCTACTTCAATGCCAAAACTAACCAACGATACAACCCATGCCTTTTTAGCAGCCTTCAGCAAAGCCTTATGCCATATACACACGACCGGACTTTTTCGACGGACTGAATTCCGTCGGACTTTTCAACAGTGTTTCGACACACAATCACAACAAAGCCTGGCGGATTTGACCGTGATAACGTACGACCAGACTAGAATAAGGAAGTTCATAGCCAGTAGCCAATAGCTGCCCTAGTGTTGGTTTTTGTCCGTTGGACTAGCATACAGTTGAACTGATTTTTCGACCAGACTCGAGTCCGTCAGAAAGATTTGAAACATGTTCTAAATCTAAAGTCAATGACATTTGGCATGTCATTTTTTTTTTAGGCCCCTTTCACACTGGGGCGGTGAGCCGCGGTGACGGTAAAGCAGCGCTATATTTAGCGCTGCTTTACCGTCGTTTTCACCGCGGTTTTCGGCCGCGCGCGGTGCGGTTTTACCCCCCGCGAGCGGCCGAAAAAGGGTTAAACACCCCCCGCAGAGCGCCGCCGTAGCCGCGGTATTGCCGCGGTAACCGCGGTATTGCCGCGGTTTTACCGCGGTCTCCCATTGTAATCAATGGGAAGGAGCGGTATAGGAGCGGTGAACACACCGCTCCTATCCCGCTCCAAAGATGCTGCTAGCAGGACTTTTTTTGTCATCCTGCTAGCGCACCGCTCCAGTGTGAAAGCCTGCCGGCTTTCACACTGGAGTTAAAGGGGCCAGATTTTTTCATGCGGTGAACAGGCGCTATTTTTAGCGCTGCACCGCATGAAAAACGCCCCAGTGTGAAAGGGGCCTTAGGGGGGAGCGGATAGGGCTCCCAACTCCCACTTCCTGCCGGCACACCGCGGCACCGGAAGGGACATCACCTCTCCCCCCTCCCTCTCAGAAATCATCTGGGACATGTCACAGGTCCCAGATGATCGCCCGGTCAGTCACGGCACTCTGCGCGGCTCGTGCAGTGGGTGCACGGCTTTGAAGCCACAGCCAGGCTCCCACAGTTACAATGCCGGTGCCGCAGAGAGGAGGGGGAGACGAGCGGGAATTCGTTCCCCCGCATTGCTGGACTCTGGGACAGGTAAGTGTCCGATTATTAAAAGTCAACAGCTGCAGTATTTGTAGCTGCTGACTTTTTTTTATCTATTTTTAAGCAGAACTCCGCTCTAATAAATACAAAATGTTCTTCCCACTCTTACTTGTTAGTACTATTGCAAGCTTTTTGTTGCCCTGTCCCAACTTGTGTTGCTGCCAACAATTTCAACATTACCTTTTTTTCCTAAAATGGTACATTTTCTCAGTTTAAACATTTGATATGTTTTCTATTTTCTGTTGTGAATAAAATATGGGTTTGTGAGATTTGCAAATCATTGCATTCTGTCCCAACTTTTTTGGAGATGGGGTTGTAGCAGTGGTGAAAGGGATACGATGCCTTACATTTCAAAAAATAGACTAGGGTGACATCTGTTGGCTGGATAGTGGACATATACTGGATAATATACATGTTTAGATATTTTTTAATCCCTATCATAATAAAGAAAGAAAGCATTGTTCCTCCACAAAAATAATGAAGCCAAGATAAAACCTTCTTAATGATATATATGCCACTGCATATGAATGAAATTGCATCGCACAAAATTCACAGGACTTGATTTATTAAAACTGGTGCACTCATAATCTGGCGCAGCTGTGTATGGTAGCTAATTAGCTTCCAACTTCAGCTCATTCAATTAAATTGGATGTAAACCCTCTCCTATACCCAGTGAACAGCCTCAGATGATACACAGAGATGAAAAAAACTCCCTACATAAGTTTTACATGCATATCTGCTGTCTTCAGCTTTCTACATTCTTTAGAATTCTAACATTGTGTTAGAATTTTGACTTCCTCATTCTGCACTAGGAATGGATTCTTGGCTTACACTGTGTGACAGTTGATTGGAGGAAAGGCACCCCCCCCCCCCCTTACATAGGCAGAAGAACGAAGATACTTTCAGAGCTGTGCTGTGACAAGACAAGCTCTCTGCTAATTTATTTATAGCACCCACCCCTACACAAATTTCAGGCTGGTTTTATCTCCCATCTCAGAAAACTTGTCAGAAGTTATCATGCTGGTAACAGAGGAATGAAACAGCAGAAAGACACGGGACTCAGGGCTTTGGAGAGAGATAAGTAAACACTACAGATAGATGTGCCTAGGTCAAATTTCATGAATCAGGTTCACATCCACTTTAAGCTTTGGCAATAAAACATGACGTCTGAGCTAGTTCTGAGATATCTACATCCAATTGGGCCATATTGCTTTTTATCAAGGGTATCCAAGGAAGAATACAAGTATGGGATGTATAAAATACCTTTGACTGGTTAATATTGTTTTACTATAAAGAGAGCTAACATTTTAAGATCAGGAACATGAAAACTGTGAGTAACAGATGCCTAAATGTTAGTTCATGTAGAAAGGTGTATACTGATTGAGTCCTGATATTTATTTAAAGCATTTGTTACCCCTTCATATTCCCGATATGTGCCTGGTGTACCATGTACATGTATGAGAAAGTTTCCTGTTCTCTTTGTATTGCTTCCTTTGTATGAAATCCCTGGTGTTCCTGCTAGTCCCCTTGATTTCCTATTAAAAACTGACCACACTAAGCAGGATAGCACACTGTGGTCAGTTCTCTAGCTATGCTGGGAACTCAGGCTGCTTTCCTACAATGATTAGACTTGTCCTGAAACACCCCCGCTGCACAGCCATTCACTGGGAAGCTAGTGTGCTGCTGCTTTTCCACCCCCCAGCTCTTAATCTGAGGAATTGGGAGCAAGTACCACCAAAAACAGGTACAGTATATACTTACGTATAAGCCGAGTTTTTCAGCAGATTTTTTTGTGCTGAAAATGCCCCCCTCCGCTTATACTCGAGTCAAGCACTTTTCTGCAGCAGAGAATGACATTTTCCAACCCAACTTTGGGGCCCCGTATCTCGGGGCCACTTGGTACCCCAAATCTGGTGTGCAGACCCAGTGGAACTAGCACTACAACATATTCACTGGGTTTGCACACCAAATTTGGGGTTCCTAGTACTAAGTGGCAACGAGATACGGGGCCCCAGAGTCGGTCAACTGTGTCCACCAGCAGCAATGTCATTTCGGGACCCTTTGGACCCCAAATTTTGGCTGCAGCTAGGGGGCATCTAGGAACCCTTAACTACGAAGTTTGAAGTTCGATGGACCTATGGCTGCAAATGGGCACAGTGAGGCTGCAAATGGGCACAGTGAGGAAGCAAATGGGCATTGTTGACCCTCTTTTCCACTTACAGTAGCTGCGCATTTCTCACCCTAGGCTTATACTCGAGTCAATAATTTTTCGCCGTTTTTTGTGGTAAAATCAGGTGCCTCGGCTTATATTCGGGTTGGCTTATACTCGAGTATATACGTACTCGCTTTCCTAAAGAAATGTAACTGTGTAAGAAGCTAAGGGGGAGAATTGAGTGATAATGAATGCCATTTTTAGGTGAAGGTCTGTTTCAATAGCTTTTGTTCCCTTTTAGAATCCACTGCTACTCAAATGCCCAATTTGGTTTTGGACCATTATAGAGCCTGCAATATAAAACCATGGCTTTATGCTGGGGGTGCAATAGTAGATTTTCTTTAGCCAAAGAAACGTGACAAATGACAGCCAGAGACGTGGCCTAAAGGAAAACATCTTTAAACTTCCTTGTATCATAATCTGTGAAAGTGAACTAATATGTTTTTGGACAGGTATCAGATATCCACCAAGAAGAAAAAGCACAACAATGTACATTTACCAGAATAACTAGTACATCAGGATTCATGTTCTGGTGTCTGCACTTTTCCAACACCAACTCCAAATTTAAACCTCAAACTCTACATAGTAAAGCCCATTTAAACTACTCACAGAAGGTGAATCCGACCACTGTTGACATTTTATTTTCTAGGGCTGGTTAGAAAAGAACCCATAACGGTTGTTATAGTCAACTACTCTACTTTTCCTTTGCATTTGTGTTTACTGAGCTCCATGATGTGTGTGTATGTTTGCACATGAATGTATTATCAACAGCTATTAGTACAAAACAGAACTGAATTAGTTCAGTATAATATATTGTTTTAGTATTAAAATGGAACATAATGATAACATGCATTTTTGAAATACTCTTAAAAAGCTGACAGGACAGTATAGACTTGCCTTTCTCAACCATTTTGCCCCCAGAGAAACCCTAGGAGTAATAATTTTCAGATCTTGGAGAACCCCAGCTAAAATTAATTAATCGGCGTCAGTGGGAAGAATGTCCCTTACATTGGTAGTCAGTGGGAAGAATATCCCTTACATTGGTAGTCAGTGGGAAGAATGTCCATTACATTGGTAGTCAGTGGGAAGAATATCCCTTACATTGGTAGTCAGTGGGAAGAATGTCCATTACATTGGTAGTCAGTGGGAAGAATGTCCATTACATTGGTAGTCGATGGGAAGAACGTTCCTTACAATGGGGGTCAGTGGGACACATGTATTTTATATTGGTGATTGGTGGGAGGAATGTTCATTACAATGGTGGTCAGTGAGAAGAATGCTCCACTTACAGTGATCATCTGTACGGCATACTTATAGACACCTAAAAAGATCATTGATGTCATGCTGGTAGCTCTGCCAAGTGGTGATGGACCTGGACACCATCAGGTGAGAGGTCAATCAGCCACAGCTCATGGAATCTCTAACACCCTCTGGAGGAACCCTGGTTGAGAAAGGCTAATATGGACTACATAAGATGCATACCAACTCATCCAGGTTCTTGAGATCATATATGGTACGGGGTGGTTGAACAGGAATCGGTGCCCGTGGATACTTGCGCTGTTCTAGATTCGGTTTGCCCCGACTAAGCTCTTCATCAATCTCTTCTTCCATCTGAATGAGCATTGGTGCCGGCATACCAAATCGTGCCCCACGTCGGGCCACCTCCAGCAAGCATAACACAAAACTCTTCTCCCCTCTCCTCAGTACCAGATCATTGGTTTCAAACATTAGCACCTCTGGTATGCCAAGCTCCTTGCGGCACCAGCTAATGAAGTTAGATACATTGTCCCTGGCCATGAATGAACTTGGGGTGGCTCCTTTAACCTGGAATGTTACATCCTTTTGTGGCAATCTCATGCCAGCAGCAGCTTCTGGATACTGTTTTTTAAAATCTTGTGCCAGCCGATTGAGATTATTAGCATGCTGACAAAGTGTGTACCCGGTCTCTAGTGCCTCCATGAAAGTGCCAGCATCCATGTCCAGGTCATACAACATATTGAGCCAGTCAGTGAGATCTTCTTTCATGGCTTCAAGGTACTCCTCGCTGGAGCGAAAAGGTCGTATGCTTTTTGAAGCAGATGACTGAATTTGGCTTTGGTCTGCCATCTCTTCTCATTATTCTCTTCTGTCACCTGCAGAGGATTTGCAAAGATTTATTAGCACCGTAGATATATTTTTTATTACAACATATATTTTCACATTCAAGCATTAAAGTGTTACTAAACCCACAACAGTAAAATCAGTCTGTATATGCAGTAAAGCATGCTCGTTATACTCACTGTGGAACCTAAGGGGTTAATCCTCTGCATTGTGTAAAAAGACAATTTGATTCTGTCTTCTCTTAACCTCCCATCCTTCCAATACCCCCCAATCTATCTGCTGCTAGAACAGAGCCTTAGGGCAAGCTGCACATGCTCAGTTTTTTTTTTTCCTTGGGAGGGTGGATGTGATCAGCACAGACCAATCGGCACTATCCAGACAGAGGGTCAGGGGTCCCTCAGCCTCCTAGGTCAGTCAGAGTAAAATGAAAACTCCTTCTACAAGCTTTAACCAGACACTCATAGAAGTCACAAGACTGCTCTAAGGCTGCATTCACACCTGAGCAGTTTGTAGCTTGAAGCTCCGCTGGAGGGGGAAAAATCAAGTATTCTCTATGGAGATGGTTCACATCTCCACTCCATGTCACCTGAAAGCAAACGCCTGAAGCTCAAAAAAGTTATGGAGCTTTTTGTGTAGCTCGAATCTGCTCAAATGAAAGAATGTGAAAAAATAAAATAGTAATAATATATAAATAAATAAATGTAAAATCAATACACAAATAACAAAAAATCATCATAAATAAGTAAAATAAATTAATAATATGTAATAACACATTAATAAATAATAATTAACCTCAAAAAATATTAAATACATAAAAGGGGTAAGGGTTAAAGGGAAAGGTTAATTATTTATTTATTGTTACTTAGTATTAATTTATTGAATTCATTTATTTTTTATTTATGATTTTTATTGATTTGTGTATTTATTCATTTATTATTATTCGTATAATAATAAATACAATTAAATTAAAAAATAAATAAAATAATAATAAATAACCCTAACCCCAACTCCTACTCCTAACCCTAACCTAAACTGAAATTCAACCCCTTACCCTAACGATTATAATAAATGAATAATAATAATAAAAGAACAAATGAAAGCTAATAGAAAAGCTAAAAAAGCTGAAATACCCAGCAACAAATGATGCAACAGATAATAGTTTTCTCTACTGGCTAATAAAAAAACACCAAAGCCCAAAAACGCTGCATACAAATGCACAAGTTGCACCTAAAAACGTGCCAAAATCGTGCATAACAAACGCACAAAAAAACGCCAGAAAACTCTATTTATTTGCCTTGAAATGGGACCAAGGGGGAATCCCCTAACAGGAGCTTCCCCCCACTATGGCTCTAATGCTTCTATAGTGGTGTTCCAACTTAACTGTCGCCTAACCCAGTGTGGATTTGCCCCCTCTCAATAGCTACATTTACCATTTATGTTGTTATAGGGTCATAGCACAGTGGTGTACAGGCATACCCCACTTTTAAGTACACAATGGGGTTTATTTACTAAAGCTGGAAAGTGCAAAATCAGTCTCATCCCTGCATAGAAACCAATCATCTTCCAGGTTTTATTACCAAAGCTTAATTGAAGAATCTGGGGTTAGAAGCTCATTGGATTCTATGCAGAAGTGAGCCTTATTTTTCACTTTCCAGCTTTAGTAAATAAACCCCATTGTGTACTTAAAAGTGGGGTATGACTGAAGTGGGTAGCACTCTCACCTAGCAGTAAAAAGGGTCGCTGGTTCAAATCCCAACCACAACACTACCTGCCTGGAGTTTGCATGTTGTCCCTGTGCCTGCGTGGGTTTCCTCTGGGTACTCCAGCTTCCTCTCACACGCCAAAGACTTGCTGGTAGGTTAAATTGGCTTCTGTCTAAATTGGCCCTAGTATATGGATGTGAGTTAGAGACCTTAGTTTGTAAACTCCTTGAGGGTAGGGACCGATGTAAATGTACAATGTAAATTGACAGTGCTATACAAGTAAGTGATGCACTAGCACCTGCATTTCAATTCTATACCCCATGTCATGATATGTATTCCTATATGCTTGAAATTCAATTACGAAATTCAATTTCGCATAAAAAAAAAAAAAACAAGAAAAAATACAATGTACTGAGTTTTAATAAATACATAGCTGCATTCATTTGTATTTCTAATATTGAACATGAGTTTTGAGTCTGGTAGGGTAATAAACCCAATAACAGTACAGCATATGCTCAATAGAATATCTTGGAAGCATACTAAACAGCTGAGACAGAAAAAGTCTTATCATATTGTAAACTGTCTTATCGTATTGTAAACAATCTTCAGCAGGTTACATACAGCACATACTGGCTGGTGTCATGGGATGATACAACCCTAGACACTAGCAGTTTATTTAATTAGGCAGTACAAGTAGTAATGGTATGCAGAATGCAGTAACCCAAACCAGCCTAAATTTCCAATAGCTGCCAAAAAATCCTTAAACGTGTTCTGATTGGCTACTGTGGATTGCTGCACTCTGCATATTGCCCCCTGTATTTATTGGTAAATATAGTCAGTTTCACTACAAGCATTGTTGCATGCCAAATATATACATAAAATACACGGGAGTGTTTGAAATTGGTTATTCAACATTTATTTATTCTAGGCACTGTAAAATGTTTGGTTCTAAAGATCATAGAGTTTAAACAGAGAGATAGGAGAGATTACATGTGCTAAGGCTAGGTTCATACTACCCTGTTTCCCCGAAAATAAGACCTAGCTTGATTGTCGGTGAGGGCTGCAATATAAGCCCTACCCCCCAAATAAGCCCTAGTTAAAGTCCTTGTAGGTCTTATTTTCAGGGTAGGTCTTATTTTCAGGGGAAACAGGGTAGGGCTTATTTGGGGGGTAGGGCTTATATTGCAGCCACCACCGACTTATTTTCGGGGGAAACAGGGTAGCGAGTCTGCATTTTCTTGCTTTTTTGTATGTGTTTGGTGCATTGTGGTATGTTTTTCTTCCACATAAATGTTATTGTTTATTTTATAATAATAATAATAATAATATTTTATAATAAGAGCGTTACGTAAACAGACAGCAAAGAAAAGAAGGCAATCAGAGCACACACAGTATATGGCAAATAAAGTGTCATACATATGGGTAAAAAAAAAGGAAGGTGTGGGGGGGCTAAGAAAAATATATACATAAGAGAAATAAGAGAAATGGTTTTCAGCAGTGATCACACAATGTTTTGATGCAATATTAAAGTGCCCCTACTGAAGTGTATGGGACCAATTTGGCACCAGAAGAAGCACCTGCACACTTTTCCAAGTCGCACGGAAGCGCATTGTAGAAGTGTAACAGATCACACAGATGTGAACGGAGCCTCAACCGTCCTGAGCAATGCCCTAAGCACATACCTTTACATGAGCAGAACAATTTACAGGTGCATTTGAGCTTTGCGTGAGTATACAAGCCTTTTACTTATACAATGTGCATTCAAACTTCAGGCATTTTTGTTTTAGCCAATTGAAAGCTCTAGGGAGGGGGAGAGGGGAATTAGTTCTTACAGGCTTAAAAAAAAAAAAAAAAAAAAAAAAATGTGTGAAAACATTTTATTCAGGCATTCCCTTTCAAATCGGAACTAAACTCTCCCGTACCCGGCCTTTCCAAATTTCTATGCTTTTTATCTGGCCTCCCAACTCGTGATTGTGCACGATTGGCTTAACCCTACCACTACCAATGCCTGTACAACCAATGAGGCTGCCATAGCTTCCTCTTTTGAGACATTACATAATATTGTTTACAAGGGTCGGTTCCTCCAGCTTTGTTAAATACTACTCTCTCCTTATTTCTCTGTATTCAGAAGAATTTTATGCCTGCACAAGGGTCTACCTCACCTAACTCTCCCCTGTGGTTGAATCCTTCCCTACCGGAACTCAATACTATCCCCGATGTACAGCAATGCTCCTCCAAAGGTATTATATACATGTGTCATATATATACCCCACTGGGTCTCAAATTCTTTGATCATTTGTGCGAATAATTTGAACTTCCAGCTAATTTTTTTTTATTTTTTTATTACCAACTCCGCCATGCTATCAGAGCCCAATTTGGCTCCTTTTCCAGCCCTATAGAAGTCACTCCCTTTGCAAAAAGAATACGTAGATCTGACACCACCAGATTGAGCTCCTTATTCTGCTCTTACTAGTGACACAAATGATAAATATTTGGTGGCTCAACAGAAATGGTTTTTACTCAACCTCCACATTATAGGCCCGGAATGGTCAGAGTTTGAAGGGACATTTAAATCCTCTGTCATCTACTCTACGGATAGGGTTATCCAACCTAAACTGTTCCATTACTGTCACTTTAACCCCGTGCGTCTACATAAAATAGGCGTGCGCCCAGACGCTTTTTGCTTTAGAGGTTGTGGAGAAGTGGCTGACTTCTTCCATTGCCCTTGGATCTGCCCATTCATTCAGGCCTTTTGGTCAGAGGTCAACATTTTCATCTCCTTGACCCTGGGTTTGCCCAATATTTTCCATCCTAAAAACTGTCTCCTCTGTATTTTTGGAGACCTGTCTGTCTCCAAATATGAGGAGTGCTTACTGTGCATAATATACTTTTATGCTAAAAAGGCCATCCTACTCACATGGAAGGGTGTCACTGTCCCTACTATATCTATGCAGCTACAGTTACATAACAATAGCCTCCCACTTTGTAAACTCACCTATGAGCTTCGGAAGAAGCCCCGTTTGTTT
This sequence comes from Lithobates sylvaticus, assembly GCA_028564925.1. Taxonomy (NCBI): domain Eukaryota; kingdom Metazoa; phylum Chordata; class Amphibia; order Anura; family Ranidae; genus Lithobates; species Lithobates sylvaticus. Next base: position 258,309,433 of record CM053026.1, on the reverse strand, counting down.
GACGCTGTTTGGAACTGCTGGCTTTCTAACCCACTTACTCTTGCCTCTGTTATTCCAGACCAGGGTTTCTCAACCAGGGTTCCATGGAACCATAGGGTTCCTCCAGAGGTTGCTAGGGGTTCCTTGAGCAATGAGCAGTTTTTGCCTCTCAGATAAGTTCCCACTAACACCAATGATCTTTTTGGCTGCTATCTACAAGGAGGTAAGTTTTCTCATTGACCATAGACATAAGGAGCATTCTTCCCTATGACCATCACATAAATTTATCATGAGTTGTAGATAAAGTAATTTTTAGCAGGGGTTTCCTGAGGTCAGAAAGTAATTTCAAGGGTTCCTCTGTGTTGAGAAGGTTGAGAAAGGCTGCTCCAGGCAGTGACTGAATGTAACTCCATACTTTGTATTATGACCTACTGTTTGATCTGACTCACCATATTTGGTGTATCATCTAAGTTACTATTCTGATATGTTTTGTGAAGCATTGGGAAACAGCTTAGAGTGTTGTTTTTATTTACATTTTTTGTATTAGAGTTTTTTTTTTTTTCTATGAAACTCAATAAACATATCTTTAAACAAAAAAAAAAAAACCCTCCCGTACTTTACAACCAAGGAATCTGCCATCTTAGGCTACATTCACACCTGCAATTTAGGCTGTTGCGAACTGCAGCGGCAGGAATCTTCTGATCCCTGATGCGGCTGTGAGCGGCTAGGTGCGGCCGCTGGCCCCATTTACTATAATGACAGGTTGCAAAGTCATAAAGTGCATCAAGCAGCAATCACTGCAGGTAAACGCTGGCTGTGAGGAGAAGCCGCAAATAGCTGTGGCAGTATGCGACTTGTCCCTCACAGCCGCAGATCCTTGCCGCTGCAATTTGCCCCAGCCTAAGCGTTAGCCTCTGTTTGATCTGCAGTTGCCATGGTGCTGCACACTGATCAGTTATGACACCAGCCATTGATGGCTTGATAGTTTGGTTGAGAGCACAAGCAGTTGTGACAGTTGACATTCAGCTCTGCTCTCTGCACAGTCTATGTCAGGGGTGTCAAACCCAATTTCATTGTTGGCTGCATTATCATTATGGGTGCCCCCAAAAAAGGCCCGGTTGTATCTGTAAGACTAGATGTCCAGAGCACCTCACTTCCCCTTACATTAGATGTCATGAGCCTGCCCACCATCAGAAATCAAGAGTCCCACACCATCACAGTGCACCCCCCTCCCTATCTTGTGCTGGGAGAAGAGCTGGAAAGCAGAAAGTGCAGGGTCTGACGGAGGACCAGAGAAGGGTCAGCTGCCGGAGTCTGCTGAGACCAGGGGAAGCGGAGACAAGGGGGTGCTGCAGCTGCACAGAGAAGTGCAGGATCTGGTGGAAGAGTTCTGTCCTCCTCTCTGCTGTTGACACAAGGTTGGGGCGGAGATGAGAGAGGTGCTGCAGCTGTGCGGAGAAACACAGGAGCAGATGGAGGAGTTCTGTCCTCCTTTCTGCTGCTGAGACAAGATGAGGGCAGAGACAAGGGAAGTTCTGCAGTTGCACAGAGAAGCGCAGGATCTGGCGGAGAAGTTCTGTCCTCCTTTCTGCTGTTGACTGCTAAGACAAGGTGGAGGCAAAGATGAGGGAGGTGCTGTGGCTGTGTAGCGATGCACAGGATCTGGTGGAGGAGTTCTGTCCTCCTCTCTGCTGCTGAGACAAGGTGGGGGCAAAGATGAGGGAGGTGCTGTGGCTGTGTAGAGATGCACAGGATCTGATGGAGGAGTTCTGTCCTCCTCTCTGCTGCCGAGACAAGGTGGGGGGGGGGGGGCAAAGATGAGGGAGGTGCTGCGGCTGTGTAGAGATGCACAGGATCTGGTGAAGGAACACTGTCCTCTTTTCTGCTGCTGAGAGAAGGTGGGGGTGGAGATGAGGGGGTACCACAGCTGTGCAGAGACACACAGGATCGGATGGAGGAGTTCTGTCCTCCTCTCTACTGCTAAGACATGGTGGGGGCGGAGACGAGGGAGGGGTTCCACAGCTGTGCAGGGACGCACAGGTTTTGGTGGAGGAGTTCTGTCCTCCTTTTTTCTGCCCAGACAAGGTGGGGGCGGAGACGAGGGAGGGGTTCCACAGCTGTGCAGAGAAGCACAGGATCTGGTGGAGGAGTTCTGTCCTCCTCTCTGCTGCTGACACAAGGTGGGGGCGGAGATGAGAGAGGTGCTGCAGCTGTGCGGAGAAACACAGGAGCAGATGGAGGAGTTCTGTCCTCCTTTCTGCTGCTGAGACAAGATGAGGGCAGAGACAAGGGAAGTTCTGCAGCTGCACAGAGAAGCGCAGGATCTGGCGGAGAAGTTCTGTCCTCCTTTCTGCTGTTGACTGCTAAGACAAGGTGGAGGCAAAGATGAGGGAGGTGCTGTGGCTGTGTAGCGATGCACAGGATCTGGTGGAGGAGTTCTGTCCTCCTCTCTGCTGCTGAGACAAGGTGGGGGGCAAAGATGAGGGAGGTGCTGTGGCTGTGTAGAGATGCACAGGATCTGATGGAGGAGTTCTGTCCTCCTCTCTGCTGCCGAGACAAGGTGGGGGGGGGGGGGCAAAGATGAGGGAGGTGCTGCGGCTGTGTAGAGATGCACAGGATCTGGTGAAGGAACACTGTCCTCTTTTCTGCTGCTGAGAGAAGGTGGGGGTGGAGATGAGGGGGTACCACAGCTGTGCAGAGACACACAGGATCGGATGGAGGAGTTCTGTCCTCCTCTCTACTGCTAAGACATGGTGGGGGCGGAGACGAGGGAGGGGTTCCACAGCTGTGCAGGGACGCACAGGTTTTGGTGGAGGAGTTCTGTCCTCCTTTTTTCTGCCCAGACAAGGTGGGGGCGGAGACGAGGGAGGGGTTCCACAGCTGTGCAGAGAAGCACAGGATCTGGTGGAGGAGTTCTGTCCTCCTCTCTGCTGCTGACACAAGGTGGGGGCAGAGACGAGGGGGATGCTGCAGCTGCAGGAGAGTTGTGAGGACCACATGAAATGGCCTGGCGTGCCCGATTCAGCCCACGGGCCTTGTGTTTGACACATGTGGTGTATATATATATAGCACAAAGATGATAACTTACTTACTTTTACAAGGTAACCAGGGCTGGTGCAAGGATTTTTGACACCCTAGGACAGAGGTCTCAAACTGGCGGCTCTTCAGCTGTTGCAGAACTACAATTCCCATCAGGCATTGCAAGGCTGACAGTTACATGCATGACTCCCCTAGGCAGAGGAATGGTGGGACTCGTAGTACTGCAACAGCTGGAGGGCTGCCAGTTTGAGACCCCTGCCCTAGGCGAAACCAAATTTTGACAGCGGGGAGCTCAGAGGGGATTGGTGGCACCTGCCGCGGATGTGTACCCAAGGACAGCCAGCACTGAACGGGACTCACGGCGACTAGGAGAGGAGAGCCAGAGAGAGGTAAGTACATGCCTGGGGCTTCACCGGGACAGAGGCTGTGGCTGCACCCTAAATGGTCTGCCTAGTGGTAGTGCCAGCCCTGAAGGTAACGTCTAAATTTGGCAAAGGCATTTGGTGTACGATTTATCTCCTTTGGGGCTATTGAAGAATATGTTTAAGGGAAAGTTTTTGGGTAACTTTAAAAATATGAATGCTAGTCCATTGCTTTTCACTTATGTGTATTATAGAATGATTGGGATATTCTCTTCCTTTATATTACTCTTATATATAGGTTGTGTTCATTTATTGTATGCATGTTAAGGCGTTGAGCTGCACCTCTATGGGACCTACATAGGAATTAGAAATAAGAAAGCCATAGGTGCTCCTTACCTGGAGTAGAAAGTTCTCCTTGTCCTCCCTGAGTCAGTTGGCTCCATGAATGTCCATACACAGGGCACATGTCATCCTGTCTCCGGAGCTCTAATACCACGACGTCATCGGACTGCCAAATCCTCTGCTGTCACTTCAACTGTCCCCTCCCCTCCCCCCTGGTCACAGCATGTCCCCCTGATAATACTAGGTGCCTACAGGCTGCCGAGCTTCTTCTACGAGAAGGAGGAGGAGGAGGATGAAGGAGGAGAAGAGCAGAGCCTCGCCCTCTGTACAAGGTTAATCAATGTAATCCTCTGCCAGTCAGTCACCTGAGTCACCATCCTTGTCACAGCGCCTTACTTGTGTCTTCCTGTCCTGGCCGGGGACGGAGGAGCCCCATCAATGACTAAGCTGCCTGGCCGCCCCCTCCTCCTCCTCTGGGAGGGAGAGGAGAGAGGGAGAGGAGAGGAGACTCAGCTTCATTACAACTTCCTGCCAGCCCGGCCCGGCCCGGGTGTCCATTCATTACCGGTGACATCATAGTACAGGCAGCTCCTCTCCTCAGCACTCCATCCTGACACAATGCTGAGCCTATAGAGCCCATTCCCACCACACGCTGCACGTCTACAACGCGCTTTGTATACGTTTTTCCATCCCTGTGTGGTCACTTCCCTTCTTTCTTTGCTTTCTGTGGGCTGCAAGGACCACACTATAGGGCAGAGCCCTTTTCCCACACCGCATTCTGATCACAGTGGATAAAAAAGTGTGCTTCCCAAAGTGAAAAGTGTCTGTGTGTGGTATATTAAATAAATTGCTGCTTGACCTACAGTGTATACAATGATCGCAGTGCCCTTGCGGTCTGCTGCAGGGGGGTCAGTTCAAGTTCAAGGACACCCCAAACGTAGGTCGCACCTCACCGCCTAGCGTTCTGCGGTTGCCGCGCCTTTAAAAAGTAGTGCAGCACGTGCGGTACGATTTCAGCCCCATTCAAAAAAGAATGGGGCTGAAATTGCACTGCACAGAACTGCATGTGAAGCGCACAGGAACCGCACAGCGTTCTCATGTAGTGCCTAGTGTGAACGGGTGCAGCGTGAGGCGGTGGTGCACGTGCGTACCTTGAGCCCCAGTTCACACTTGTGCGAGTTCTATGTGGATCAGATGCGATACAAAGATTTGCATGTCATGTAAAAAAAAAAAAAAGGCATTATTTCCAATGAAGGCTGTTCACATGCACTGTATTACCAAAAGTATTGGGACACCTGCTTTACACGCACATGAACTTTAATGACATCCCAGTCTTATGCCCCGTACACACGGTCGGATTTTCCGACGGAAAATGTCCTATCGGACCATGTTGTCGGAAATTCCGACCGTGTGTGGGCTCCATCGGACTTTTTCCGTCGGAATTTCCGACGGAAAAAGTTTGAGATCCTGCTCCCATATTTTCCGACAACAAAGTCCTGTCGGACTTTTTCCGATCGTGTGTAGCGAATTCTGACGGACAAAGTGCCACACATGCTCAGATCACATTACAAGACCAAAGCTATTGGCTACTAGCCTCTACGTAGTCCCGCCATACGCAACGAACGTCACCACGTTCAGGATAATCGGATTTTCCGACAACTTTGTCCGACCGTGTGTATGCAACACCAGTGTCGGACAAAATCCGCCTGAAAAAATCCAACGGATTTTGTTGTCGGAATTTCCGACCGTGTGTACGGGGCATTAGTCCGTAGGGTTCAATATTGGGTTGGCCAACCCTTTGCAGCTATAACAGCTTCAACTCTTCTGGGAAGGCTTTCCACAAGGTTTAGGAGTGTGTCTATGTCTATGGGAATGTTTGACCATTCTTCCAGAAGCACATTTGTGAGGTCAGGCACTGATGTGGACGAGAAGGCCTGGCTCGCATCTCCGCTCTAATTCATCCCAAAGGTGTTCTATCGGGTTTAGGTCAGAACTTTGTGCAGGCCAGTCAAGTTCCCCACCCCAAACTCACTCATCCATGTCTTTATGGACCTTGCTTTTGCACTGGTCCAAATCATTTGGTGGAGGTGGGATTATGGTGTGGGGGTGTTTTTCAGGGGTTGGGCTTGGCCCCTTGGTTCCAGTGAAGGGAACTCTTAAGGCGTCAACATACCAAGACATTTTCGACAATTTCATGTTCCCAACTTTGTGGGAACAGTTTGGGGATGGCCCCTTCCTGTTCAACATGACTGCGCACCAGTGCACAAAACAAGCTCCATAAAGATATGAATTAGCAAGTTTGGGGTGGAGGAACTTGACTGGCCTGCACAGAGTCCTGACCTCAACCCATAGAACACCTTTGGAATGAATTAGAGCATAGACTGCGAGCCAGGCCTTCTCATCCAACATCAGTGCGCTTCTGGAAGAATGGTCAAACATTCCCATAGACACTCCTAAACCTTGTGGACAGTCTTCTCAGAAGAGTTGAAGCTGTTATAGCTGCAAAGGGTGGGTCAACTCAATATTAAACCCTATGGACTAAGACTGGGACAGCATTATGCCTGTACACACGGTCGGATTTTCCGACAGAAAATGTCCTATCGGACAATGTTGTCGGAAATTCTGACCGTGTGTAGGCTCCATCGAACTTTTTCCGTCGGATTTTCCAGAAGTTTTATCTCCTGCTCTCAAATTTTCCGACAACAAAGTCCTATCAGACTTTTTCCGATCGTGTGTAGCGAATTCCGACGGACAAAGTGCCACGCATGCTCAGATCACATTACAAGACCAAAGCTATTGGCTACTAGCCTCTACGTAGTCCCGTCGTACGCAACGAACGTCACCACGTTCAGAATGATCGGATTTTCTGACAACTTTGTCCGACCATGTGTATGCAACACCAGTGTCGGACAAAATCCGTCGGAAAAAATCCGATGGATTTTGTGGTCCGATTTTCCGACCGTGTGTACGGGGCATTTGAGTTCATGTGTAAAGGCAGGTGTCCCAATACTTTTGATAATATAGTGTAGATGCAGTGAAAATTTCAGCTCCAAAGACTTCTATGAGACCGGATTGAAATCGCAGTCCAGCGCTCACATCACTGCAAATTTTTTTTTTATAGAAAATAAAATCCAGAATTGCACTAAATTTGCATATAAACCTCAAATGCTAAGCAGAATTTCCATTGCAATGCAAAAAAAATCGCAAGGTGACTTTGTACCAGGTAAAATTCGCACCGCATCAGTGTGAACCGGGGCTTAAATGCAGTGCAAAAAGATGTAGTGTGTTGTATTTTTTTTCACTGTGCTGTAATAGTGTAAAGTGGTTCTAAGGGCTGAAGGTGTTTTATCTTCATGCATTCTATGTAGTAAGGTAAAAAAAAACCTTCAGTATGCAGCTCCGCCTAATACTTACCCCAGCCCAATCCCAATCCAGCAATGTGTATGAGAGCAGCTGCTCTCCAGGGTCTCTGCCTCCTGATTGGCTGAATGTCAATCGAAACTTACAAGACTCCCTCCAGGTCCCAAAATCACTCATCTCCAAAAACATGTACATTTAGTCAGCCCCTTGGGAGCCCCTAGCAAATAATCGTGAAAAATCAAAAAATAAAGTAACTCTTTTGGGCTCAAGATCAAATCATCACAGAACTGGGTCTCTGTAAATGATCCTAAAATCTAAACCAATGCATCATAAAAGACAACTTTACTATACATACACTATAGACAAATATAAAATCAATCATAAACCCCATACCACCCTGAATGTCAATCACAGCTCACAGCCAGTGAGGAGAGAGCAGGGGGGAGGAGCCGAGCCCGTTCTGTTTGTTTTATGGGCACACAGAGAGGGGCTCAGGAGTGAGCACGCATGAGTGCCCCCATAGCAAGCAGCTTGGAGAATAGAGGAGCCAGGAGCTCCGACGGGGACCCGAGAAGAGGAGGATCCAGGCTGCTCTGTGCAAAACCATTACACAGAGCAGATAGGTATAACATGTTTGTTATTTTAAAAAAAAAATACCTTTAATATACACTTTAATATCACTTAAAGAGGAGTATCCATTAGAAAAAAAAAATTAAAAGTCAGCAGGTACAAATACTGAAGCTGCTGACTTTTAATTATCGGACACTTACCTGTTCCAGGGTCCAGTGATGCGGTGGGTCGAAGCTCCGCTTGTCCCCCCATCCGCTCGGCGGCGCCGGCATTGCAACTGTGGGCACCCGGCTGTGGCTCCACAGCCGGGCACCCTCTGCGCATGCGTGAGCGGTGGCGCGATTGGCCGCGCAGTCACCTGGGACCTGTCACGTGTCCCAGATGACTGACAGAAGGGAGAAGGCAGAGCTGAGCCCTTCCTGCGCCGAGAGTAAGTGATGTCACCAGCCCGGGCACTGAAGGAGGCAGATTACGAGGGACCCCCTAGCAACAGGCATTTAGAGGTGAGTTAAATATTTTTTTCTTCCAAATGTTTTTTTTTTTTTGGAATTTTAATCATCTTTTTTTTTTTTGGGGGGGGGGGGGGGGGACACACCACTTTAACTATGTCCATAGGATAACCTGGATTTTGCTCTGTCTGTCTATGCAGGTGAAATGCAGTAAAAATGCATCCAACTGCATCTAATGTGAATGGGCCCTAAAGGGTGTCTTGTGATTTCTTGTTCTGCCACTGAACGCCCCTGCATGTCAGCCTATGTGTCCACATTAGGCATTTACAGGCGTTAAAGGCAGGGGAAAAAAAACTGCCAGCGCATCCAGGAGCAGCAGTATTTGATGCTAGGCAATTCAAGCCCTTTTTTTTTCATTTCAGTGGGTAGAATAAATTATTATTCTGGCTAAAAAAATGAATTAATGCTCAAGCGATTGACCAGCCTAAACACGTACAGATGCAATTACACGCATCAAGCATTTTTTTCTGCCAAAACGCAGCTGCCAGGAGGAAAGGCAAATTGGAATGATAGGCAAACATCCTGTGTGCATGACACAGCCTGACACTTTTCGGGTCACTGGGGCCCAGCCAGAAGGTAATCTGCCATGGCACACACTTTATAATATGGTGTCTTATGTGTGACTATGACATTTTTCTTTTCTTTTTCTTTCTTAGTCATTGTATACTGTATTTATGTTTTTTTGGACAATATGTATTTTTGTGTATCCTATTGGTGTTGTAAATGCATGTATTATTTTGTGACATGTCTTGTATTAATTTGCAAATTTTTTAAAAAAATGATAAAAAATAAAATATGGGGCACAGTGGATTGCCAGCTTTCAGAAACCCCCACTATACAGTATGTGTTCCCATTCACACAGCATACCTACAAATCAATATAACATATAGATTTCTTTCATTATACCTAGGACTTTATCAGTTGCTTCTATTGTTTAGGATAGCTTGCTACAGTATGTGAAATCAGAGGATAGATTTGTTTGAAATTGCATTAACGTACGATGAGGGAAATTTATAAGGCTTCTTTCAGACAGGCGCTCTCTGAAAAGCCATCCACTGTGGATCACTTATCAGAGGGTGGTATAGCAGCGTTTGGCTTCTTTTTGTTTTTTACCATCCCAGCGGCGATACTGTATTAAAAAATAAAAAATAAATCACACTGCAAACAATATTTGCATTTGGCTGCAGTTAGCCCCCAATGAACACAATGGGCGAGTTTGAGAGATGGGGCCGCCTGTCAAACCTTGCAGCCAAAGTGTAAAATGCCCAAGTTAAAAATGTATATGTACAGCTCTATCAGGCTGTAATGTTAGCATTTAGGTGGGCAGCCATGGGGCAATGAAACCGCAGCTCAGCCTCCTGTTTTTCTGCCTCCCCTGGCCACCCCTGTGAATGAGACCTAAAATTGGAGCAAACAATCTGGAGCAGCAGTGCATATCAACCAATCAGCTTCTAGCTTTCATTTTCAAAGCTTAGGGCCATTTCACAAATACGCCACTGACAAAACGCATTGGGGTGGAGCTACAGTGTGTGACGTCATTGCGTAATGGACCGCGGCCATCTTGTTGGTTTGAGACATTTCCTGCTACATGATATGCTAAGTTTGCTTTGACATATGTGAGTGCATTAAACTTTTAATACATGTATGCACTAGATTTTTCTACACTATGAGGCAGTTTTGTTTTCTTTCTGATTTATGCATTATGGAAAATTAAACCTTCACTGAGGAGGTGTTGTCCTTTTTCCTGGGATTGTGTTACAGCATATTAGTACCAGTGAAGTGGGATGTCGAAAGTCTGGCCATCGCTATATGACATACGAGTGCTCTCTTCCTGACCGCTTGATTCTGGTGATCAGTGTTAAGCGGTAAGAGGCTATGTGGATTTGAAGGTGGAGGATATCTTCTTTTGTGGGCACCATTACATCTTTAAGGAAAATATTTGTTGGCCAGCATTGTTGCACAATAATAGGAGACTGAAAATGTGTGTGCCACACCCAATATTAAAGGAAAAGGGAAAAGATCCCCTATGTGGTGGACTTTTAAGGCACATCATTTTTCTTGGGTAAAAAACGGTGTGCCTTAAAAGTCCACCACCTAGGGGATCTTTTCCCTTTTCCTTACATCTTTAAGCACGCTTTCAGGTGGTCTTGATGGGTCACTTACTGGATACTCCCTAAGGGGGTCTGTGCTAGAAGAGGTGATATGGTGGGGGGGGGGGGGGTGGGGTAAGGTAGGGAGATTTTGTGCTAGTGCTAGAAAGGGATTTTTTTTTGGAGGGGGGAGTATTTGTGCTAGGAGGGGGAATTGGGGGGGGGGGATTTGGAGTGGGAGGGGAGAGTATATGTACTTGGAAAGGAAATTTGAGGGGTGAAAGATTTGTGCTAGGAGATGTGATTTTTCTTTTTTGGGGGGCAAAATTTGCACTGAGGTATGGGGCTTCAGCAGGGGGGGGGGGGGGCGCATTTGTCATGGGAGGAAGGGGAATTTATGCTTGGGGGGTAGTATGCAGATTCGTGTTAAATTTTTGGGGGTGAAAATTTTGCTGACACATGATGCTCATACATCTTTGGGGGGCAGTTTGGCATGTTAGCCCTGGGCTCTAGATGACCTTGCCCTGGCACTGAAGCAGAGCATTGGCTCCAGGGGGGAAAACCGGAAAAAATGGAGGATCAAATAAGTAAAACAGTACTCTACATATGGAAATAGGATTTTTCAGCAAGTGAAACAGCAATTTTTAAATATTTTATAAACTTATGCTATGCGAATGGGAACATTTAACAAATATAAAAAAGATGGCTGCAAAAGTTGAAATACACTTTAAAGGGACAAAGAAAACACAATAGCGATTCCCACAATAGCGATCTTTAACATTTCTAGCCAGTAACGTCACAGCCTGAATCTAATTCTTCTGCTGCTTAGTTGATAAATGAGCTCCTTTTTTTTAACTGCAGCAACCAGGACAGTATGAAATGGGCTGCAAGCCCAACTGTAGGGCTCAGTTCATCAAGAATAAAGGTATTTACGTACATAAAAGTGACAGTTATCTTCAGCTGTGTCCAATGAGATTTGAAAATGCAAGTCACATGGCTACAATCAAGCTTGCATCTTGTGAATTTATCTTTGTATATTGTGAAAGCCAAACTTGTAAGAAGAAAAGAAAGGGGGCTTTATAAAAGGTCTAGCCTCCAGCTGTGTAGCACTCCCTTGCACTGTACATCAGCCTGTGGCTTTAAGGATGATCTCACGCCAGGCAGAGGAGGGCGAGGCCGCCTTGTTTCACGACTCCAGACTGTTTGGCCTCAATCCCAAGTTTAAATATTTTAACGTCTTGGCCAATGCGGAAAAAAGAAATAATGGCTGGGTTCTTAACCCTTTGCTGTGGAATCTAATCTCTTCTAACGTAATCTGTTCAGTGAGCTGTTTGATATTTTTTTTTAATCAATACTACCTAAATCTGGGTTCTCACTATTTTATCGGAAGCATTCTGCAAATTCATCCTTTGAAATAAATCCCGTTTGATTTTCATCCGAATACTTGCACCAAATAATTTTATTGGCTTGAATATGAGATAGTGGTATGCAGAGGCCGAAAATGAAAAAAAAAAAAAAAGTCTGTGATGGCTAGCCCTATTGTTTATAATAGATATTTTACATGATAAATGCACAGTTTACAGATCTATATGTATGCATTTAGTTCATAATTAGAAGGACAATTAATTATTTTTATCTATAATTGTTTTGTGTCTGGCCGATCAGCAGTGGCGGCCGCTCAATATGGGGCGCAGGGGCGCTGCCCCCCTAATCCATGCACCCGGCCCCTAATCTACATGCAGGGTGCCGGACACATGGATTCCAATGGGGTTTTTCGTTTTTTAATTTGAAGCACATGATTAGAGCCTGAGGCTTTAATTGGCTTTAACCACTTGCCTACCGGGCACAAACACCCCCTTCCTGACCAAGCCATTTTTCAGCTTTTAGCGCTGTCGCATTTTGAATAACATTTGCGCGGTCATGCAAGGATGTACCCAAATAAAATTTTTATAATTTTTTCCCCACAAATAGAGCTTTATTTTGGTGGTATTTGATCACCTCTGCGGTTTTTATTTCTTGCGCTATAAACAAATTAAGAGGGACAAGTTTGAAAAAATGCAATATTTTTTACTTTTTATTATAATAAATATCCAATTTTTTATTTTTTTTAAACATTTTTTTTCCTCAAATTAGGACGATACGTTTTCTTCTACATATTTTTGGTAAAAAAAAAAAAAACGCAATAAGCGTCTATTGATTGGTTTGCGCAAAAGTTATAGCGTCTACAAAATAGGGGATAGATTTATAGCATTTTTATTATAATTTTTTTTTTACTAGTAATGGCGGCGATCTGCGATTTTTATCGTGACTGCGACATTGCGGCGGACATATCGGACACTTTTGACAAATTTTTGGGACCATTCACATTTATACAGCGATCCGTGCTATAAAAATGCATTGATTACTGTATAAATGTGACTGGCAGGGAAGGGGTTAACACTAGGGGGCGCTGCAGGGGTTAATATGTTCCCTAGATTAGTGATTCTAACTGTGGGGGGGAGGGGACTGACTGGGGGAGGGGACCGATCGGTGTCCCTATGTACAAGGGACACACCATCGGTCTCCTCTCCAGTGACAGGACGTGGATCTGTGTGTTCACTTACCGGGCAATCGCGGGTGCCTGGCGGACATCGCGGCCGCCAGGGACGCGCATCGGGTCCCCAGCTACGCGGCGGGCACGTGCGCGCGCCCCCTAGTGGCCAAAAAGCGAGCGCCGTCATATGACGGCGGCCCGCCACAAGAGCTGCACCGCTCCGCCGTCATTTGACGGCGGGCGGTCAGCAACTGGTTAAACAAGGGTGGGCTTTGGGGGCAGAGCCCGCCCAGTTGTGTGACAATAGCAAATTAATATTTACTATTGTCTCCCTGATTTTCCTCCCGGCCAATCATGAAGTAGGAGGATCACGATTGGCTGAGAGGAGAAGCGATCGTATTGGCCGGGTAGGGAGGTACTCCCCCTGGCTGGAGCATCAGCTACCACTGCCGATCAGGTCTAAATCTCCTGGTCCCAGACATCTATAGTTGGGCAGCCTTGTAAAAACTATAGTCTTAGCATGCAAGCATGTTGTTCAGTATTCTCTGTGTTGGGACATGTACCATATCATGAAATATGATTTGACTTGAAAGGATAGCCCCTCTCTTTCATTTGATAGACTTTTATTGAAGGTCCCTGCTGGAAATTTTTTATCAAAATTGAATCAAATGCAACAGCCATTCAAGTATGTTGACAGCCGGAGATTTGTCCTTCTGTGCTGTATAGCGTGGATGGAGGAATCGTTTTTTTTTTTTTTTTCTTTCAACCTCAGTGAATGAGTAGCCTTAGCCCCTGTTCACACTGATACGACTTGTCATGCGATTTGACAGTTCCAAATCATATGACAAGTCGCAACCTATTGCCGGCAATGGAACTGTTTATATCACCGCTACTCATGTCGCAGCGATTCTGAAAAAGGATTCTGCACTACTCTTTACCGATTTCATTGCAACTTGCATAGACTTCTGTTAAATTAAGTTGCAAGCCGCAATGAAATCGGCAGTGATTTGGACCAATGCACCAAGCCAGGTCCATAAGAGATGGATGAGCAAGATTAGGGTGGAGGAACTGGTCTGCACCTCAACCTGATAGAACACCTTTGGGATGAATTAGAGCAGAGACTGCGAGCCAGGCCTTCTCGTCCAACATCAGTGTCTGACCTCACAAATGCGCTTGTGGAAGAATGGTCAAACATTCCCATAGACACACTCCTAAACCTTGTGGACAGCGTTCCCAGAAGAATTGCAGCTGTTACAGCTGCAAAGGGTGGGCCAACACAATATTGAACCCTAGAGACTAAGACTGGGGTTCCATTAAAGTTCATGTGCGTGTAAAGGCAGGCATCCCAATACTTTTGACAATATTGTGTATTTTATTCTATATAAGCATACAGATGCACAACAGTATAGAAATAATATAAGATTTATGTAGGAAGAGACTAATAACAATACAAACATCCAATGTACAAACAGAAATTATCAGCAAGGAGCCTGATAGCAGTCCTGATGGAATAGTACACATATACCTGGGTATATATAGTTATTAATAGAAATAACTCTGGGTGAATGTTGCAGCAAAGTCCAGTAGCAGGGGCTCCTGAGGATAATGTGTTGTCTATTCCTGTGTCGGAGAAAGTGATATTAAGTCTTCTTTTAAAAAAAAAATGATGTCATACTTACCTGCTCTGTGCAGTGGTTTTGCACAAAGCAGCCCCGATCCTCCTCTTTTTGGGTCCCCTGCCAGCACTCCTGACCCCTCCCTCCTGCTGAGTGCCCCCAGAGCAAGAAGCTCCCAAGCAGGCGCACTCCAGAGCTGCGTCTCTGTGTTCATTCACACACAGAGCCGCAGCTCGGCCCCACCCCTCCCTCTCTTGATTGGCTCACTGGCTGTGATTGACTTAGCCAATCAGGAATGAGAGTCCCAGAAGAGGCAAGGCTCTGGTGGACATCGCTGGATCGAGAGGGGGCTCAGGTAAGTATTAGGGGGGCTGCTGCACACAGAAGGTTTTTACCTTAATGCATAAAATGCATAAAGGTAAAAAACCTTGAGCCTTTAGAACTACTTTAAGACAAGGTCAGTGGTCATGGGGGTATCCTCAAACTGTTGCCAACCAGCCTGTAATGGAACTTCTCACCTGCAGAAACTGTGGTGTGGCACTGGAACTCAGAGACAGCTTATTTACCCTGCTGTTTATTCCCTCCCCAGCAGCATGAACAGGGCATGCATGCAACTGAGACTTTCTTTCTCTCTTTCCACTTCCTTCTTCTGGGGTTTCAAAGCCAACAACCAGGGGCAGAAAGTGCATACATCATATATTTGCAGGCATTTACTTACAAATGTAAGTATGCATGTTCCGTACCTGGCTGGAAATCACTGTAGTGGGAACTGTTCCCTATGAATGAATGCAAAGTGTTCTCTTATTTGATGAGGTGGGGAGGCAGGGAAGTGACATCACAATCTCCATCTCATCCATTCAGTGTACGCTTTGCTGAGTGGGTAACCTTCTGTGTTTACTAAGCAGCAGGGCAGGCACTAGACATGGAACCCAGAAGCTGGCAGCGATCATTGTAGTAGGGGTATCTACTACAGTGATTTCCAGCTTCCACAGGGATCGGCCAGGTATGAAACATGCATACTTAACATTGGTCCATGCTGGTCCAATGTAACCATGCAAACATGCATACCTAAACTTCAGCTTTAAATAAATCAAACCTTTCAGGAGTAAAAATATCCAAGCTAAATACTATGGGAGGAAGCTGCAAATATTTTTTTAACCCCTAACAGGGTTAAAATATGCTTCCTTAAAGTTAAAATATGCTGTTGCGCAATGAGTGAATGCACAAGGACATTTCCAGGTACCTTGTGTAGTTGTGCTGGTACTAGCATCCATAGGTTTTGCAGGAGTACTGCTGAGCTATGAATGGAGGACAGAAAGACTTCCTTGTACTGTACATTGTGTTGCTGAGCCAGAAATTAATTAATGCCAGAAATGAATGCACAGGACCATTTCTCAGGACAGTGTGGTGCTTTAATATAGATGGGGAGCAGTTCTTTTGCACTGGTACTGCTATATTGTGAAAAGGGAGATTTCCCAGCTACCATGTACTGCTGACAGACACCTGACTGAGGGATAAGGGACATTTCCAGGGATGCTTTGGCACTGAGAGGGAGATAGTAAGTAGTCCTTCTGCAGGGGCTTTGCCAATTTCTGGATGGGGGTGGCATAGAGGTGTTCTCGGTCCAGTATGCTGCTGGGTCAGGGTGAGAGTGCAGGAACATTTTATGGGATGCGGTGGTGCTAAGCTGGAGATAGAGAGCAGTTCATTAATAGGGGCACTACTGATTTGTGGATGGGGAAGGGGGGCTGAGCTAGGGATGCTGCAGTGCTGAAATTGAGACAGGGGGCAGTTCTTTAGGAGGAGCACAACTAATTTGTGTTTGGGGGGCATAGAGAGTTTTTTAAGTACAGCATGCTTCTGAGCCAGGCATGAGAGTACAGGGATGGTGTAGTGTTAAATGGTAAAGATGCAGATGGAGACTGGAGAGCAGAAATGGTGTATGGAAATGCACTGTACCGATTATTTCCTTTCACACATGTACTTTTATCTATGCTACATTTATTGAACAAGTGCTGTTCTGAGAGTCTAATTTCAAAAACTAAAAGACAGAATGTAAGCAACAGCTTTATATAATTTATATAGTTTGTTATTATTAACAATTTGAATACAAGGAGATTATTGTCTTGGCAATACACCTTTTATGTAACTTGGTATTTATGCAACTCTGTTGTTAAAATAGAACTGTTAAATAGCATTTATTTACTTTTTTTTTTATTTGCAGCAGACGCAATTATTTTTTTTAGCAAAAATAGGATTTTTTGTACTCACCGTAAAATCCTTTTCTCTGTAGTTCACCGACTGACACAGCTCCTCTCTTAGACCATTGGGTTGTTATGCCACCTTCAGGAGAATACTAGGCATTACATGTTAACATGTGATAATAAAACTAGAACTTTCTAGTTCCGCCCAAGGGGCGGTCCCTTAGGTAACAACCCCACAGCATGCTACTGCAGCCTCAGTACGTCAACAAGCAGTATAACGTAGACAAAAATAGGAGGGGCGGGTGCTGTGTCAGTCGGTGAACTACAGAGAAAAGGATTTTACGGTGAGTACAAAAAATCCTATTTTCTCTTACATTCACCGACTGACACAGCTCCTCTCTTAGACCATTGGGACGTCCCCAAGCAGTGCCAAAACGAGGGGTGGGAAAACAGCATAAAAACTTCACCCACTATGGCATGTGGGAACTAGTATAACTTTACCCACAAAAAACAACAGCGTGTGGGAACCAAAACACTTTGTTACCCACGGAAAAAACAAACAGAGTGATCCTCAACTGGGAGTCACTACCTTCAAACCGCCTCAGAACCGCGGTAACAAATGCAACAGTGCATTTACTTAAGGTACTGTGTTTTTACCAAAAAAACAGGAAAAAATGTAAGTGTAATTGCAATTATACGGCCGCCTGCAAAACTTTGCTGCCAAAACAGGCATCAGCCGATGCACTGACATCTACCTTGTAGAATTTTGTAAAGGTGTGAACAGACGACCAAGTCGCCGCTTTACACACTTGAGCGACAGCCGCTTGATGTCGGAAAGCCCAAAACGATCCAATTGCCCTTGTGGAGTGGGCCGTGACCGGAAAGGGGGGCACCTGCCCCTTCAAGGCGTAGGCCTGTACTACAATCTGTCTGATCCACCTGGAAATGGTGGCCGACGAGACCGCTATGCCTTTTTTCGGACCAGCCACCAAAACAAACAAGGAGTCTGACTTCCAAAAGGGACTAGTAGCAGACAAATACACCATCAGAGCCCGAACCACGTCCAGGGAATGGAGGGCCACCTCTTTAGGATGTGTCGGTTTAGGACACAAAGATGGTAACACGATGTCTTCATTGATTTGGAACGCCAAAACCACCTTCGGCAGAAAAGCAGGTTGCGGACGCAACACCACCTTATCCTTGTGGATAACCAGATAGGGCGACTTGCAAGACAAGGCCGCCAGCTCCAAAACCCTCCTAGCCGGAGTAATGGCCACTAAAAAGACCACTTTCTGGGAAAGAGTCAACAGAGGGATCTCCCTGATCTCTTCAAATGACGGTTTTTGAAGTGCCGATAACACCAGGTTCAAAAGCCAAAGCCGATATGTGTCCCTTAAATGGTGCTTAAAGCCAGTTTCTGGTCTACTCCTTGCTGTAGAAACAACATGATCCTGGATATAGAAAAGGCGCACGGACGCCAACCTTTCTCCTCACACATGGAGATGTAGGCCTTCCAGGTACGATGATATATCTTCCGAGAAGAAGATTTCCGTGCTCTCAACATAGTTGGAATCACCGAGTCCGAAAGACCCCGGTTCCTCAACACCTGGCTCTCAATAGCCATGCCGTTAAAACCAGCGATGGTAGGGGGCGTGGCCAGCAGCGGACATGTGAGCAGCACAGGAGAGGAGCTCCGCTGACACCGATCGATCCTGAAAAGAATCCGAGACAGACATACCCGCACGGAGGGCACATATAGGTGGGTGAACCATCTGAGAAGTGGGGAGAGCGGAAAAAATGGGTCGGAACAGCCCAGTGGGGCCGAAAATCGCTCCGGCCCGGCAACATACACAGGCCGCGGGAGGAATCAAAGATGGCGCCGGCCAGCCGGCCTCATGCAAAAAACTGCCAAAGGACAAGAAAGCCCCAGCCGGTGAGTCTAAATCCCCTGCGACCCCACGCACTACCACAGGCACTGTTAAAAAGGCCAAACCGCCCTCCACCATAAAGGAACACTTTGCGGACCCCTCACAAAGCCCCAGATTATCGGCCACACCGGCCCTGCCTGTGAGTGAGGAGCCTGACCCTTGGGAGGCTGAAGGCAGATGGGAGGAAGACAGTGAAATGGAGGGCCCTTCGCAATCAGCTATACTAGAGGAGGAGGTGGGGGAAGATGGTGAGGAAGTGGAAGAGCTTACACTCAAACATGTTATGGATGCCATCCAGAAATGTCAATCATCCCTCACTACACAGATTGAAACGGTCAGGCTTGACTTATCGATTGTGAAACATGATATGCAAAAGATGAGATCCAGAATTACAGGGGCTGAGCAACGCATTAGTGACATTGAGGATACTATGCAGCCCATGTCTAACAGTATGAGAATGCAGCAACAAGATTTAAAGGAACAAGCACTGAAACTCAGTGATTTAGAAGACCGCATGCGCAGAAACAATCTACGCATTATTGGCTTCCCGGAAGGGGCAGAAGGCAAGGAACCAGAACTTTTTCTGGAAAAATGGCTGCGAGACACTATAGGGTCAGAGCACCTCTCATCCCTGTTTGCTATTGAACGGGCCCACAGGGTCCCTATGCGTCCCCTACCACCGGGAGCTCCACCGCGCCCCCTACTTGCAAAAATACTGCATTTTAGAGATAAGGAAGCTATCATGCGTAATGCCAGGAACTTGCCTGAGATCAGGTTTAATGGGAACAAGATATCGCTTTTTCCAGACTTCTCAGCGACCACACAAAAGCAAAGAGCAGCATTCACGACAGTAAAGAAGCGACTTTGAGACAAACAACTTAGCTACAGTATGCTTTACCCTGCTAAACTGCGAGTCATCAACGACGGTAGAGTCCAATTCTTCTTGACCCCAGCAGAAGCTGCAGACTGGCTTGATGGCCTGGGCTGACTGCCCAGTGTGGGCACCGATAGGCGGTTTTAGGAAGCTTAGCCTACTTGATCGTGCTATGCCCTACAGGTGCACATAGGATATGTGTACCAACATGATTGACAGGATCTAACCCAGGAATCCTTCTCGCTGTGTTTTATTTTTCCTTTCTTTTGTCCCTCTTCGTATCCTTTTTTTTGTTTGATTAACCCCAGATATATGGAACTGCCGATCCCCCAGGACCGGAATTGTTGTGCTGGGCGGGCTACGCCACGACTCCTGAACACAGGTACTGAGGTACCACATTGCCACCCACAGGTGAATAAGCGGGTATTTGAATACAATGTGCCCGACAAGGGACAATGAGATGCTAGAAACGCTATCCTGAACTTTATCCCTTACAGGTGTCACCACTGCTCTCCGAGTCACACGACTAAATACCTTTTCTTTTTTTCCCTTTTTTTGACTTTTTGTCCATTTTTTCTTTTTCTAAGGGGACCTTTTTGGTTGTCTCCGCTGTCAGACTGTATGGTTAACTGAGGGATCCTTTTGGTCACCTCACAGGTTACTCACATGGTTATTGGGAAGAAGCTCTTTGAGGTTTGGGGCAATGAGCAGGGTGGGGGGAAGGGGTGGTTGGTTAATACCAAAGTGTTTTATTTGGTTGTAAGTTTATACTTTATTTTCACTACCCAGTACTGCCTTCAAATTGTGTTACTACAGTGTCATTACTCGAAAAGTCGCACCGAACATCTGTTAGCCTATGACATAGACGCAAAAGTTGGTGTATGCCTCTCAAGATCTGAGACCCATATTGGATACTTACTTTATAGTAATTTCTCACAACTTATAGATGAGTCTTAAGTGTCTTACCTGGAATGTGCGGGGTCTAAACTCAAGGATCAAGAGATCCTTGGTTTTGGACTACCTCAAACGCACCAAATCACATATTATGTTGTTACAAGAGACCCACCTGGTGGGATCCAAGGTCATGGCTTTAAAGAGAAGATATGTTGCTCATGCATTCCATGCAACGTACTCCTCATATTCCAGAGGTGTCTCTATATTGATCCTTAGGTCTCTACCTGTTCAAATAATAGAGGTCAAGATTGACCCACAGGGCTGCTACGTAGCAGTGGTATTAAGATATATGGAGACTATGTATACTATAGTAAACATATATGTTCCGCCACCCTTTGAAATGCAGAAATTAGACAAGTGTATGGCCGCAGTCCTCCCTATGATGCAGGGTCACCTTATCATTGGGGGCGATTTTAATAAAGTCATGGATGTGGAGATGGATAGGCTCAGATGTACCAGACCGCAATCTCATTCATTGAAAGAATGGGCAGAAGCGTATGATTTAACGGATGTATGGCGCTGGAAATATCCAGATAAGAAGGAGTTCTCTTGTGTATCTGAGTCCTACAAATCTCTATCACGCCTTGACATGTTTTTCACATCCAGAGATACACTACAGAAAGTGGAAGAGGTATCATATCTTTCCAGAGCACTATCCGATCACTCTCCTCTGGAACTTACCTTGCGTATACAAGGACAGGATACGGAGCGTATCTGGCGAATGAGTCCCTATTGGCTCACGGAACCAATGGTATTGAGCTACTGTGTGGAAGCCATTACCATGTTCTGGCAGGAGAATGCTCGGGAAGGGCAGGACCTAATTACATGGGACGCTTTTAAAGCAGTAGTCAGGGGAGCCTATATGAGAGGAGTATCTATTCTGAAGAAAGCCACTGCAGAAAGGATACATACTTTGTCCAATGCAGTGAAGGAAGCAGAGGATGTATATGTCGGGGACCCGTCTCCAGACGGGTTCCAGGCAATACAAGCTGCAAAAAGGGAGTATGAATTAGCATTGACGGATAAAACTCAGAAAAAGTTGCTATATCAGAGACAGAGAATTTTTGATACGGGGGACAAAAATGGCAAGATTTTGGCATTTTTGGCCAATCCGATACCTGACCCTGTCGCCATATCCAGAATATATGACAACAGGGCCAATGTTCAGGACTCCAAGGAAAGGATCATGACGGCCTTTATGCAATTTTATTCCGACCTTTATAGGTCCCAGGCCCACTATACCCCCCCTGAGCTGTATGAATATGTAGACTCTATTAACTTCCCGATGCTCTCGGGAGAACAACAACAGTTATTGGAGGAACCCATATCCACAGATGAAATAGAACAGGCTATTAAAACTTTTGCTAAACACAAAACCCCAGGTCCTGATGGTCTTCCCATAGAATGGTATGTTACTCATATAGAAACTATGATACCTAGGTTGCACCGCTTGTATGCCAACATCTTTTTACAGAAAGGTCTCCCCCCATCTATGAGAGAGGCCCTGATAGTACTAATCCCTAAGCCAAACAAAGACCTTTTATACTGTGAATCCTACAGGCCAATCTCTTTGATCAACACGGATCTAAAGATTCTAACAAAAATATTAGCTACCCGTATAAATTCAGAAGTCACAACCCTGATTGGCCCTGATCAAACAGGGTTCATCCCCGGCAGGTCCACGTATAGTAATATACGCAGATTATTTACTAATGTGCAATTCCCTACCACAGAACTGAAATCTAGAGCGATAGTATCCCTCGATGCCCACAAGGCATTTGACTCTATTGAATGGCCTTATTTATTTTATATACTTGAAAAATTTGGGTTCGGAGGTAATTTCCTTCAATGGATCAGACTGATGTATGAGCAACCGAGTGCTCGTATCAGAATCAACGGGATAATCTCCAAACCTTTTAGTATTCATAGGGGCACTCACCAGGGGTGCCCACTATCGCCACTGTTATTTGCGCTCGCGATAGAACCCCTAGCTAGATTACTGAGGGCCTCCCAGAAGATCCAAGGTATGAAAATAGGCTCCCTGGAGGAACGCATATCCTTATACGCAGATGATATGCTGCTGTATCTAACAAATCCCCAAAGCACGGTCCCGTTTATGCTCAGCCTGATAGAAGAATTTGGTAAGTTCTCGGGTCTCAGGATAAATTGGACAAAATCCAACATTTTTAGAGTAGACAGTGACCTCCCGTTCGATCTCCCAACAGACTGCCCACTCCAATTAACTGACAAATTGAAATACTTAGGGATCACGATACAACTCCCTATATCCTCCTACATTGCAAATAATTTGATACCATGTATAGATTCTTTTAAACACAAAATGACCAGCTGGACAAGTCTACCATTAACATTGATGGGTAGGGTTAACCTATTCAAAATGGTATTCTTGCCCAAGTTCCTATATATCCTCGCAAATAGTCCGGTATATATCACCAAGAAGACATTCCAAGAAATTGACTCTTTGTTAACAACATTCCTATGGTCTCCTAAGAACCCTAGAATAGCACTAAAAACACTGCAGTTGCCAACGACTCAGGGGGGACTGGCACTTCCAAACCTCAGACACTACTACTTGGCATCACAACTTGTCTATGTACATTGGTGGTTGTTCCCGCAAATTGCCAAGGCTGCGACAGCAGCAGAGGCAGCGACACTTTCATCGCAGGAGACCCTTGGTAACCTGATATTTTGTAAAACTGTCAAGGAAAGGAGGGGCACGAACATAATACAGGTATCTATGGATATTTATAGACGGTGTCTCCATTTAGTTCCAGAGGACACACCGTCTGTATCTCCCAATCAACCGGTATGGAATAACCCCACGTTTACACACTTCCTAAGCCTTCCTGGCGCTTCTGCCTGGGAGGCAAAGGGTCTGAAATATGTACACCAACTATACGATCAAGGGACATTTAAACCGTTCAATATACTACAACAGGAACTTGGGGTGCCAGAGATATGGCGCTTCAGGTATCTTCAACTGAAACATGCAGCTACGGCCCAATTGGGTCTAAGAAATGTCAGGTTTCAAAACTCTACGATAGAAGAAACACTACTACAACCCGAGCACTCGGGATTGATCTCAGGATATTACAAATTGTTGTCGCAAGGAGGTACGGGGCAATTACAGAATGTAAAAAGGTACTGGCTCATGGATATACCAGATATGACAGAGGAAAACTGGGAGGAATTTATGGATACGTACTTTACCACCACTATTTCAGCCAGGGATAAAATGATACAGCTGCGTATCTTTCATAGAGTTTACTACACACCCCTACGCTTATTTCGTATGAAGAAAATAAACAACTCTATCTGCCATAAATGTAACAAACTTACAGGTGATCTGCTCCACATGCTCTGGAGCTGTGAAAAGGTGCGCCCATTTTGGTCACAAGTAACCCACTACATAGCGACTAATTTTGAACTACCAAATATATGCAGCCCAAAGTGGTGCGTACTGGCAGTCTTCGAGGATGTGGACATGAGCACATACCAAAAGCAATTTTTACGTCTCTTATTATTCTATGCTAGGAAAACGGTGGTTATGCAATGGATACATTCCACGCCGATTTCTTTGAATTTATGGAAGAATATAGTTAATCAGGTCTTGCCTGTTTACAAATTGACTTACGAAGCTAGAGGGTGTGCAGCTAAATTCGAGAAGATATGGGGCAGGTGGACAGATCTTATAGATGCATGTGAATACCCTGAGGGGGTCTAGAACCCTGAGAGAAATAAATAAATAAGTATACAGGATACCTTATGCTGACTGAGACTAGTGTTCATAGTGAAATCTTTATAGAAGGCAAATTTAAATATAATAGCAATAGGTGACGGACTGCAGTCCTTGCCATGCAAAGACACTGAGGATGTACACAAGGTGCGACTGTGACTTTTGATAGTTGATGTTCAATGTAAAAGATGCAATGACATGCTTATTGATACTTGATGGTGTAGTGACATGAATATGTACAAGTTTCTCTTCATTACATGGCTAATGTGTTAGAATGTTTTACTTTATCTTAGATGGCATTATTGACAAGGATATGGTATGGATAAGAGTACTTGTTTGATAGAGCGGATGATCCGACCGTAATGTACAAAATTGGTTATGTAATACGATTGTAAATGTATTCTGTATGTAATGAAGATTAATAAAAAACAGTTTAAAAAAAAAAAAAAAAACCAGCGATGGTAAAGCCGGATGGAGGTTTGGACCTTGAGACAAAAAAGGTCCTCTCGTAACGGCAGTCGCCATGGGGCGTCCGCCACCAGGCACACTAGGTCTGCGTACCAGGGACGCTGGGGCCAATCTGGGGCAATCAGTATTACTGGAATCCCCCCGGCCTCCACTCTGCGGAGCAGACGTGGTAACAGTTTCAGCGAAGGAAAGAGATAGATCAGCTGGTACTGATCCCACGGAGCCACCGTCTGACGCATCTGCCCAAGGATCTCTTGTCCTGGACACGAATCTCGGCACCTTTCAATTGAGACAGGAAGCCAAAAGATCCACGTCTGGTGTGCCCCATCACAGGCACAGTAGCCTAAACACCTCCGGATGCAAATCCCATTCTCCTGGGTCCAGCATCTGGCAACTTAGATAGTCCACCTGCCAGTTCGCCACTCCCGGGATGTAAATGGCCGACAGGGCCGGTACATGTCGCTCTGCCCACTAAAGGATGTGAGCGACCTCCCGTGCGGCGGCTGAGCTTCTTGTTCCTCCTTGGTGATTGACGTATGCCACCGCCATGGCGTTGTCTGACTGGATCCTGATCGGACGCTCTTGAAGTCTTATCAACCATGTGAAGAGGCATATCCTGATCGCTCTCAGCTCGAGCAGATTGATCGGCAACTTGGATTCCTCCACCGACCAGAGGCCCTGGGTCGACTGAACTCCCATTACTCCACCCCAGCCGGTTAGGCTGGCATCCGTTGTGATCACCGTCCATTTCAGAGGTAGGAACGACTTCCCGGACCGAAGTGCCGGGGACCTCAGCCACCAGAGCAGGGAATCCCTGACTAACTGGCTCACCTGAGTCTGCCGATCCAGAGACAACGGAGATTTGTCCCATTTTTTCAAGATCTCTTTCTGCAAGACTCTGGTGTGAAACTGGGCATACGGTCCTGCCTCGAAGGAGGCCACTATGAGTCCCAGGACTCGCATGCAGAAGCGTAGCGACGACCACTTGTGGTTCATCAGCAGTTTTACCGCGGCTCTGAGAGTCTGCAGCTTGTCTGAAGGGAGAAACACTCTCGCTTCCATGGAGTCCAGCAGTAAGCCTAGGTACTCCAAATGCTGAGTCGGTACAATCACCGACTTTTTTAGGTTCAACAGCCACCCAAATGCCTGCAGGATCTGCATGGTGATCGCCACATCCTCCTCTAACTCTGAGGCAGAAGATGCTCTCAGGAGGAGATCGTCTAGGTAACCCACGATCGCTATCCCACATTGTCGCAGCAACGCCAAAACAGGAGCCAATACCTTGGTAAAGACTCGGGGGGCTGATGCCAAACCAAAGGGGAAAGCCAAACTGGTAGTGTGTTTCCCCAACTGCAAACCGCAGAAACCTCTGATGCCGAAGGCATATGGGTATGTGCAGGTACGCATCCTGGATGTCCAAAGACGCCAGGGGGTCCCCTTGATGGAGTGCAGCGAACTGATTCCATTCTGAACCTCTGTACTTTTACAAAGTAATTGAGGGCTTTTAGGTCCAAGATTGGACGTACCCCTTCCTTTTTTGGGGACTACAAACAGGTTTGAGTAGAACCCCTGGAAACGTTCTGATTCTAGGACAGGTACTATCACCCCGCAGGTCCCTTGCCGCCCCCAATAGGGCCTCCCGGCGAGCCGGGAGTATGGGTATGCTGGAGGGAAGATCTGTTTTGTGGCCAAGAGAGGAACTCTATCTTGTAGCCTGAGGAAATCAGATCGCAGACCTATTGGTCAGACAGCCGAGAGACCCACCGGGCTGCAACTACTGAAGGCGACCTCCCACCTGCGTTGCAGGCAGGGGCAAACCTTCATGCGGTAGCGCTTTTGCTCGCAGGCTTGTTAGGCTTGCGGTTCCAGGGACGCTTTTGTCCTTCGGAGGTCGTCCTGTCGGGCTGGGGATGCTTAGCCGAAGCCCCGGGCGGACGAAAAATCCGGTTGTGAGCGGAAAATGAGGGCCCTTGCCTACGGCGTGGCTCCTTAGCCTTCCTGGCCTGTGGGAGTAGTGTACTCTTACCACCTGTGGCATTTTCAATAATGTCATCTAATGAGGCTCCAAAGAGCTGGTCGCCAAGGAAGGGAAGATCCGTCAGGGCTTTTATAGATGCCTGGTCAGCAGACCAGCATTTTAGCCAAATCAGGCACCTCAGCATCACTGCTGACACTAAAGCCCTGGATAACAGAGGGAGAGTATCCAGGGGCGCGTCACAAATGTACTTAAGGCCTTGCACTAATTGGTCTGCTAGTTCCACGCAGACAGGAGAAGCCTGTTGCTCTCCCAATTCGCGGTGCAAAAGTTTTGCCCACTCAGTGAGTGTCTGAGATACAAGTGCGGATGCCAGTACTGGTCGCATTGCTGACCCCACAGCCGTAAACAAGGAACGAGCCACTGCCTCGGCCTTCCTGTCCGTGGGATCCTTAAAAAAGCAGGAGTCCCCTCTACCGGGATCGTGGTTACTTTATTTAATCCGGAAACTGGGGGGTCCACGACCGGAGGAGCCGACCATTTCTTGAGAAGGCTCCCCTCAAAGGGGTAACACACCGCCATGTATTTGGGGACCGAAAAGGGCCGCTGCGGTCGCCCCCATTCCTTGTAAATGAACTTATCAAAATAAGTCAGATACGGGAACACCCTAGGTGAATGGGCTGGCTTATGGGACCCAAAAGGGACCGCTACATCAGCAGAGGGATCTGCTGGCTCCAGAATCTTCAGGGTATCATGCACAGCTGTGATAAGTGCTCCAACAAGCGCTTTGTCGCGCACAGACCCGGACAGGGACTCATCCTCACTGTTCGATCGGTCCTGGTCAGCGTCATCTGAAACGACAGAACAGGGGTCACCAGCCTCAGCAGGACCAGAGTCTGCGTCAGAGCTCTCCCCGGAGGACGGGGGGGGGCAGGGGCCGTTTACCACCTTTGCGCCCACGCACCGCCTCCATCTTGGCAACAAACGAATTGAGGACCGCCGACAAGGCGTCCAGAGGCACTGCACTGTCTGCAGGTGAACCGGTTGCAATTGCCTGGATTTCGGGGGAAGAAACACCAGTTTCTGAAGCCAAGCTGACCCTACCCTGTCTGCCACCTGTTGGGGACTTAGGACAGTGATGGTCCCACCTTCCTAACTGCTGCTGGCTGAGGGGCTCTTTCCCGCAGGACTCACCACCCTGACTGGTTCTGCGCCATCCAGCTAATAGTGCCTGTATCCTGTGTCAGTTCCCAGATGCATAGGAGACCACACCGCGCTGTGCAGAGCTGCTCTGAATGGCACTGACAAAAAAAGTGTTCAGGCTTCAAGAAAATGGCCGCCGAGTGTCCAGTATAAAGGACACAATCACAGGGAAAATGGCCACCGGACTACAGTAAAATGGAGACAGAGCATGCTGCTCCCTGGTCACACCAAAAATGGCCGCCGAACACTGTATGCAACGAAGGACAGTGAAACAACAGGCAGAGAAATGGCGGTAAACAGCACTACAGCGATCAGCAGACACAGCCTCCAGACACCCAGGGGAGAGACCTACAGACAACCAGGGCACAGCTACCCAGCGCAGTCCCCACCCCAGGTGAGAGCCCCCTGGGGAGCCCCTGTCTATGGCACACACACCGCTCAGCAGCCCATGCAGCATCCCCCACAGGGAAAGGGGGAGAGGAAGGATAGGGACAGGGAGAGAAGAGAGGGAGGTGAGGGACCCCCGAATCGACCTCCCAGGGAATGCCCAGCTGCTCAGCCCCACCGAGGCAGGGAGAGCTGTACTTACCAGTCCTGAAGAGCTGGGAGACATTCCATTGCAGAACTACTCACTAATCAGTATAGGGTAGCTGCTGGCCCGGCATACTGTGACGCAGACATCAGTAGCCCGGTCATATGTATGCCCCGGAGCATAAAAGCTCACCGACCACCTCTGGAGCTGAGGTTTCGTCGTGGCCTGCCGAGCCGTAGCTGCGACCTGCACACGCTCGATGGCCGGACTGGGGAGACTACAAGGATAAGGGTATCCAGCCTGTCACCCAGCCGGCTGTTGATAGCAGATCACAGGATCTATCATCTTGTGCAAAAACCAAGCTTCTGCAGGAACAGACAGACCGATGGGCCCATCAGGGTTCCTAGGTCTTTATCCTTCACTAGGCAAAAAAAAACTGCGGCTGCAGTAGCATGCTGTGGGGTTGTTACCTAAGGGACCGCCCCTTGGGCGGAACTAGAAAGTTCTAGTTTTATTATCACATGTTAACATGTAATGCCTAGTATTCTCCTGAAGGTGGCATAACAACCCAATGGTCTAAGAGAGGAGCTGTGTCAGTCGGTGAATGTAAGAGAAAGTCACTTTAGCCATTATACTATTATATAGATTTTTGTGGATAAAGATCTCTGTGCAATACCAAATGTGTATAAACCAAAAAGCTGTGCAATAATCCTCCAAATGTACTAAATGTTGCTGCAAATCATCTCCCACATTAAACCAGGAATAAATAACTTTAAAAATGCTGCACAACATCAATTCATAATCATATAACCAATGAGGTATAAACAATGTGACGTAAGTTCCGGGAGTAAGCTCAGTAGAGCTGGAGATTGGAATAATCAGTTATTACCTGCTGCTTTAAGACAAAAGAATCGGACTAACAAAATTCCAACAGGACCTTTCCAGAGAGATGCCCTTGTAGAATACCTAGAGAAGCAGACAAAAAAAAAAACAAGCCAGTTGACCCAATTTTAGAAAATATCACTTTGGACCCAGAATTGGAAGAAGCTGTAACCAATGCCTCGGATGCTGAACTATTTGCAAGGTTCCTATCAAACACTATGCATAGTTTCTATTCCTTTTGAGCGGTATTGTTGGTGAAGCTCTTGCTGGGATTATTTCACATCACTGACAATAATGGAGGAGTCTGGAGGAAGCACCTGGATGTTTGGAATGGCCAATAAAGATCCCTTCAAGGGGAAAAGCGCATGGTAGACCTATATTAGGTCAATTTGTTAAGGTGAGCGCAGAGATTGATTGGTGGTAGTATTCGCTGAACAGTGTTCACAATGTGGAATGTGGGTTTTCTGAACTGTTAAGCCTCATACACAAGATCGGACTTTGTACAAACTTTCCCGTGGATTTTTGTACAAAGGGCGTTGGCCCCAAGTTTGTATTGCATACACACGATCTGACTTTTTAGGCAACAAACACGAACGTAGTGACGTTTCAACGTGCTGACGACACTTCAAAAGAGGACGTTCAATTACTCCAGCGCCACCTTTGGTCAACTTCTGTATTGTTGTCTGATCTTTTGCATTTGTTCTGAGCATGCGTGTTTGTACTTTGTACAAAAGTCCGATGGTTTTGTGTACACACGATCGGACTTTGCTCCATCGGACTTTTGTTGGCAGAAAGTTTGTCCGTTCGCACAGCCAACAAAAGTCGGATGAAAAACGAAAAAGTTTGTCCGATGGAGCGTACACACGGTCGGATGTTGCCACAAAACAGCTAATTTGCATGTTTGTTGTCAAAAAGTCCGAACGTGTGTACGGGCCTTTAGCAATTGAGTTGGCCCAGTATTTATTAGTTGTACATCACATTTACAACGTTGCACTGGTGGTGGAACCCTCTCACTTGTATTATGGACTTTAAATATGTATTTTTTTCGTTTTGAATATTGTACACATTGGATATGTGGTGTATAAATATATATATATATATATATATATATATATATATATAGTTTATTGGTGAGTTAATATATTATATTGATCACCATATTGGAACATTTTTATACTGTTTATACATCATTGGTTATATGATTAAGAATTGATGTTGCGCAGCACTTTTTAAGTTATGTATTATATATTTTTTATTTTATTAGCATTTACATTTGTTTTGCAGTTTAAGTTTGACTTACATGTAAAATCGTTTTCTTGGAGTACAGTACAGGACACTGAATCTTTAATTTTACCATGGGTTATATGCAGCTACAATCAGGTAAATGGGCACTAACAAAAAAGAAAGCTGTAGGGATAGCCACTATATAACCTCTCCCACTCTCTTGTAGCAAGCAATAGGAAGAATATAAAGAATATATGGGGGGCGGTCAGTCTCCTGTAAGCCGAATTGGATCCAGGGTAATCTGCATCCAATTCGCACACGTGTGAACACAGCCTCAGTGTATTTTATCAACGCGACTCTAAACCACATCTCCAAACTCATTTAATTAATTGGACTCCAGCTATGGAAACTATTGACTCCAAAGCACTTTCATTGAAGTCATTAGTCCTTGGGTTCACTTTTTTTCCCTCTGCACTGTGAATGTGTAATTGGTGTGTTCAATAAAGACACAAGATATTAGAATTGTGTTTTATCCGCCTAAAGTGATTTTAAAGGGCAGATTTTCTAAAAAAAAAAAAACAACAACAAATGTCCTACTTACCTGCTCTGTGCAGTGGTTTTGCAGAGCAGTCCCGATCCTCTTCTTCTCAGGTTCCCTGGGGCTGTAGCAAGCAGCTTGCTATAGGGGCAACCAGGCATGCTCGCTCCCAAGCCACTGCTCCATGTGTCCATTCACACATGGAGGGGGGCTCGGCCTTGCTTTCTTTTCTTTGGCTCACTGGCTGTGATTGTCATTAGTGGGAGCCAACGGTGAAGAGACCCTCTGCTCTTGTGCAGATTGATGGATCAACATGGGGCTCAGGAAAGTATTGGGGGAGCTGCCTGCACACAGGTGTTTTTTTTCGTTTAACCTTCATACATACAGTGGTGTTAAAAAGTGTTTGCCCCCTTCCTCATTTCCTGTTCCTTTGCATGTTTGTCACACTTAAGTGTTTCGGAACATCAAACCAATTTAAACAATAGTCAAGGACAACACAAGTAAACACAAAATGCAATTTGTAAATGAAGGTGTTTATTATTAAAGGTGAAAAAAAATCCAAACCATCATGGCCCTGTGTGAAAAAAGTGATTGCCCCCCTTGTTAAAACATACTATAACTGTGGTTGTCCACACCTGAGTTCAATTTCTCTAGCCACACCCAGGCCTGATTATTGCCACACCTGTTCACAATCAAGGCATCACTTAAATAGGAGCTGCTTGACACAGTAAGGTCCACCAGAAGATCCTTAAAAACTACACATCATGCCGAGACCCAAAGAAATTCAGGAACAATTGAGAAAGAAAGTAATTGAGATCTATCAGTCTGGAAAGGGTTATAAAGCCATTTCCAAAGCTTTGGGAATCCAGCGAACCACAGTGAGAGCCATTATCCACAAATGGCGAAGACATGGAACAGTAATGAACCTTCCCAGGAGTGGCCGGCCGCCCAAAATTACCCCAAGAGCGCAGCGACGACTCATCCAAGAGGTCACAAAAGACCCCACAACAACGTCCAAGGAACTGCAGGCCTCACTTGCCTCAGTTAAGGTCAGCGTTCATGCCTCCACCATCAGGAAAAGACTGGGCAAAAATGGCCTGCATGGCAGAGTTCCAAGGAGAAAACCACTGCTGAGCAAAAAGAACATCAAAGCTCGTCTCAATTTCTCCACAACACATCTTGATGATCCCCAAGACTTTTGGGACAACATTCTGTGGACCGATGAGACAAAAGTGGAACTCTTTGGAAGGTGTGTGTCCAAGTATATCTGGCGTAGAAGGAACACTGCATTTCAGAAAAAGAACATTATACCAACAGTAAAATATGGTGGTGGTAGTGTGATGGTCTGGGGCTGTTTTGCTGCTTCAGGACCTGGAAGACTTGCCGTGATAAAAGGAACTATGAATTCTGCTGTCTACCAAGAGATCCTGAAGGAGAATGTCCGACCATCTGTTCGTGTACTCAAGCTGAAACGAACTTGGGTTCTGCAGCAGGACAATGATCCTAAACACACCAGCAAGTCCACCACGAATGGCTGAAGAAAAACAAAATGAAGACTTTGGAGTGGCCTAGCCAAAGTCCTGACCTGAATCCTATTGAGATGTTGTGGTATGACCTTAAAAAGGCCGTTCATGCTCGAAAACCCTCTAATGTAACTGAATTAGGACAATTCTGCAAAGATGAGTGGGCCAAAATTCCTCCAGGACGCTGTAAAAGCCTCATTGCACGTTATCGCAAACGCTTGGTTGCAGTTGTTGCTGCTAAGGGTGGCCCAACCAGTTATTAGGTTTAGGGGGCAATCACTTTTTCACACAGGGCCATGATGGTTTGGATTTTTTTTCACCTTTAATAATAAACACCTTCATTTACAAATTGCATTTTGTGTTTACTTGTGTTGTCCTTGACTATTGTTTAAATTGGTTTGATGTTCCGAAACACTTAAGTGTGACAAACATGCAAAGGAACAGGAAATGAGGAAGGGGGCAAACTCTTTTTCACACCACTGTAGAATGCATGAAGATAAAAAAACCCTGAGCCTTTGCAACCACTAAGCACATTGTTTTTGCCCTAACGTGATCGGACCTAAGTCACAATAGATAAAATTACTGCATCTAAAGTCAGGGGGTTCACCTACTTTTTCTTGCCACTGTACATGTGAGGCTCTTTTTACAGGCAGCTAGGCTTTTAGCCATAAGATCTTGCATGTGAATGGAGACAGACCCATTCTAGAAATCAGTCTCAACACAATGTTGTAGGAAATCCAAGGAAAACACAAGGTAGTTTATGTAATTGCTGTTAAAGATCCTGGTGGGGGGGGCGTGGCCTGGAAGGGCATGTGAGCGGTCTCACTGCACGGAGCTCCCGATAACGATCCTCCATTGATCCTGATCCCGCTGTACAAGTACACTTACCTGGACCCACGAGGCATAGCTTGGACCCCCTGCACCCCTCGGACCACCAACGAACACCTGGGGGACCCGAAATGTCCCGTAGATGGGGTAAAGACGCCGCGGCCGCAGCAGCCATGGAAATCCAAGATGGCGCTGGCGCACCACAGCCTTAACGAACAGCACGAGGCGCTGACAAGGCCCACGAAACAGGGGGTAAGTCACACAAAACCCCCAAGCAATCTGGGACAGAGCAACCCAGGGACATGGTCTACTATGCACAAAAGATGCAGGGCACCAGCAGCTCTCACCCCCCACCGCTACAGTTACAGGCCTGCGGGCCTGATGGTCAAGATGGCGATGATACGCTAGGACAGCATTGCAACAATCTGCACAAGCAAACGATAAGACAGACGACATCGAGAACAATGTCCGCATTGTCGGGCTCCCAGAAAAGGTGGAGATCCTACAGCATTTATTGAATCCTGGTTCCAAGAGATTTTTGGCAAGGAAGCCTTTACTGCACTGTATGCGGTGGAAAGAGCGCACCGCACACCACCTAGGCTGCATCCCCCAGGCAATCCACCGCGCTCCATGCTGGCCAGGCTCCTAAATTATAAGGACAGAGAGATCATTCTCAGGCTGGCGAGAGAAAGGGGAGCAATACACTTTAATGGGGCCAAAGTCTTGTTCTACCCAGACTTTTCTGCGGAGGTGCAACGTAAGAGGGCCAAGTTTACAGAGGTGAAGAAGCGCCTACAGAAAATCCCGGTGACATACGCCATGCTGTACCCAGCCAAACTACGCATCACAGCCAGAGGACAGGCCACATTCTTTGAAAATTCCCTGGACGCATCTGCATGGCTGGACCGTAATGAGCAGGACCTCAGACTTCATAGAGACAATGACCAAGGCGACTGATGTGAGTCACTGACTGATATGGAGGGGGCAGGCCTATTGACAGCAACGTGACTCTTTTACCCACACAGCGGGATAACAATACACCTTTATAAGGTTAGCGCCTGACACAAGCTAACGAGCCCAGTTGGCACAGGTTTCCTGAACGACTCTTGGCGTGAGGCTGACAGAATGGAGTTCCCACCAGCCTTATGCGGGCCTGCATCATGCACCCGGCAGACCAGTTCAGGTAGGTTTTCATCGTCCACAGTGACCTTATTACCACGCTATGCATCTACTCTACCAACCACCCATTGCTGTCGACGTCGGACACTACCACACTCACCAGCAGCCAGTAATCCGCAGCCTGACTTTGATACCTTGCCGCCCTGGTGTCCCCCAGGACTGGATCACCGGGACATAAGGGCCATGAGTACACACACATGCAACACCGGACATGGCCACCGCACCGATAGTAGCCTGGAATGTCCGGGGGGGTCCATGACCCACTGAAACGCACCTTGATAGGTTCCTGTTTGAAAAAGTTTCACCCAGCCATAGTTGGTCTCCAGGAGACACATCTCATGAAGGATACTACGGCTTTTCTGCAATATTCCTGGGTGGGCAAGGCATATCATTCCACTCACTCCTCGTATTCGCGGGGTGTGAGCGTTCTGGTACATAAATCCTTGGCCTACCAGGAACTAGATGCAGCTGTGGACCCGATGGGCAGATATGTATTTTTGTACTGTAAAGTGTATACTCTGACAGTGATAATTGCATTTGTGTATATACCTCCTCCTTTCTCCAGGGAAATACTGCAGCTTCTCCTGTCTTACCTGGTCGGCAAACCCAAGACCCCCACGCTGATTATGGTAGATTTTAATGGTTACCTAGATCCTAAATTGGATAGGCATCCCCCAGTCCGACCACCCTCAGGATGCAGGGGCACTATTTTGAGCCGGCTGCTGATGGAGGTGGGTTGGACTGATATCTGGAGGGCGAAACACCCATCTGTTAAGCAATTTTCATGCTTCTCCAAGACACATGGGTCCCTGTCTCGCATTGACTTGTGTGTGGGGCCATCCCAACTACTTAATGCAATTACCAAGGTCGAATACCACCCTAGGGGGGTGTTTGACCACTCTCCGTTGGTTGCACACCTTATTACTCGCCCCAAG
This sequence comes from Lithobates sylvaticus, assembly GCA_028564925.1. Classification (NCBI taxonomy): domain Eukaryota; kingdom Metazoa; phylum Chordata; class Amphibia; order Anura; family Ranidae; genus Lithobates; species Lithobates sylvaticus. The sequence goes on along the minus strand of CM053026.1, from coordinate 258,274,029 downwards.
TCACTCTTACCCAGAGCACGTTGGAAGCTGAATGCCTTTTGGCTGAAGCTATTTACCTCACATGAGAGAGTGGAGAAACAAATTGACCAGTACTTTTTAGATAACCGATTGCATGATGACCTGCAAGTGAGATGGGACGCATTTAAGGCGTGCCTGCGAGGCACGTTTATAACCGAAATCTCGGCTATTAAACGGGATTCCTCTGCCCTGTTGGTGCAGGTAGAGGACCAGGTGAGACGGATGGAGCTTGCTTATATTACAGACCCATCAGAGTTCGCGAGGGAGGCATGGATCTCGGCATAGGATGTCCTGGACCGGGTGAGATCCTCCGCTGCGGAACGAAAGAGGTTCTTCACTAAACAAGCATTTTATGAGGAGGGGGAAATAACAGGTAGACTGCTTGCTAGGATTGCCAGAGCTCAACAGTCTTCCCCGACTATTGGAGCCATACGTGACTCCTGGGGACGATTGGTGAATGATCCTGAACTTATCATAGAGGAACTGGCTTCCTTTTATATTACATTGTATCAATCCTGTGACAACTATACTGACAGAGAGCTACAGAACTACATGGAGGGGATAGACACCCCGGTGTTGTCAAGTGGTGAGCGGGTGGGACTTGAGGCCCCGCTCACCCTCGACGAGCTATAGAGGTTTATACCCAATATGGGCAGGTGCTTCTGCCCAAACTGCTTGAGGTATTTAATTCCTTCTTTGAGAAAGGAAAGCTACCAGACACTATGACCAGGGCCAATATCGTGCTACTACTGAAAGAAGGTAAATACCCTCTGGACCCTAGCTCCTACAGACCTATATCGTTGCTACAGAGTGACGTCAAAATTTTGGCCAAAGTAATAGCTCTTATCAACAAGATTATAAGGTCTATTATTCACATGGATCAGGCAGGTTTTATGCCTGGTACGTCAACTGCGACCAACCTTAGAAGGCTATACTTGAACATGCAGACCCCCTCGGACTCCACCGGCCGTAGAGCACTGTTGTCTCTTGACGCCAATAAGGCATTCGACAGTGTGGGCTGGAGGTATCTGTGGTCCGTACTGTCCAAGTTGGGGGTTGGTCCCCTGTTCATAAAATGGGTGAAGCTGCTGTATGACACACCACAGGCGGCCATAAGGTCACCAGACAAGCTGTCACATGCTTTTGCACTGGGCAGGGGGACGAGACAGGGATGTCCCCTGTCCCCCCTGCTCTTTACTCTGGCCATCGAGCCCCTTGCAGCACAGGTGAGAAGTTGCCAACAAATAAGGGATTTCGGTATGGGGAACTGCAGGAGAAAATCATGCTCTATGCCGACGACATGCTTCTCTTCCTGGAAGATAAAGGAGGCTCACTGGAGGGGGCGATGTCCCTCATCAGGGAGTTTGGCCACTTCTCAGGCCTCACTATAAATTGGTCCAAGTCAGCCCTTATGTACATTGATGGTGCACCTGGGCAGGGGGAGGAGCTCTCCTGCCCAGTGCCCATAGTGACTGAGTTTAAGAATCTGGGGGGAAATATGTCCCCCATTCTGACAGATTTCTGTAAACTTAATGTATATCCCAGGCTGACTCTATTTAAAGACAAAATAAATATATGGAACAAGCTTAAAATGTCCCTGGCGGGGAAAACGAACCTTATTAAAATGATAATGATGCCACAGTTCCTGTACCTATTACATAATACGCCAGTGGTTATACCACTGAAGGTGTTCAGGGTGGTAAACTCACTTTTCAGACTGCTGTTATGGCACACTAAGCCCCCTAGAATCAAGCTTGAGCAGTTGCAATACCCGAAAGAGGGAGGGGGACTTGCCCTTCCTAATCCATGGATATACTACTTGGTAGCACAGCTACAACACTTAATAGAAGCCATGACTCCCCCATTGGGGGGCTCATCCAGTAGACTCATGCAAATAGGCGCGGGAGCAGATTCTATACCGGAGGGACTGGAGGCCCAACAATTTCAAAAACCAAACAAATCTATGCCAACCTATGTACTCCTTCAGAAGGTGTGAAACAAGGTCAGGCAGCTACAGAACGTAACAGGGTTAACGGCCTTTAGCCCAATTTGGGGGAACAAAACATATGCAGAATTAACTAAAATTCAGCAGGGACCTAGATGGATACCCCTGGGCATAACCCAATGGAGACAGATTTTCCATAAAGGGGCCTTGATCCCATTCAAAGACCTGCAACTCAAATACGGCCTGGCACATAATATGCTTTTTTATTACATACAGCTCCAGCATGCAGTTAGAGCGCACGGGGAGCCCGTAGAGTGGAACCTGTCACCACTCCAATCTTCCGCATGCTGCAAGATGCAGTAGACACAAAGGGTGTTATTTCCCAGTGCTATAATATGCTCCTTTCCTTCTTCCTAGAGGGACATCCCATGAAGGCAGTAACGCAATGGGAGGCAGATTTGGGACCTATTGCAGGGGAGTTATGGGAAGAAGCCCTACAGGCGGTCAACGTATGCTCGCTAAATGTGGCACAGAAGGTATCCCAACTGTATATCCTACTAAGAGCTCATTACACCCGGGTGAAATTGCACAAGATGGGAAAGAAACCAGACCCTTTATGTAACAGGTGCAGGATAGTGCCCGGGGATCTGATTCATCTCCTCTGGCGCTGTCCGAAACTCCATAGGTACTGGGTGGGGGTTTTGACCACATTAAATCAAGTGTTCCAGACTGAGGTCACCCTTGATCCTCTACCATGCTTATTGGAGGTACTGGAGGAGAAAGTACTGGAGGAGGGTAAGAGAACAGCTTTTGCTAGAGCTTTGTTTCAAGCCAGAAAGACAATTCTATTGAGCTGGAAATCTGAAGCACCCCCCACAACTAAGACATGGATACAGCACATGGGTAAAATGGTCATAATGGAGAAGTACATATACCAACATAGAGGAAATCCTGACAAGTTTGACAGACTGTGGGGAGCATGGCTTGACACTCCGGGACTTAGTCCAATGGAACTCGTTCAGACGAGACTGATCAGCAGTGTTGGTCATCTTACTTTAAAAAAGTAATTTAGTTAAGTTACAAATTACTTCTCCCAAAAAAAGTAATTGCGTTAGTAACTCAGTTACTACATTGGAAAAGTAATTAGTTACTCAGCAAAGTAACTGACTTTTTTTTTAAAATATTCTATACGTGTAACTAAGGGGCGGGTCTAGTATTACTGTAACCAAGGGGCGCATTTATTATTGTTATATATCGTGTAACCAAGGAGCTGCTCTATTATTACTCTAACCAAGGGGCAGTTCTGTTATATCGTGTAAGCAAGGGGCGGGTCTATTATTATTATATCGTGTAAGGGGTGTATTTCTACAGAAGAGGGTGAATGTTAAATTAATGGGCAGAGCTCGATATATAACAATAATAATAAATGCGCCCCTTGGTTACAGTAATACTAGACTCGCCCCTTAGTTACACGATAGACGCCCCTTGCAGAGTAGCACGAGCATCAGGAGGGTGCGGCATCGCCTCGTACAATTACATGCCAACTGCACCTGCGCGGTGTAGAGTTCACTCAGAGCTGTTTAGGTTCGGCAATTTTCGGAAGCTCCGTAGTCCTTCGTACTGCGCAAGCGCTGCGCCTGCGCAGTACAGGGGGTCCTTATCCGGTGGGGGAACTTTTTTGGCAGGACACCGGAATTACACTACTGCCATCTAGTGACGGTAGATGTAATTGGGGTAACTAAGCCAAAGTAATGGGAACTGAGTTACCATGAGGGGGAAAAGTAATCAGTTAGATTACTAGTTACCCTCTAAAGTAACTGCGTTACGTAACTCAGTTTATTTTAACTCAGTTACTTACATCACTGCTGATCAGTGGGGTGGGAATTAAATCCTCAGAGAATGAACATAGGAAAAATGCAGGTGACAGCAGTGTGGATGATGATAAAGGTTGTTTACATGGCAGGGAGGGGGGGGAATGGTTGGTAATTTGACTATACTGTGTGTACACAATGGTAATGCATAAGATTATATGTAGCCATAGATGGATACTCGATACACTACAGTAGATTGTAGAATAAGTTGCATTCTAAAATGTAATGTTTATTATATGAGCAATAAAAACCGTTTTGATTCCAAAAAAAAAAAAAGATCCTGGTAAACAGGGTCACAATGGTGGTTCATTGCCCTAGTCCAGTTAAACATACTGAAATTGCAACAAGAGTTGGTTGCACTTGCAAGGAGTAAAGAGCCTTTAAAATCTTCTGCAGAATCTTTAAAAGCAGGAATGTTAATAGGTAAAGTAAGATCAACCACTTCTTTATGAACACTTTACACTGGATAGTTTGGTAAAGATGAGTAAAAACCCACACCCACATTACATTATTCAAGAATAGGGATGAGCTTGACTCGAACATCGGGTGTACGCCGAATAGTGAACAATTTGGAGTGTTCGCAGCAAATTCGAAAGCCGTGGAACACCCTTTAAAAGTCTATGGGAGAAAAACAAAAGTGCTAATTATAAAGGCTTATATGCATGGTATTGTCCTAAATAGTGTTTGGGGACCTAGGTCCTGCCCCAGGGGACATGTATCAATGCAAAAAAAAGTTTCTCTAAAGCCGTACATCTTTGAAGCAGCATTTTGGATTCATGCTACAGATGCACCACTTTACAGGCAGTGGAGCATCTATATCCCCCCCCCCCCCCCCCCCAGTTACTAGCTTTAGGGCTCATTCACTCTAGAAACAGTCCCGATGCTATTCTGCATGCGCGTTTTTGATGCGTTCCGGTGCATTTATAAGTTTTTGAGGCAGCCCAGTACTTTTTTTCCACCTTTTTTTCTTACCTTGAATAAGGACATGCTGGAAGATGTGCTTAATTTTGGACAGGGGGTGGCTTATTTTGTGCTAGCTGCATTTGGGTTAGTTTGAGCAGGCTCATGGATCAACTTGGATGTTTCTGGGCATGCTCAGAGAGCGTGTTTTTGGGTTAGTAATTGAAGCTCCTGAGATCCGCGCTATAGCTGAATGACGGCTACAGCGCGGATCTAACTTGCCGGGGCGACGTCTATTGACGTCGTCCCGTTCACGAGCGGCCTGCGCACCCCCTGAAGGGCGCGCGTGATGCGCTCTGAGAGACTCGCTGGATCACAGATCCGAGTAAGGGGTCGATCCAGACCCCTTACCACGCGATCAGCTGTCAGCCAATGACAGCTGATCATGTGATAACAACAGAGCCGGTGTTCTGTCCAAATGTGTCCGGCTATCATATAGTGTCCGCCCCGTACTGCGCTTGCGCAGTAGGGAGGACAAAGCCATTCGGAAAATTTCGGAAGATGAACGGCGCCTGCGCCGTGAGTCGAGTTGCAAGCCCCACCATCCAAGTGGACATAGGGCTACACAACTTAGATGCCCGCTCGCCACGCTTCGTGCACGGCCTCGCTGCGCTCGGCTCTTTTTTTATTCTTACTCTATGTCCACTTAGATGGTGGGGCTTGAACCTGGACTTACGGCGCAGGCACCGTTCATCTTTGGCTATTTCTGGAATCTGCTTGTCCTGTGTAATGCGCAGTACACAGCGGACAGTATGTGATGGGGGACATAATCTGACAGGACACCGGTAACCAGCTTTTTGACAGCGCGAGGAGAAAAAAAAAAAAAAGCGTGACCCGACATCAGTCCACATCACTGCAATGTGCCCAAGGTCCATGGTGCCCCCACCTGTGCCCTATACAAGTGCCACCTACCAGTGCCCACCAGCTTAACCTGTCAGTGCCAACAATGTGCCTTTACAGTGTCACCTACCAGTGCTCATCAGTGTCACCTACCAGTGCCTATCAGTGTCACCTACCAGTGCCTATCAGTGCCATCTTATCTGTGCCCATCAGTGCCATCTTATCTGTGCCCATCAGTGCCATCTTATCTGTGCCCATCAGTGCCCATCAGTACCATCTTCTCTGTGCCCATCAGTACCATCTTATCTGTGCCCATCAGTACCATCTTATCTGTGCCCATCAGTACCACCTTATCAGTGCCCACCAGTGCCTCATCAGCGCATATCAATGAAGCAGAAAAAATTACCTGTTTGCAAAATTTTATAACAAACTATTAACCGCTTGCTGACCGGCGCACCACGATATAAGTCGACAGAATGGCACGGACGTCCCCTTTAAGATGCCGCCGTGCCATAGCGGCGCGTGCTCGCGCCAGTCGGGACCCCCGTGAGGCCGGTCGCGGGTCCCGCGGACTCGATCACCGCGGGGACACCTGCGATCGTCTCACGAAAAGGCTGAACGGGGAGATGCGGAAATAAACAGCATCTTCCCGTTCTGCCTAGCAACGCCGATATCTGCTCCCTGTGATTGGAGCAGAGATCGGCATTCACTAGCTGACAGCCACGCCCCCCCCCCCCCCCCCCACAGTAAGAAACACACCTCTAGGCACACTTAACCCCCTACACTGCCACCTAGTGGTTAACCCCTTCACTGTTAGTGTCATTTACACAGGAATTAATGCATTTAAATTGCACATTTTTGGGACCATTGTCATTTATACAGCAATCAATGCTATGTGGCCGCCATAATGTCGCAGTCACAATAAAAATCGCTGATCGCCGCCACTTCTGCGCAAACCAATCAATAATCGCTTATTGCAATTTTTTTTCAACAAAAATATGTAGAAGAATACGTATCGGCCTAAACTGAGGGAAATTTATTTATTTTTTTTTTATTTTTTTAATATATTTTTGGGGGATATTTATTATACCAAAAAAAAAAGAATGCATTTTTTTCAAAATCGTCGCTCTTTTTTGTTTATAGCGCAAAAAATAAAAACCGTAGGGGCGATCAAATACCACCAAAAGAAATCTCTATTTGTGGGGGGAAAAAAAAGGACGTCAATATTTGGGAGCCACGTCACACGACTGCGCAATTGTCAGTTAAAGCGATGGTGCCGAATCGCAAAAAGGGGCCTGGTCCTTTGGCTGCAAATTGGTCTGGTCTGAAAGTGGTTAAACATGATTTTTTTTTTTAATTTTCCATCTTTTTTTGGTTTATCAAAAAATAAAAACCCCAGCTGTGATTAAATACCACCAAAAGAAAGCTCTATTTGTGGGGGAAAAAAAAAATGATAAAAATTTAATTTGGATACAGTGTTGTATGACCGCGCAATTCAAAGTGCATCAGCGCCAAAAGCTGAAAATTGGTCTGGGCAGGAGGGGGGTTTAAGTGCCCAGTAAGCAGGTGGTTAAGGACACCCTTAACAGGTGTACCCATTTTAAAGTTCAGTCTCTACGTTGGGTGAACTTTCATTTTGTTTAATGGACTGTGCATGTGTTTTCAATTGCCTCATTAGCACACAAACCTATGTTATATAAAGCTTTGCAGATGGCATTCTTTACCTTGCCCTGAAAAGAGGCAAGATTGGGTGCGTGGGGCCGGTCCGAGAGTACATTTGGGTGTCCTTATCAAGTTTGTAACACATGTATTTTCTCTTTGTATTTTGTTTGTTGTGGCTTTGCAAAGACATATGTGTTCAAGCAAGTTATTTTTTTTTACTTTGGTTTAATTGTATTTTTTTGGGTGGGGGACATTTTCCCCTGAAATATTTTTGATGTTGCCAATGTATGTCGTTTGTTCACTTTGATTTAATTGTCTGCATTATTTTTCAAAATCTCTCAAAATGTGACTAATTTTTAAATCCTTAGTAGAGATCCATTTGTGGGTGCAGTCCTTTTAACTCCTGTTAATTTCCAATGCAAAACGGTCAGACCTCAAAAACCATATTCTGTTAGTGTCTCAAATTAACATACATGTGTTTTTTGCTTTTCTTGCTCTTTTCCAAAGTCCTGTTTCGTTGACCAATAAAATGTGTAGCAAATTTTTATGTGTTTCGTTACTTTTCATGCAACAGATTTCCCAGCTGCAGCTTTACTAGGCTGATTGGCATGGCAAAACCCCTCAAAAAAAGTGTGATTTGTCTACAAGCTACTTTCATGCTACCATGAAGGCAAGAGATCCTGCCATGGATGCCGCCCCTGGAAAGGAAAGTTAGAGAGACATTACATTTTCTTCAAGTACCCCTGACAGGACATGTTTTGGGAATTTATCTTAGCTAAAATAGCTGCCCAAAATAAAGCCATTGACTGATTTAAAGCACCTGGGCAAGATGAAGGAAAACCAACAAATATGGCCTGTTGGGGGTACTTTAGGAGAGGGTTGAGAACCACTGATTTAGAGCAGAGCTCCAGTAATTGTGGGCATTTGAGGGAAACCGAGTGTTAGAACCCCTGCTTGTGTTTTTTTTTAGGTTGGGCTGTGTCCTTTCTGAAGATTGGCTATGTGACAAGAAGTGAAGCCAAACAGGAAGTGAGGGTAAAACCCTACCAGTGTCTTGCCTTGGGGACACAGGTCAATCCACCTAGTGTCCTCATTAGGCAAATTGCACTCTAGCACTTTGTTGTATACACCCCAAATTAGGTATTTTGGGTGTTTAGTACAAGCAAATCCACTCTGCAATACAAGTGTACTCACTGCAAATCTGAGGGGGGGGGGGGGGGGTACTGGTGATTTTATCATCCTATCATGTCGAAGCAAAGATGCTGCTTTTATTTTCCTTGCATGTCCCCGTCGGATCTCCAGCAGCTGCACTTGTTGTGCAACGTAGATTTGCCTTTGGGGTTTATTTACTAAAGTACAAGATACCCAATTTGGGGTGTACAGAGCAAAATGTTAGAGTGCAATTTACCCAATGGGGAAAATATTTACATTGACCTGTGTCATTGGTAGGGTTTTACCCTCACTTCCTGTTCGGCTATGTGACAGGCATTGAATAAATTTGAAGGAGAAACTGGCAAAATTTGAGAGGCTTCTCCACCCTATCAGGGGTGCAAACATCCCCAAAAATTGACAAGACTTCTAATTATTATTATACAGGATTTATATAGCGCCAACAGTTTGCGCAGAGCTTAACAAAATAAAGGCTTACATTACATTTTGGTACAAGAGGAATCAGAGGGCCCTGCTCATTAGAGCTTACAATCTAAAAAGGAAGGGTCAATTGATACAAGAGGTAATAGCTGAGAGGGGATGAGCTGATGGAGGAAGTAAAACAGTGTTAGTGAGAAGTAGGATAGGCTTCTTTAAAGAGAAGGGTTTTCAGGGATCGTCTAAAGATGGATAGATTAGGGGACAGTCAGACAGATTGGGGTAGAGAGTTCCAAAGGATGGGAGAAGCTCTGGCGAAATCCTGGAGGCGAGCATGGGAAGAGGTGACAAGGGAGCTAGAGAGCAGGAGGTCTTGGGAGGACCGAAGAGAACAGCTTGGTTGGTATTTTGGGACTAGGTTAGTGATGTAGCTGGGGGCAGAGTTATGGATGGCTTTGTAATTGTTAGTACTTTGAATTTTATTTGTTGGGTGAGTGGAAGCCAGTGGAGGGATTGGCAGAGAAGGGTGGAGGACACTGAATGGTTGGTAAGGTGGATGAGTCTTGCAGCGGCATTCATTATGGACTGAAGGGGGGATAGTCTATGTAAAGGTAATCCAATGAGGGAGTTGCAGTAGTCGAGGCGAGAGATAACCAGGGAGTGAGTTAGAAGCTTGGTGGTGTCATTAGTTAAAAAGGGGCGTATTCTGGAAATGTTGCAGAGGCTAAGGCGGCATGATTTGGACAGGGATTGTATGTGGGTCTGAAAGGACAGTTCAGAGTCTAGGATTACCCCTAGCACGCTGGCATGTAGGGACGAACTGATAGATGTGCCATTGATCTTGACTGAGAAGTCAGGGGAAGGGGCACGTGGTGGAGGAAATATTAAGCTCAGTTTTAGACAGATTCAGTTTGAGGCAGTGGTTTGACATCCAGACTGATATGTCTGATAGTAAATCAGTGATGCGTGAGGAGATTGATGGAGTGAGCTGAGGGGCAGAGAGATAGATTTGGGTGTCATCAGCATATAAATGGTAGTGGAAGCCATGTGAGGCTATCAGCTGACCCAGGGAGGATGTGTAGATTGAGCATAGTAGGAGGTCCAAGGACAGAACCTTGGGGGACCCCAACAGTAAGAGTTGTAAGGTGCGATGAGATAGGTAAAGATTCAAACCAATGGAGAGCACAGCCCTGGGGACCAAGCAAATTTAGTTTTTTGAGGAGGGGGTGGTCAACTGTATCAAAAGGCAGCAGAAATGTCTAAGAGTACAGAATAATAACCGTTGGTTTTGGCTGTTAGTAAGTCATTTGTGAGTTTTAGGACAGTTTCTGGGGAGCGCTGTGGGCGAAATCCAGACTGAAAGGGATCAAGAATGTTATTCTCAATGGTGGTTGCTCAGTCGGTTGTAGACTAAACGTTCGAGTTTGGAGGCAAAAGGGAGTAAAGAGATGGGCCTTAGGTTGTTAAGATTGGTGGGGTCTAGTGAGGCCTTTTTTGGTATGGGAGTGACTAGTGCATGTTTTAGAGGGTTGGGGAAGATGCCAGTAGAGCGGGAGAGGTTGAAGATATGAGTTAAAGAGTGTAGGATAGAGTCAGAGGGTGACCATATTATTTGAGAAGGAACAGTCTGCACTCTATCCCCAAGCAAAAATAAGGGATTTAGTTTAACTTTGCAAAGACAGTCACAAGTTCAACTGTGATGCATGCCAATGGCCCATTTAGACCTTGCTTAACAGAAAACATCAGTTGCCTTTCACTAGAAACATTTGTTAGTAAAGCAGATGCAGACTTCCAGGACTTTAATTTACATCAAAATATGGATTCCTGCAGCCAAATGCATCTAGATACGCAACCGCCATCTATGCACATAGGTATGTTCCTGTGGCGCATATCTTGTTCCCAGAAGCGGCGGGCAGCACACAGGAATGACATCACGCCCCTAAAGGAAGTTGCTTGTACTGCTGCCAATTTCTTCCCACCACCATGCCCTGCCTACTGTTCTGGAGAAAGATGATCCTTATTTGCAAATTAAGAAAAACTTTTTTTTTTTTAAATGGTGTGGCGTTTGTGTGTCCCTAACACATTCAGACATATTAGGGCCAATTTAGACAGCGGCATGTTTTTAGAGTGGGGGGAAACTGGAGTACCAGGAGGAAACCCACGCAGGTACAGGGAGAACATGCAAACTCCAGGCAGATGGTGTTGCGGGTGGGATTCAAACCAGTGACCCTTTTTGCTGCTAGGTGAAAGTGCTAACCACTACACCACTGTGCTGCCCAAATATATATCTTTCGATGTAGGTTCTTGTGTCCACCGGCAGAGAAGTTGGGTAGATGCCACGCTCACAATTCTGGAGGCATACTAATGGTCTAGCCCAGGGGTCTTCAAACTACGACCCTCCAGTTCAGGAACTACAATTCCCATCATGCCTAGTCATGTCTGAATGTCAGTTTTACAATGCCTCGTGGGATGTGTAGTTCCTGATCACTCAGCATGTCTTGAAAACAAAAAAAGGTGGTTTCTCATGTGCCTTGTTTAATGCCCAAGAAATATCATTAGGAAAATACAAGTGGGTCATGGCATTGTCTACATTCCATATTTGGCACTTAAGATGGTCATGCACTATGCAATCTGATTGGCCAATCTCTGAACTCCATATTTCAGTAAAATAGGAAGACGCACTTAATTCAAATTATAGGACAACAGGCTCTTGCACTAAATTTAATTTTAAGATCTAACCGATTGCAGTGTATGGTCACCTTTAAAGATGGGGTGGAAATTTATTGGGTTTAGAAACACTTCTGTTCTTAGCAAAGTATTGAAAGATGTGTATAACTAGAAAAAAAAAACAAAAAAAAAAAAAAACCACACACATTTCAAAGATATTTTAGAATAGGAATGAGATTAGCATCAAAAAGGTTCATTCACTGAGAACACCTACTAATTACCCAACGAGACACATCCAATGAGATGGCATTAACCAAATGTATTGGGCTTGCGCTATTATCAATGTGAAAACTGCAGTTACAGTTTACATATTTATCATCGTTTTCGCGTGTGCCGGTCCACACATTCTAAATTTAAAGTGACCAAAAAGATTTTTAAATACTTACATATCCTGAACACTTCTGTTGCTTCAGCAAAATGAGGTGGTGCAGTCTACCCCCTGAGGTTTTGTTTGCACTTGCCCTTTTTATCACTAACCACCCTTTCTCTGTTGATCCAAGAGCAGGGTTCCTGGGTATGGGGGGGCATGCAATTCTGCATGTGGGGCAAAACACCACTCTAAACCAGCCCAGCGCTGTAGATAGGCAGGGCAAAACATGTCAGGGGGCATGGTCAGAGCAGCACTGGCTGAGGCCATACACAGCCATATCCACATCTAAAGCACTGGGTCGGTTTTAAACAGCGTCTTACACAATGTTTACGCTTCTGAATTAGTGCCAGACATCTGCCCTCACTTTCAGTTTTGAGCAGCGCTCCAAGTCCATATGCGATTACTGCATGTTGCAGTGCTTAGGTTTAAATGTCCAATCCACAGGCCTGATTGTCATATGTGGAGCAGTGAAGTCACCCAGGCAGGTGAGCACATCCAAGATGAATCTCTGCAGAGAACAGATCAACTATATAATTGGCAAGTTATGTTAGCTGTTCAAAGGACAAAAACCTGACCGTTGACTGACACGAACAATGATTCATACTTTCTTCCCCAAGTATATTCCTTCAGTAAATTAACCCGAGTATACACCTTTGGGCTGTCATGAGTAAACATCCTTGGGCAGACTGAAATACCCAAGTGTTCACATTCTCAGAGCAGCTCTTGTCAATTAAAAACCATTTGACTCATGTTGGAGAAAAAAGTCCTCAGAGTGAACATGTAATGGCACAAAATAAGGGGCTACTATTGCGAACCTTCTAAAAACAGTTGGCTATCAGTTGGAGACCCACTTTAACTGGTGCTCAGAAAATACAGTGGTAGCTATTGCCCAAGTATACCAATTGGCTGGTTGAGTGTCTGGATTAAGGCTGGGTTCACACTGATACTACATGACAGTCCTCCTACTTTGCGAAACATAAGTTTTACATGCGACTTGAACAGGATACTACTTGGATCCAACTTTGTAATAGTCTGACTTGACCAATCAATACAATCCGTTTGACAAATTCCTTTTACTGATGTAATCACCATGTCTGATGTCACAAGTCTGATGGCAAGGACAAACATCCTACTTTGATCCGACTTCAATGGATATTTAAATGGAATGAAGTAGGACCAGTTAAGACGGCTTTCATAGGAAATATTGAAATTCACACGTCATGCGGCATAAGCTCCCAATTGTCGTACAAGTGTGAACCAAGGCTAAAGCTACTTTTTGGCCTTGGAAACAAGTAGGCACTTAGAAAAGTCAGAACACCCATGTATAGGTCTCATGTCAGTGTCTCGGGGTGCTGAAACAACCAAGCAAATATAATTTTCAAAAGTGGTCAGAAATAGCAGCCTCCATATTTGAAGTACAAGTTTAAACAAGTACGTAGATCAGAAAAGCAAGTCAGACCTATCTGCATACTCGTTAGTAATTTGCTAAAAACACACGTACCAAACAGCACTAAAATCAGAAGCTATAAATCTAGGGATTGGTTTGCAGGTTTTTATTGTAATGTGGATGTCAACAAAACTTGTACAGGTTAGAATATAAAACATTCATGACTTCTCTTCAGTCATCTTGCAGAAAATATTAAAACAAGATCACTGACCTTGTTAGACTCAAACTGCAAATGAAGAGACCCGCAAAAAAGGCCCAACACATTAGAACAAGCTTAGAAAGTACAATAGATTTTCATGGGCACACTCCCTCCAGCCATATTTTACCACAATGCTAAGTGCTGACAAAACCACTTCAGCAAAACCTTGTTTACAACTTACACACTGAAGAGCCTGCAAAAAAAATGTTGGATTCTTAATTAAAAAAACAAAAAACAAAAACAAACATTGGTACTACCGTTAAATTTTCATTTTAATATCTCCACAAGTTGTGAATACTAAAGGTACAGACAAAGAATAGTCATAATGTAACAATGGAGCAACTCCATGCTAGCATTATAAATATGGAATTATAAATTTAAAACATTTCTGGCTTAAAAAATAAATCTTGAGTAAAGGAGGCTTTCAACTTTTAGTAGGGTCTCTCCCTGCGCTCCTGGCGATGGTCACCCCTAGATAAAAGAAAACCAGCATTATTGGATGATCTGGGGAAGAGGGAGTTTGTACAAATATTCTAAAAAAAAAAAAAAAAAAAAAAAAATAGCTCACTTATCCATCTTGCCAGGGCCACCACGTCTTCCACCACCGCCTCTTCCTCCCATCGGCTCCAAGAGAGGTCCTGGGGGACCAGGTGGTCCACCTCTCCTTCCTCCACCAAATCCTCGGTCCATTCCTCGACCTCTAAAGCCTCCCCTGTCTCCTCCTCGTCCACCTCTAAACATACCAGGGCCACCACGGTCCATTAAACCTCTGCCTCCTCTCATGCCAGGACCGCCTCTACCTCTTTCATTACCTGATGGAGGGAAGGGGGGAAAATGAAATATATGAAGGCAACAATCAAGCTAAACTGAAAGTTAATGTAAGCCATATGCATTTACTGAGTTTTTTTTCTCCTGCTGCGCTTAGCAGCACTATTAAGACAGTTATTTAGTAAAACATGGTCAATCTTGCTAGCAAGACCTCTGTACGTAGGCAACACAGGAGGCAAGGAGCAGTTCTCATTTGTGCAACTAAAGTTTTCTGAAGTGGCAACAGATCCCTTTACAAACTGAGCAAATGGGCCTTAGGCTTGACTCCAGGCTTTTAAAAGCCCTTGAAATGAAACATTGCCCCCTTCCAATAGGTTAGGGACTTAATATTTAACTTATTCTTCGCACCCATAACTCCTCTTGTACACAATCGCTTCAATATCTCAGGGTTTTTAAACAGGCCCTATTGGGCCTGTATTGTACCTAATGCAACCACTGGCTTTGCATTTTAAAGGCGTTTCAAGAGAGGGGTTCACAGATGAAGCAAGCTTGCCGACTCAAGGAAGCAAATACTACAATTGTATTCCTCGTCCCCAGACTTAAACATTTGTCATATAGAGTGTGGGAGTAAGCAAGAGTATTTATTTTCCTGCTTGGAGTTACCTACACAAATGGAACATGGTAGCAAGCAATCTTTCATGATCTCACAACAGTCCAGTTATTTCAGATTGACCACCGCATGCTGCCGTGTGTGTATTATACTCCTTAGGGAGCCGTTTTCACCAGTCAATTCTAGCATTTATTCACTCACTATATTTACAAGCATGACTGAGCAACTATAGTCTTGCTCCAACAATGTGATGGCCAGTAACTAGATTAACTTTTCAGTAGCAAGCGATTTGGAATTGCTTATGTAGCTTTTCCCCCCTATAACAGACTTTATTCAGCTTTAGGCTGGGTTCACACTGATGCAAATAGGATTCGGGGAGACCCACATCCAATTACATGACTGGCTCTCGATGGAGCCGGTTCACACCTCTGGGGCAGCCGTGGTCCACATTGGAAAAGGGTTCTGCGAGTCTTTGGCTCCGTTTTAGGTGCGAATTCAGGCAAAAAAAATCTGACCCAATTCACACCTGAATTGGCGTACAGGGATGCACCGGACCCCCTGCTGGGAACTGTGGCTGCATCAGTGTGAACCCAGCCTCAAGACTGCATAAGCGTTAAAGCAGCTTTCCAAACATACTATCAAAAGAAATTTGATAATGCAATCATGGTTTGAATTAAAAAACAGTTTGCTACTGGAAAAATGAAACAAAAAAAACGTAATTTAAATCTAGAAAGTGTTTAATACCCAGATTTACCAATGCCAAGTTACAAAATATACATGCACTGGCAGAGAGCCCATGACACGATTCAGGGATCTTATTGGCTAAACCCAGGTTTTCACAGGAGGAAACCAAAAAACACCAATTGCAACATAATGACTGTTAGTGCTGTGTCTAAAGCACTTCAGCTTTGTATTATAGGTAAACGCTACTGAGAAAGCTAGAAAACCTAAACTGTGCAAAAGTAATCAATGCCCCTTCTGATGTCAGTGTTGTGACATCTGTCAAAAAATTTTCAGAACCAATTTTCATCAGCTGTGTCTGAAAAGTGATGTCAGACCCTGTGACTAATGCTCTAGCATGTGGTCACATGGCTGGCAAAGAATTTAGAAGAATTGATCAAGCGCAACAAAACCACACACACACACACACACACACACACACACACTTTAAAATACGGAATCATGCTAGACATGAGCAAGGGTTCAAAATAGTTTCAAGTCACGCTGTTATGGAACAGATTCTTTTACAAATGTTTTATGGAAAGTATTCACAACAGGTGATTACAAGTATGCAACGGATACATCAAATATGTTATGGAACAGCTTCAAGGCTATTCAGTACAGTAAAGGAAGTTACCTTGGGGTGGGAATGGAGGAGGAATGAAGCCTTCAGGTTTTGGAGCCTTACACTGATTACACTCTGTTCGCCAGGCAAAGTTCTGATTACCACAACCGCTAAAAACAAAGATAAAGCCCATTAATGACTGCAGAACAAGAAAAATCCTTACATCCCAACTTATAACCAAGCATTATTAGAATTGGCCTACGATACATACGGGTTTGGACACTGCCAGTCTCCAGCTCTGTGCTGCACATTAGGCCCACTGACAGGGCTGCCACGCGGACCACCACGTGGCCCTCCTCGCATAAATCCACCACGGTCCCCTCCTCTGCCCATCATTCTTGGCATGGGACCTGAAATTTGATTTTTTTTTTATTAAACTGGCCAGTCACTGCTGAATACTTGCAAGACAGTTAACATACAGGGAAATGCACGTAAAAGCTTTGATTACACAAAAATACCTACCTCCCCTAAGGAGTGGGGGTTGCCCCCCACGACCATCACGTGGCAATAATCCACCTCTCATGCTAGTTGGAGCCTTCTTACGAGCCAAAGAGACTTTCAGTTTATTTCCTTGAAATTCTTTTCCTGTACCAACCAAAAACAGAACATAAAATCAGAGATTTTGTTTATGCGATACTTTGAAAAAGAAAGTCTCTCGTAATGGAATTTTGAAGTTAAATCCACTTTATGGTGAGAAGGGGCTAAAGCAACCAAAAAATGTGTAGCGTGTGCACGAGTGTATGGCTGCCGCAATACGACATAACCCCGGTATTGTTTTTCCAGCCGGCTATTCTGATTTAAAATAAAAAAAGTCCCAGGAGCTAAAACCACTGCTTCCTGGTCGTTTTCGGTCTTACCTGGTGGATCAGGAAGCCCGAAAACCTATCCGGCGGTTGCTGGTCAGACATGAGCAGAGGAAAGATGGTCTCCGCTCATCTCTATTGCCTAGGAGGATCATAGCATCATGTAATCACTTCTGGCCCAATGTAAACAAGGACATTTTTTAAAGCGCTAGAGCATTTTTGGCCCTGTAAGCAAGTTGTTAACCACACAGACCGGAAGATTTTCCCCCTTTATGACCAGGCCATTTTTGCAATACAGCACTGCGTTACTTTGACAAGTGCGTGGTCATGCGATGCTGTACCCAAACAAAATTGACATCCTGTTTTTACCACAAATAGAGTTTGTAGTATTTGATCACCTCTGCGTTTTACTGTGTAAAGGTAAACGGCAGGGAAGGGATTAAATCTGTTCCCTGGGGAGATGGCACTTACTGGAGAGATCACTTCCTAATCACTAGGAACAGCAGATCTCTCCCTGTTCTGGCTCTTTCCCACGATGTCGCACATCGGGCCCCCTGCCGTGCAGCGGGTGCACATCCCCTATAGCTCTTAAAGGAGCCCATGTACACCTACGGCAATTTGCGGGAACAAGCCAACCTGCCCCGGTAGATTGACGGTGGCTGGTTGGCAAGTGTAAACAGTTTATGTCTCATTAAGTTGGAAAAAAAAAAAACGCAAGCAGGCTGTTTATTGCAGAAGAGAAAGGTCTCTTCTGCAATAAAATAAACCTACCTTCCCAGTCTGTCATAACTTAAGGTTTTACAAATGCATAACATTTACCATCAAATAGTTCCACAGCACTTTTAGCTGAAGGCATGTCTTCAAATGAAAACGTTCCATCACCCTTTGGTTTTCCAGTTTCCTTGTCCGTAAAAATATTTACTAGGGGCAGCCCAGTTCTTTTGTTGATCTATGAAAGATAAGACATTTAAGTTATTCTCATGCCAACACATCACAAAACTTTGTGCTTTGCATATGATCACAATATTCTATAACAAAAGCCTCCTACATACGACTCACAATAAAGGCAAGCAGATTTCAAAAGGAAATATCTGCACATATAAACTCTACTGAAAGGAGATCTACATTTTTGCAAACAGCAGTCTTCCTTAAAAACAGCATACATGTGAGGCACGTTGTAGAGGCAACTTCAGCTGTCCAAGCTTTTAGTCATAAGATTGTGCACTTGTTAATGGACCTGTATAGCATTTTGTGGCTGACAATGAATTGCGGTAATTGTCAAGGTGAGTGCCCATAGCAATTTTTACAGGCTGTCCCCACAGTGCAGGGTTTTACTCCTAAACTTGCACCAATCAGAACTAAGACATTAGAAGACCGTGAGGTATTGGAAAGAATAAAAAATGTAACACATGAAGCAGATCGCAGCCAAGAAGAGATCACTATCAGACACTAACAGAAAAAAACTGACGAATCATGAAGTAAAGTCGGGCTATAGGGAAGGCACCTTAAGGGGGCGCTCAAAAGATTTCCAGTGTAATTACCTGACGGTACAAGCCTATAACACATGATTTATGAATGTGTTGCTCATGTCCTGTACAACACTTAATGAAAGCATATCGAAAGGAAGCTGGTGCGACTGCATAGCAACCAGCTTCCATCTTAATATTGTTAAGTTAAAGTGTTAAGATGGAAGTGGATTGGTTGCCATGAAAAGTTGCTTTAATTTTGAGTTTCCCCTCATAATGTTGTGATGAATTATTGTATATGCTAAACACACAACCAAGCCCCTTTGTACTACCTTTAAAGCACATAAGTTTTATTGTACACAAAAAAAAGCATTGAACACGTCACTATATATCTATGCGCCATTGACATGAAGCAACCCATGCAAAAAAAAAAAATGAAATTGAGGATGGACCATGACAGCCATTACCTTAGCCATCACTTTGTTACTAAGACCTTGCTATGATTTATCACGAATCCCCGACAATTGTCCCTGTACAGCCAATGAAACTTGGATCATAAAGAAACTCTTGGTTGCAGGGCTTCGCTATAAAGGCTCAGTAACAAAGGCAAATTTAGAGGGGCATAGAAGGCTTTGTGGCTTATAAAAAAAAAAAAAAAAAAAAGTTAAGAGTAACAAGAACTGCCCAATAGGAAGCCAGTATATAGTAAACACCCAGTATACTTCGGCATCACCCACCTTGGCCTCCCCACAGTTTTTAAAGAACTCCACCAACTCTTCAACAGTCACATTTTCATTTAGACCCTGCACGTAAATCGTAGTGTTCTCCGGTTCCTCTTCTGGTTCCATAGGGGGTGCTAAAATGAGAAAAAAAAAAAAAAAGGATGCATTAGTAAAAATTGTATTAAAGAAAAGAAACCCCCAAGACAGTAAGGGCATTAACATACTAACTGCTTTTATCCTCAAATCAGGAAAGAAAAATGAAGCCTAGTGGGTCAAAGTATCTCCTCTGAAGAGCTCAAAGGCAAGCTAAAACCAGCAAAAATAGGGGCTGTTCTGTACAAAACCCACTACACAGAGCAGGCAAAAATAGCTTTTGTTTTTCAAAATAAACCTTTTCACACTGGGGCAGCAGGTCCGTTAGCAGTAAAGCGCCGCTAGTTTTAGCGGCGATTAACTATTGTTATAAAGTATAGCGGCGCTTTTCGGCCACTAGCGGGACACTTTAAACCCCTGCTAGCGGCCAAGGGTTAATGGCGCTTTGGCAGCGCTACCCATTCATTTCAATATGCAGAAGCAGTGTATACACCACTCCAAAGATGCTGCTTGCAGGACTTTCATGTCCTGCAAGCGCACCGCCCCCGAGTGCGAAAGCACTCAGGTGTGGCTTGAGGTGCTTTTTAGCGCTAAAAATGCCTTCGTGTGAAAGGGGTCTAAGGCTGGAAAATCCTGCTGCAGGGTCTTTGACAACCTACAGATTAAAGGACTGTTCTTTCAGGAATATGAAGATCATATCACTACAGCAAGCATCACAGTTTGTCATGACATACAACCAGTATCTTATACATACCGAAGTCAGGTTCAGGACCATCATCCAGGAGTCCTGAGAATCAAAAAGTACAAAGAGAAGTTATTAACAAAAATAGATCGCCTGTGCAACAAACATTAACATCCAAAATCTACAAAATAACACCATAAAAATGGGGGTTCAAAAGGCACACAGAACAGGGGCATCATAACCAGTTTTGGTAGGTGTGCTTCATAAAAAAATTTTAAGTCATGGGGGGACGGGACAAAAAATAAAAAAACAACTTTGTATATTGCACATTTACTGCTACAATATAGATGTATTGTAGCAGTAAAATGCCAGGCTTTTGAGGGGGCAGGGACACTTATGACCAACCAAATGTAAACCTTTGTGTGCCCAAGTGCACATAAGCTTTTGCACAAAAGTTTGTGCAATAAAAAAATAAAAAAGTGAATACAACACTTCCCCAAATTACACACGTCTGGATTTGCTTGGGATTTTTTTGTCTTCATTTTGTGTAACCAAATAACCATGTATACCCTTAAGTAATGCCGGCCATACCCTTAAACTTTTGCACACACAGTAACGTTTACACCATGTTTAGGTGTGACCAAAGTAAAAATAAAGTGCAAAAAAAAAAATCATAAAAAAGGGAAAGGGGAAAAAAACTGTTCAGTGTTACACTACCCATTTGTAATACTCAAAAACTTACCACCAGGCTTACTGAAGCCAGCTCGATCTCCACCGCTGCTGGGAGAATAAAGGTGAAGAAATGAAGGCCTTTTCCCTTTAAAGAGCCATAAAGCATTCTGGGCCTCGAAGGGGGTTCAAGGGTACAGAGCCGGCAGTGGCTTAACATGTCCATACAAAGCATCTGTCTCAGCGTGGCACTAATCTTCAAGTATGTTTGTATTTGATTCAAGATTCAGCCTAAACATTTCAATATCTAAAAACAGACCTTTCTGCTAAGTGGGCTCAAAAAAACTCAAGTGTCTGTATTAAGCGTGCAATGCTTATCTAACAATTTACGGACTCTACTGCTGTAAAATGTGAACCCCGCAAACTAAAAACACAGCATGTGTTGAGAACCAAAAAACGAATTCAGGACACATACTGACATACTGTTTAAATTACACTCAGCAGCATTTACAACATCCTCCTTCATAAACCAGCAGAGCCACAATGGAAAGCTAAAGAACCACAATGCAGTAGTGCATTTTATTACCCGTCCTAATGGTTTTCTTCAGCTTGCAGAATATTGTTAAAATATGAAGGAGGTTGTCAAACATGTTAATGCATGCAGTATTGTTGGGCAATAAGCTGGGGCTTTTTGAGATGCTTGCATTTATCTAAGATTTCATAGAACTAGGGTATAGAACATCATGGCTATGTAAAAAAACTGATTAAAAGGGGCTTAAGGTTACTAAAGAAATCTGCCAGAATAGAAATACGTGAGCTGCAGAATTTCTGAAGGTGCATCATCCAGAATTCTCCAGCTTGCAACTAACCCACAAAAAGCAAGTGCATTTGAAATATCCCAACACCTAATAGGCACATTCCTGTTCCAGGTCAACCCATTTAGTTTAGGACGAGTAGATCAACTCTGGATAATGCCATTCATAAGGTCACTGATTGCTTCCATACTTCTATCCTGTCAGGTTCCATTTAATGTCACGTAGTTTTTGGGCAACAAGTAAAAATTAGGGCAAAAATATAACTGTAGAAGCATTGCACCTTTAATACTCATATCTGCATCTTTAAATTACAATTAACACTGTAGCTTTCAGCTCTTAAAAAACACCATACAAAAAGTTACAAAAATTGTAAACTAGACAAATTACAGTGTACTAACTAACCATTTTGGTTACATTTTAGTCTAAAAGTTACAATTTACAGAACACTTTTATATTTAGGCCTGAAAAATTAGCAAATTCTCCTCTCCATTTAGACACCGAGTCCCACTTTTCATTATGCTGCCGGCTGAGTGAGTAATTTATAGAACTGAAGTGTATACAACGCTCTCACTTTGTAACCTGTGGCATATAAATTTGACAAAGCATGTTAAAATAAGGGATTTTCATGTACAACCAAACAACAAAACATCCAAAAATAAAAATTAAGAAAAAGCATTCATGTGGTATTCACTTGAGCCAAACATTACCTACCTTGTGACATCTCTGAGAAACCTGCCCACACTGGATAAATTATGCAGATTACATAAATTCTGCTTGCATTTAACAGGCCAAATTATAAATCCAAGCATATATTTAATTTCTAAAGTTAAGCCCACTAATGCTTTGTGATGTCAAACTACGATAAGACTAAAACGGGTTTAGAAAATTTGCACGAAAATCTTAAGAAATAAACCATGACAAATTCTATGCAGGAAGGCTTTTCAGAGGTTTTAGCTACAGGCAGTTTAATATAAACCGTTAACGCATAAGTGTTTTAGGAAGAAAAAAAAAAAAAAAAAAAAAAAAAAAAAAGGCACTGAATGACCTCAACTGGCTCCACAAGTGAATTCATTAACACAAGCTGCACAGACAATGTAGTACAATATGGCCTTAGTTTAGAACAGTAAAAAAAAAAAAAAAAAAACAGACAATGAATGGATCAAAAAGGCCAATAGGGCTGCAGAGCTCTGTGCAGCTTTACATGAAAACATGTATACTTACAGAAACCCACTTTATACAATTACTGAAGTGTAAGGGATGAGAGACACTCATGTCAAAGCCTCCCAAACAAATGACCTGTAAACCCAGATACCCCTAATAGTGCTGCTCTGAAAGGTAAAAAACAAAAGCCATTAATAAGCAATAACCACTACGATTTTATTATTGACCCTTCCTTATGTGACTGTTCAGAACAGCACACTGGGGCCCAAGTACACACACTGTTCCAAAATGCAATTTAAGGATCCGAATGAGAGATTGAACAGGAAGCAATGACTGAATAAAATTAGGAGTAGAGATTGCAAAGAAAAAAGGCCGATGTTACGGACTTAATGCTTGGCAGTTAGAATAGAATCCAAAGCTTAGCAATGGATTAAGACGAAAACTATTTTATAAAGGCAGTCCTGTGTCATATCCTGCTGGGAGGTCCAGCAATGTTGTAAGTAACCTGCAATGCCAAATTACCAGTGACCAATTTGCCTTTGGATAGACAAAGCAGATCAGTTTTGTTTGGGAAGTTGCCTTCTACCAAAAAAGAAAGTAACTTCAATACCCAAGATATATTAAAAGGAAAAAAAAAAAAAAAAAAAAAAAAAAAAAAAAAAAAAAAAAGGTTCACTCTACCGCTAAAGACTTTCAGGCTCTGCAAGCCCATTAAAAAAAAAAAACACATCTGTGCTACACTCAGATGCTTGTTTGCAAATCATTAGGACGACTCCATCTAGAGGGATGTAAAAGGTTAATCCTTAAATAGTAGCTTTGTCCTTACCCCATGCCTCCACGGCCTCCCCTACCGCCACGGTTCATGCCACCTCTGTCATACATGCCCCGGCCCCTACCGCGGGAATCCGAGCCTCCAGAGTTGCGGCCTTCAGGACCAGAATAACCTTGGTGGGGTTCCTGCCCATAAGAGCCTTTATTTGGGTGGTCTTGACGATAACTACCTAAACAGCCAAGAAAAAAAAAAAAAAAAGTGATACAATTTAGTGTTTATATGGAACAAATGTATGGAAGGATAGAGACTGGTACAAATTGGTTAATATAAAGCTTGTCACATCGCAGTGCAGGAGTTCCATGTGTAGAATTTTACACACTTAATGCCTCATGCACACTGGACGTTTGACATTTTTACAGCAGCTGTTTTTGGCTGTAGACGTTTTTTTACAGTCATTAAACTCTCCATCATGTTATTTTATGTGTCCATGCACATATCAGCTGTTCGTTTTGGGCAGTGGCGATTTTGAGCAGTTAAAAAGAAAACCAAAACGAGTGGGTTTTGAGGGACGTTTTTCAGCTGTAAAACCACCAACGCTGATAAACGCGCAAAAACTTCGCTCACCAGCATTTAACGTTTTTGATCCATTGAAAAATATAAAAAATAAATTTCTTAAAGAAAAAAAAAATGTAGAAAAACTGGCGTTTATAACATTAGTATAATGTCCAGTGTGCATGAGGCCTAAAAGTGAATTGTCAATCAACTGTTATTTGATAGCCGAGCTTGACGTTATCCATAAATTAGCCTCTAGAGTTTCCAAATAGAATACATTTTTAGTAAATTAGCCCATAAGAGCTGGGAGAGACTACTTCAATCATTGATAGTCCTAAAACACCCGATCAATTCAGTGGTCAAAAGGGCTTACTTGGACATGGCACCACTTTTTTGCTGTAAAAAGAAAACCTGGTGAGTGCAATCACTCAGTGAAAGCATATCTGCACAAATCAAAGTCAGTGGTTTGGGCATAATCTAGTTTGTCATCTAGATAAATGCACACCATAAAATGCCAACACTATAACAGCCCTCGGTGTAATGGGAGACTTCAAAATGGAATAAAAAAATAAATAAACACACTTCCTGGCAATGTAATGCTAGGCACACCTATTTTCTCAAATATAATGCTCTAAAACCCAACTATACACTTAAAAGGTCACAACATGCTCCAGAACGGCAGTAAAGAAAAAGCATAAGCTAGTAAAAAAAAAAAAAAGATATACTGTACATATTCTTAGTGCCTAGTTGGTAGTGAAGCAGTCACTTGTTTCATGGGGTAGCTGGCTGGGACCAGAGGATAGCTGTAGTTGCTCTGCCTATTCTGAATGCCCATGTCAAGTTTAGCAGCTTTTTTAAGGGCCATATAAAGCACTTGTGCACTGGCATCTTATAGCACCTGCACTTTACCTAAAAAGGTTTTTAGTTTAAAACCAGATGCAAGAAGTTTAGTTACCTTCTATTATGGATTGCCTTTACGGATGTGTCTGTTACATTGGCGCACAATGGGGATGGGGGGGGGGGACCTGGGCAGATTACTTTTTTGCACCATTTACTCACTTTGCTGGCTATAGCCGCCACCGCTTTGCTGCCCATACTGGCTGGGTGGTTGGCTGCCATAAGAGGACGAAGGTGGTGGATAGCTTGTAGGAGGTGGCTGTTGAGGTGGCTGCTGCTGTTGCTGCTGGTAACTGCTCTGTTGGCCATAACCACCTTGTTGCCCATAACTGCTTGGTTGGCCATAGCTACTTGGCTGCGAGTAGGAACTCTGCTGCCCATAGCTATTCTGTTGCGTGTAAGAGCTTGGCTGGGAATAGGAACTCTGCTCATAACTGGAAGGCTGAGATGTGGAATAACTGGGGGGAAAAATAAAAAATAGATCAGTACAAGAACAAAATCTCAAGTATTAACATACACCAGCAATAGTATTAACATACACCAGCAATAGTCCAGACTGTAAAGCAACCCCATAACTTCCCCTGCAGGCTGTTTAACCTTTTCACGGCCACCAACTTATGTCATACAACTATAAAAATGTGGAAGTGTAGCTATGTGATTTTAACAACCCTGATAAAGCGCAAAATAGGTATGGCTCCAAGCCCTTGTCCCCCAGAAGCCTATACTCCCCCCACTGCTTTGATCAGCTGCTGGAAGCAATGGAAATGCCAGTTGCCATTAGGTAGAAGCATGCGACCGCTGGCGCTTGGCCTAATGCGGTCCTTGGGAACAGGAAGCCTAGAGCCAACAGGGCGCTCTTTTCATGCTCCAGAAGCCCCATAGATCAGCAGGAAAATGAGAGCCAAGGCGGTAACTGACAAAAACATACATATTCTTTGTACCTAGTTGGTGGGTAAGATGGTGGCGCAGTCACTTGTTGCATAGGGTAGCTGGCTGGGACCTGGGGATAGCTGTAGCTGCTTTGACTGTAGCCCACGCTGGGCTGTGCATACGTGGCTGTACTTGGTGGAGGTTGGCTTGTATCTGCTGGCTTGCTTCCATCTTGAGGTCTTAATAGAAAAAAAAAAAAAAAAACATATGTAACGCAAAGAGACCGACAGCAATATGACTGTTAAAAACAAATCTTTTCTGCAATAAATGACTGTAGAGATTACATTGTTCATTACCTTGCTGGAGCAGTGGTTGCAGGTTGCTGTCCATAGGAAGGGTATGCTGGCTGGGCACCATAAGCAGTGGGCGCAGCATATGAAGCCTGGGTAGTGGCGGTAGTTGCAGTACTGCTGTCATAAGCTGTTCCGTATCCTTGTATAGGCTGGCTATATGCCTGGGGTGCTGCTGGAGCAGTATAGCCTAAAAAAATTCCAAGGGGGAAAAAAAAAAAAAACATAAACAGAAGTTGTCATACAGTCACGTGCTTTGTTTTTAAAATTGATATGGCTTGAGTGGTTATACATTCCTGTACACATCGTTTACAGCTCTGTGCAATACAACACATCTCCCCCTGTTTTAGAAAAAGGGGGAGGTATGCATATAGATATACAAATGCTGAGTGAGCATAGTAACCCTAGGAAGTCTGTTGCTGCTAGAATCACCAAGTGCAAGTAGCCTAAAGAAAAACTAGGGTAGCCACCATATCCAAAGGACTGATAAGGAGCAATAAAGATTTAGCCTGAATCGAGGGATACCCATAAGAGGAGCTTGAAATAAAACCCAAGTCGGTGTATTTGAGAGATCGGAAGAGAAAAATCACTGCAGCTAATCGCAAGCCAGTGGCTTAGTTTCAGCCTGCAACAGGAGTGCAGTTACTGGCAGGATGCCTCAAGGTAAGAATATTGGTAGCAGATTTGCATACAGTGTATATTGTATATAGTGAGGAATGATGCTAAATATATGAGTATCTAGATGTTTAGGGTTTATCTAAAATTTGAGTTTTAGCTGCCAGAGTAATTTTACACGTGTTATATTGCATATTTTAGGCCTAAAGATTAGTTCACACCCTCTTAAATCTGGAGAAAAACAATGGTAGTTTCATTTTATGCCACAAAGTCAACTATTAACTATTTGTTTAGAAAATAAATGTGCTGAGTAAATGGATACCAAACAAACTTACATCAACCTGTGAAACGGTGACAAACTTACAGTACACATTCAATGTTGATGCTTTAAAAGCCCTTAGAGGTCATTTAGCGTTAACCATAGGGGTGCTTCCACATTGCTTCAGTACGATTCTCCAAGACCACAGGTTCAGCGTAGTGTACCTGCAGGTTGTGCAGATTACCTGGGCTGGTCACAGACCATACGCAGGACTTTTCCGGCACCTTTAGGAAATGCACCAAAGCCGCCCGATGTAATAGAAGTCCATAGCAAAGCACAGGTAACCTGCAAGTACACTGCCCCTGTGTGAAAGCGCTCTAGAATTACTGCTCTGCAGTGATATGCAACCACAGATTTTTATACGTTGCCTGTATTTATGGTCACATGTCTCCTCCACTGAAGATAACGGAGCACAGATACGATAACGGAGCACTAGTAATGCAACAAACCCTTTGGGATTTTTTTTTTTTTTAGCTATGGGATAGCTGCTTGATCACTCCCAACTAAAAGCTGTCAGCTTGTAATACAGACAGACAATGCCAAGGGTGCAGCAGGGAGTGTTTGTGCTTTCACAGGGCCAGATTGTTCCACTGAAAGGTTTGCTGCTACCCAAGCCTTCTAACCACATTCCCCAATCGTGAACAAAGCAGTCCAACCATTTAATGGGTTACAATGCACACAGGATCTAGAGCAGTGGTTCTCCATTCCGGTCCTCGGAACCCACTTACAGGCCAGGTTTGCAAGATAATACATCACAGGTGATATTTGCTGCTCAGTGATTGCAGTATTCTAGTCTGCATCTCCAAGGTAATACTTAAAACCTGGCCTGTTAGTGGGTTCGGAGGACAGGAGTTGAGAACCACTGATCTAGAGCCACAGATAAAATTCTTCTTTTAATGCAGTCAAGTTTCACAAAAACACTCAATTAGCATATTATAATAGATCAGTCAATCTTACCAGCAGGAGGCTGTGCATAAGCAGTAGCATAGGCCGACTGACCATAAGTGGCAGTGGTTTGTGCCTGTGTGTAACTGGCATCAGTAGGTTGCCCATAAGTGCCATAACTCTGTTGTCCATAGGTTGCCTGAAAAAAACAAAGGAGCAGAAGCGTGTTATTGAAGATATTCGTTAAACATGTTGAAAATATTTATTTAAAGCTCAAACTGTATGGACTTTGCCTATAAAAGCCTTGTGAAAGATTGGAGAATGAAATGGGAATAAAGATTCATTGCCCCACCTATGTCAAGGTCAAATATTTTCTCAATTAGATATAAACTTATGAGGTAGTGAAACTTAATTTGCAAAAGTCTCAGGGGGTCCTTCAGGACTAGTTTTGGAGCAATGCTACAAGCCAGTAATTGCTCTATGTGGGAAATGCAATCCGTTTGATAACCAAGGGCAGCGGTTACATTAAAAAAAAAAAAAGCTACCAAAAGAACCAATTTGGGGGGGATTAAACCCTCGAGGTTTTTCACCTTAATGCATTCTATGCATTAAAGAGGTGGTCCACCCGCACAAAAATTATTAAAAGTCAGCAGCTACAAATACTGCAGCTGCTGACTTTTAATAAATAGACACTTACCTGTTCCAGGTTCCAGCGGTGTCAGCAGAAGATGACTAGCAACCGCTCATCTCTCGGCTGCCCCCACCGCCATCCTCTGTCAGGGAATCAGGAAGTGAAGCCGCAACAGCTTCACTGCCCAGTTCCCTACTGCGCATGCGCGTCTATATTGGTCCCCGTTGTGTCCTGGGAACTGTGTGTTTCCCAAGACACAACGGGGCATCTGCGGATAGGGGCGGGACAGCTGCGGCTAGCTAGTCCCAGAAGTGGGTGCAGATACCTGTATTATACAGGTATCTGCACCCCCCACCCCCCTCAAAGGTGGCAATTGTGGCACCAGAGGGGGGAGGAATCCGATAAGCGGAAGTTCCACTTTAGGGTGGAGCTCCGCTTTAAGGTGAAAAACCTGTGCTGCAGCTGACCCCCCCCCCCCTTTCTTACCCGAGCGTTTCATTGGATAGATAGCAGCAGGAGCAATTGGCTTTCGCTGCCATCAAATCCAAAGATGCAGGAGTCAGGGCTGAGTCCTGCTGTCAATGGAGGCAGCAGCAGGACTTGGGGAGCATGCCTGCACATGTTCCCCATGGAAAGCAGCTCTCCGTGGGGGCACTCAAGAGGAGCCAGGAGTGAAGCTGAAGGACCCCAGAAAAGGAGGATCAGGGCCACTGATCAAAACGCTTGCATGTTTTTTTTTATAACACCACACACAAACCTTTACAATCACTTTAAGGTTCTTTTCCCCACCCTTTATCAAAAACGACAAGAGCGCCCAACACTAATCCTTAAGAGTTGCTAGAGTACATGAAGCCTAACCCCCCCCCCCCCCCCGATAAGCAAGTCCCACCATTTTACTACATGCATAAATGCCTCACTTCTTATAGAATCAATACCTGAGCAGGCTGTGTGTATCCTTGAGCTGGCTGGGGGGCAGAATAAGCACTGTAGCTGAAGAACAAGTAAAAAGAATTAAATGTATAGAAAGGTATAAGCACAAGAATAGATATCCCCTTGCCCCAATATTCTTTAACAAAAATAATGACCAACAAAAAAAGCAAACACCTACCTCGGTTGGGCACCAGCCTGGCTATAGGTGCTATAATCTACAAGAGAAATAGAAATGTTAAAATGTGAATTGCCAACACAGGAAAATAATAATTATATATATATATATAGCTGGTGATGATTAAGCATGGCTTGGTACCTACAGACAAACTCCAGTAAACGGCTAGCTGAGGATTGACATAATTGGCAGCATTTTTAAACTGCAGTTGCGCTCATTAGTTTACATACACCTGGCAGAATTTGTAACATGTGAACCATTTATGACAAGTGATTAGACTTAACATTTTTGAAGGGAATTACTTTTTTTTAAAGATATTTATCACAAGTACAGTGTGTACAACAGAGCAAAGGTAGAAAGTCTACAGTATATATCAGAAATAAAGCAATGCCAATATCCTGGATCCAGAGGTCAGTGTAAGTGGACTGGAAATCCATTTATACCATATTTTGTCAAACAGTAGCAGTTTATTCCCATGTTCAAAGGTAAGCCTATACAAAATAAAGAATCATTCAATTGTAACCAGTTGAGTAAAAGGATAGACAGCACTTTCCAAAACAAAGTTTTTTTTTTTTCCCAATTGAAAACAAGCATATTTAGACATGGAAAGATCACTGAGAACACCCAACAAGCAATTCTTAGTGTGATATTGGGAAGACCCAACACAGAAGAAAAAAAAAAAGTGGTGTATGAAGTCAGCAATAGCACCCCAGCCTCAAAAGCAGTCATGAAGTTAAAGTGGTTGTAAAGTCGAAATTTTGACTTTTATCTACAGGTAAGCCTATAATGAGGCTTACCTGTAGGTAAAAAAAAAATATCTCCTAAACCTGTACGGTTTAGGAGATATTTCCCGTGCAATGCGCCGCTGACTGCAGCGGCGCATGCGCAAGGGGGATTCTCGGCTGAAGGGCCGGCAGAATCCGAACCCTGCCGGGAAGAAGTCTCCAGTGCGCATGCGTGGGAGTGACGACATCGCGGCTCCAGCCACTCGCAGCGCTGGAGTCGCGATACCCGGAAGACACGCCGAGGCAACATGTCATCAACCTCGGCGTGGACCCGGTGAGTCACCGATGCCTCGTTCTAAGGTAAGTATTTCATAATGAGCAAGTATGCGGTGCATACTAGCTCATTATGCCTTTTCCCTTACAGGTGTATAAAAAAAAAATTTATGTCAGCGGGTTTACTACCGCTTTAAGCACAGGCCCATTTGATGTAGCCGGGCAGGTGCAAGATGGCTTTGGTGAAATACCCTCAATTGAATTTTCCTGTCTTAAGAAGCAATTACCGAGCTCTTATAGGTCTTTACACTTACACCGGTTGGCAAGTTATAGGCCTAGGGCAGTGATGAAGAACCTTGGCACTCCAGATGTTTTGGAACTACATTTCCCATGATGCTCATGCACTCTTCAGTGTAGCTGAATCATCAGAAATGTAGTTCCAAAACATCTGGGGTGCCAAGGTTCACCATCACTGGCCTAGGGGGTCCATATATTTTGAGCAATAGGGGGAATCTGGGGTTCGAATCTACCATAATGGTAGAATATACAGAAAGCAATTTAGTTGGAAGTCTCCCCAATTTTTCAAGAGGGCTAATCAAAAGCGGGATAGCATGGTGAAGCTGATCATAAATATGAAGATAGGGAGGCCAAATTCTTCCTGCAATTTCTGAAAAGGCTTGAGTAGTGAATGAATGACAGGTATGCAATACTTTGTGATGACCATCTCTGAATCAGGAATGGCAAGCAATTTAAGAAGAGATGGATTAAACCGAAGGATTATTCTGCAAGGTGGACCACCATGAAGCTGTGGAACTACGTGTCAATATTTTAAAGCGGGACGGTACTGGGGAAAAAAAAAAAAAAAATTAAAAGCCAGCAGCTACAAATACTGCAGCTGCTGACTTTTAATAAATGGACACTTACCTGTCCCTGGTTCCAGCGATGTGGGCAGCAGAGGCCGATCAATCGATCGGCTCTCTGCTGCTGCCGGCGCCATTCTCAGTGAGGGAATCAGGAAGTGGCTTCACTTCCCGGTTCCCTACTGAGCATGCGCGAGTCGCGCAGCGCAATCAGAATCGTCAGCGCTGTCTGCCGGGACACGTGTGTCTCGGCAGACAGCGCGCCAGGACAGGAAGTGGCGTAAACTCCCGTGGGAGTTTATGCCCGGGAAGTGGGTGCAGATACCTGTCTTAGAAAGGTATCTGCACCCCCCCCTCCCCCCTGAAAGGTGTCAAACGTGACACCGGAGGGGGGGGGGGGTTCCGAAAAGCAGGAGTTCCACTTTAGGGTGGAATCCCGCTTTAAGAAACCGAGGGTGGTGTTTAGCACAGTATTGCTTTTGTAGGGGGCACTAGGTGCCTATAAATATGTAGAGTTTCCAAGGATAACATAGCAGCTTGGGTAGTAGTATATGCATTAGCAGGGGAGAGGTGAAGCCCATTGACAGAAATGGCCAACAGATATCAATCTGTTAAAAAAGGGACATTGGTATTTTACAAGAAAAATTAGTTACTACAAAGTAGTTTTGGTAAAAATCGCTCATATTTGATTATGTTAACTCTTCCCATGAAATCCATCCATTATTAAATCAGGCCAGGGGACACAAGTTTTTAGTTATACAAGTGTAAAGGCAGCTGTATTACTGCTTGGAGCTTTAAACTGATGACTGCCTGAATGGCTGCCTAATCAAGAGGGAAAAGGCTGGACTTCTCCCAGTTGAAATCGAAAGCCAGAATAGTCACTAAATTCTTCTATCCCCTGTAACAAGCCATTTACGTTAGTGTCATCTTGCTAAAGGAATGACCACATTCAAAAGGCCCCTGCAAATAGCATGAAGGCCTGATAGAAAAACAGGGGATGTGTCTTATCTGCCTGGAAGAAACAGAACTGAGGATCTGGGGGCTTGAAGGGTTTTTCTTATAAGCAGGTTGTGTGTTCCTCTCCTACAAGTTGTCATGGAAGATAACATCAGAAATCATCCCTTAACTTCCTAGGTTCCCAACATGCTTTGCTGTTTCAATTTCTAAGGACTACATAGCCCATGGTCTCTTGCTGCCCGCACAGCAGACCACAGTGACCTGAGGTAGAAGCTTTTAGGTGCTGTGCCCCAACAACATTGTAATCACTATGTAGCTCATGAATTCCCCCAAAGAGCCTTTGGTTTTAGAGATCCGATTGTGGCACAAGTTTACTCATCTTTACAGAATGTTCAGTGTGCGATAGAGATGGGCGATTTTCTCCCAAAAAAATCTGCAATTTAAAAAAAAAAAAAACTTGATTCGTTTTTTTTTGATGGCCACTGCAACGGAGGAGCTGCGGGCAGGACTTTAGGCGAGGCCGCGGCTTCAGCCTAGTCCATGGCATCCAGCCTTGTGTACAAGGCCGAAGCCACGGCCTTGCCTAAACAGTCCTGCTCGCTGCGGTGTCAGCGCTGGTCCTGGTTAAAAAAAAAAAAAAAAAAAAATACTGATTTGATCTCTCAACTCGATTCAAATTGATTTTTTTTTCCCCCAGCCCTAGTGTGTGGCCCACTTCTGTGCTCAGAAAAAAAAAAAAAGTGCTGTACTGCTGTATACAAGAGAAGTACGGCCAGAGCTTTTTTGGCTGTACTTCTCTGGTGGATCTCAGAAGCGCAGTTGATTTTGCACTCCTGTGACCCATTTTCAGCAGACGGCAGGCTGAAGCTGGCTGACTTCAGAGCCAGTCCAGCCTCCGGCAAGATCAAAACAATGGAGTCAGGATTCACCACAGAGCCTAAGCACTCCTGGCCCCTCCACAGCCCAGCGCTCCAGTGAGCCAACTTCACCAGCTATCTGGTCAGGGAGCTGTGAGAACAGAGCAATCGACAGTATCCGATTGCTCGGTTCTCAGTGTTAGAGGCACCAGGGGATAGCTGCAGCATCGGTGCATGATGCTGCATCCAGCTAGGCAAATATGATTGTTAAAAGTATTTTTTTTTTTTTAAGCACACTACACAATCTTATAGTATGAGCCCCTTTAGCTTTACAACTACATAGCTCAAGGACCTGTCTGATTTGATACAAACTGACTACATTGGGTTTATTTACTAAAAGCAAAACTGTTAAACTTTTGAAAAGGGAACTCCTAGGCTACCTTTCCAGTGGTTGCTAGGGGTACCATAAATACAAAATGTCTGTCTCAGAAGCAACCACTGGTACAAATAATCTTTTTAATTATATGGTGGGGAGGCGGTATGGGTGGTGTTACCAATGACCACAAATTTAAAGAACATTCTTCTGATCAACCATAACACTAATGAGCAGTGAGGTGTAGATAACATTAATAAGGGGTACCCCCTACACCTGGAAAGTCATTTCAGTGGTACCTTCACGTAAAAACACCCACACAACCTGGAAAACGCTGGCATGGAGTACAACCAGCTAAAAAGGTATTAACCCCAACAAAAAAAAAAAAAAGTATTATATTGCAACTTAGCAATTCGATATGGTGGCTGCATTTTTTTCTTGGTGCCCACCCCCCCCCCCCCCCCCACTTTCACCTGGTGATCTAGCCACCTCTTGTATTAGAATGCCCCTACTCTGAATGAAGGGGCACCTTTCTCAGCTTTGGGGAAGGAGAGTTTACATCAACTAGCAGTGTAATTCCTAGTAAACATGATCAGAAAATCTGATGAAAAATTCCACTGTCAAAGCTATAGTCGGAAAATCTGTTAGCACACGCTTTCACGCTCTAAAATTATCTGAAGGGACAAACTTGTACATAAGATCGTACGATTTTCATTTAATCGGTACAGCAGTCTGGCAAAAAAAAAAAAAATTTAGAAGACCAAGACCACGCATGCTCGGAAACAGAATACAGGGGGTCCCCGACTTACGAACGCCCGACCTACGAACAACCCCTACTTACGAACGGGGAGCTGCGGGGACCCTCCGCCATTTTTTTAAAGTTTTTCGCCGTCTTTCGGCCGTTCTGTGCATGCGCGGCCATACGGAGCCTTGGAAAATGCCGTAAATGTCCGTAATTTGCAGCGCATGCGCAGAACGGCATTAGACGGAACATCGGAAATCTCCGCATTTGTCGGTGTGCGCATGAGCGGCCGACTTACGAACATTTCCGACTTCCGTACAGGCGGGCAGTCCCTAACGAGTTCGTTACTCGGGGACCCCCTGTACATTACAATAAAAACACTTCTAAAGTTGTATTCTGCTATACAAGAATTTTCATAACCTTCATTTTTGCTTTGAAACTAGCATGAAAAAAAAAAAAAAAAAAAAAAATCATGATCGTTTGCCCAATATTCTCATTGTGTACAAGTAGCGTTGCCACCTCATCCCTTTAAAACCGAACACATGAATTACACAGGTTCTGTGGCTGATTAAGGTGGGTTATCTGCATTAAATTAGCCTCAGAACCTGTGCGATTCATACGTGTTCGGGTTTAAAGGGACGAGGTGTGGGGCATTAGATGCGCTAACAAATTGAAGACAAACTTCAGCTAGTACTTTATAACCAGTTACAGCAAAGAGTCCTCCTCGCTTTAAGATAAGGGTTTTACATTAAAAAAGTTGATCTTTGCAAGGTCAGTGGTAAAAGGTTAGTCTCATTTCAGTGACCGCAAGCATGCCTGTTCTTTTGAAAAAGACTTCATGGCTGCTGGATCACCAGGTAAAGAAAAGAGGGAGGAGCATAAAAAAGGAAATGCAGCCATCACATCTAATGATTGGCATGCTACAGTGTAAATGATAATGCTGTATGAATGCACAAGCAACCATCCCTTTCCCTAGGTCATGCTTTCTAAAGTGTAAGCTCTAAGATTCATCCTGTATTGATTTATACTGCAAGTGTACTGTCTGCCGCCCCCCACGTTGTAAAGCACTGAGCAATCTGATGGCACCATATAAATCGTGAATAATAATGCCACATGCACTCCATGCAACGGACTTTAGTAAGATGCATCTCTCGCCTGCAATGTGTGATACGTAGTATGTAGAAATTACATATACTGCACAATATGCCTATTCATAAAACAATGCGCATCCAATCAGCATGTACACCATCGTGTATACGAGGTCCCATCTAATCCTCCCCAGCGATGAGGCCTCTGCCGCCATACAGACCGCACAGAGCTAAAAGGCGGCCGGAAGCTGATCACCAGGCCGCTGCCCACCCCTCCCGCCACACTGAGCGGGAGAAGCGGAGCTGGTCACTAGGGAGCCCCCCCACCACCATAGATACAGGCCGCCACACCGAGGAACTGCCACCCCCCATACAGATACGCCATACCGATGAGCTGGTCACTAGGCCGCTGCCCCCCCCCCCCAACCATTGATACATCTGGTCACTAGGCCGCTGCCCCCCCCCCCCCCATACATACACATAAATAAATACAGGCCCGCCACACTGAGGAGCGGGAGACTTGGAAGTGAAAAAAAAGCACACCCACCCTGAAAGGCAGGCACAGCCGGCACCGATATAAACGCTGGCGGGGGGTCGCTGGCCTGGTTCTCCATCGCCTATACGGCTTGGCGCCTCGTGTACCGGGGCGGAACGAGGCGACGTGCTTGGTTGAGGCCTAAAAATGTACAAACCGAACCCGCCCAGGCCGCGCTCTACCGACTACTAAACAACGGCCCCGCCAACAGGAGACCAATGCCGCGTGAAATAGAACGTCGAACGTACAGCCCGCCCAGTCAGCAATATTTCATCACGCGAGCAAAACCCGCTACTACTCACCGGTGGAAGCCATTTTGTGTGCCCTCGCCGCTTCAACGTCCGTGTAAGGGAAGTATTCCGCGCAAGCGCGGTACTCATCGGCTGGACTGTACCACTTTCAGTTTGGGCACGGGGGGAGGATCCGGGGACCTGCCTTTGCGTCACATTCAAAAGAAATACCAGTGGGGGGTATCTTTGCGTCCAATTCTGTGTGGATGGTGAACTGGCTTTTGCAAGAGACGAGAGAAGCTACGGGAAGGTATTTAACACGGGCGTATAATACGTCCCCCCCTGTATGGGCGGTAGTGGTGTGATCCGTTGGAGGGTACAGTTACAGGGAGACACAGTGAGGGGGCAAGGAAAGATGGCTGGGGAGGGAAATGCTATTGTCCTGGGCGGGTATTGTGTAACCTGTGTACATAGAAGACCTTTGTTGTGCTTTGTATGGTGGCCTCTTATGTCCTTTCTTTGTCAGTCATGTGCCTGTACACACCACACTATATACACATGTGACACCACAGCACCAAGGAGTTAGTGAGAAGACAATTTGCTGTATTACATTACATGGCCAATCTGAGGTCGACTTTCATTAAAAAAAAAAGGGTACCCTGCGCCGATACCACCCTCCTCAGACCA
Source organism: Lithobates sylvaticus (assembly GCA_028564925.1). Classification (NCBI taxonomy): domain Eukaryota; kingdom Metazoa; phylum Chordata; class Amphibia; order Anura; family Ranidae; genus Lithobates; species Lithobates sylvaticus. The sequence goes on along the minus strand of CM053026.1, from coordinate 258,236,946 downwards.
GGGAATCTTCAACCATGGGCATAAACAGAAACAAAAAGGGGCGCAAAGGCCTAGTGCCTTCCCAAATATTCATTCTGTGGTATCCTCCATTCACCCGAGATACTTTCTGACTACGGTAGACATGGCCACAGTGCTTTCTAACTTTCTGTTTGGCCTGACTTGGCACAAAAGATATTTAGACCCCTTTCACACTGGGGCGGCGGGTCCGTTTAAAAAAAAAAAAAAGCGTTGCTAGTTTTGCAGGGGCTTTACTGTCGTTTTAGCGGCCGGAGAATGGGGTTAAAAGCACCTGTATTGCGGCGCTTTTCAGGTACTTCAGAAGCACTGCCCATTCATTTCAATGGACAGGGGTTGTGGAGGAGCGGTGTATACAGCACTCCCACACTGCCCCATAGATGCTGCTTGAAGGACTTTTTTTTTCCCGTCCTGCAAGCGCACCGCCCCAGTGTGAAAGCACTCGGGCTTTCACACTGAGGAGGCAGTTTAAAGGCGCTTATTTTAGCGCTAAAACGCTTGAAAAATGCCTCAGTGTGAAAGGGGTCTCACAAAAATGCTTGCCCCAGTCCTAGCTATCCTCCAACTCCTGGCATTCTGATTTTAGGCCATATAGAAGGTTTACTGCAGTGGAAACTTTATAGACTCTGAAGGCGTTTTGTTATTAATCCTTCAAGTCATTTTTCACTCCAATGCATCACCTTGTGTACCTGGGTTTCATTCCGGACACCACCCTGAGTTTTTTTTCGCTCAGAAAAGTTGTTGAGACGTTAATCTCAGGGCTGGTAACTCTGTTCTCAGTGTCGGTCAACTCTGAGGAATTTTATAAGAGTTCTTGGCCTGATTATTCTTACAGCGCACCCCCTAAGGAGCTGCAAGTAAACTGGGAGCCCCCACCTTGCACAGCCAGGCATGCCAAATGTTTCACGGGCACTCGTGAGTCAGACAACAGTCCGTGGCTTTGTTTTTTTTGTTGTTTATTGAGGGTAATAACTTGGATAGGGATAGGAGGTTATGGGATGCCTTGTTGACTTCAACAACAACTTCAGAGACAACTCTTCCTGTATACAGTCTCTATATACAGCTTCACTTCTTCCTCCAGCACTCACTTGCTTGCAGAACCCAGCTGGAACACTGTGAATATCTGACTCTCAGTCAGATGAAAGAAATGGCCTGATACAGGCAGCAACCCAAGGCCCCTAAAGCCCCATACACACGGTCGGACAATCCGAGGACCAGGTCCGTCGGATCATGTCCGTCGTACTTTGTCCGATGTTGGTGTTGCGTACACACGGTCGGACAAAGTTGTCGAAAAATCCGATCATTCTGAACGTGGTGACGTTTGTTGCCTACGACGGGACTACGTAGAGGCTAGTAGCCAATAGCTTTGGTCTTGTAATGTGATCTGAGCATGCGTGGCACTTTGTCCGTCAGGAATTCGATACACACGATTGGACTTGGTGTGATCGGACCGTGTTGACGGCAAATCTTTCCAGCAGGAGATAAGACTTTGTCCGTCGGACAAACCGACGAACACTGTCCGATGGTGCATACACACGGTCTGATTTTTCGACAACATTGTCCGATCGGACAGAATCCATGAAAAAGTCCGACCGTGTGTATGGGGCTTAAGGTGTGTAGCGGACAGTGTTGGTCATCTTACTTTAAAAAAGTAATTAGTTAAGTTACAAGTTACTTCTCCCAAAAAGTAATTGCGTTAGTAACTCGGTTACTACATTGGAAAAGTAATTAGTTACTCAGCAAAGTAACTGTGACAGGGGTGGCTGCGGTGGTACTTGAGGGGTGGCAGCGGTGGTACTTGAGGGGTGGCAGCGGTGGTACCTGGGGGGTGGCGGTGGTGTACTTGGGGGGGTGGCAGTGGTGGTGGTGTACAGTACTTGGGGGGGTGGCAGCAGTGGTACTTGGGGGGGTGGCAGCGGTAGTGTACTTGGGGGGGTGGCAGGCAGCGGTGGTACTTGGGGGGGTGGCAGCGGTGGTGGTGCCATCCTCTCCCACCACCACCTCTGCCTCTTACTGATCCCACCCCCCACCACCACTGATCTCATCCCTACCCTATCCCCCCATCACCTCTGTTGTAGAGTGATGGTGGGTGGGTAGGGATGGGATCAGTAAGAAGCAGAGTTGGTGGAGGACTTGGGATGGATCGATTGCACTGCAATTCGAATCGTCAGACAGTCACTTACTTGAATGCCTCCAGGGATGCCTTTCCTCATGGGGAGAGAGAGAGACCCTCCCCTTCACTCGATTGGTGTGAGCTGGTCAGCTGACTTCATTTTTCAGTGTCCGCCCCGCCTTCCTACATTCTCTCTCTCTGGATAGGCGGGGCGGGATGGGGCGGTCCAGACAGTCTCTCTGAGTCTCAGCCTCTTCTCAGCTCAGCGGGCGAAAGCCCCCCTCCCCGCGGCGGAACGAACGGCCAGGCAGCGCGGCCACGGCGGGCCTCCCGGGCGGTAGATGTAATTGCGGTAACGCCGCCCAAGTAATGGGAACTGAGTTACCATGAGGGGAAGAGTAATCAGTTAGATTACTCGTTACCCTCTAAAGTAACTGCGTTAAGTAACTCCGTTTATTTTAACTGAGTTACTTACATCACTGGTAGCGGAATCTACAGTGTCCAGCTTGTATCACTCCTGTAGCTACTGATCTCAGCACCACCTCTTCAAGCACCTTCAGCTGCCCCTTTCACTAACCCTACAGGCTAACTTCTCCCCTCAGTCCCCCAGACTGACACATTTACCAGCTGACACGGCTGACTCTCGGGGGATCTCCCAGACATGCTGACCTCTCTCCCTGCTCCCGTGCCTTCTAGAAGGGTCTCCTCTGTGTATTTTGGCAGGATCCTTCCAGCACCCGAGGTCACCCCCCCCCCCCCCCAGACTAGGTCACCCTCAAGGGCCACCAAAAGCCTTCCCAGCACTCCATCTCAATCTTTCACCAGATTGCCCCTCCTGGCATGACTCATATATATAGGGTGGTCTGCCCCCTACCAGCCCTCTACTGGGGATTGGCTGAGGCCCTCATAAATATTCCAAGCAGCTCCTCCTAACCTTCACCCACTATGTCTGGAATTTTCTCCAATGTCCCAGAAAACAAAGGGAGGCACCAGAGAAGCTGCTAGGATGAGTCACCCAGCCCTGAGTCACTAGACCTTCACCCAGATTTATAGCTCAGGCTTAGCCCTGAGGTAAAACAAATTTTTACCTACACTAACAACAAACCTATCTACATCTAGCACACTAGAGGGTGTTACATTCTCCTTCAGGCTTAAAGCAGAACTTTATCCATAACAACTTGATAAAAAATAATGTTCTTTAACCACTTTCAGACCGGACCAATTTGCAGCCAAAGGACCAGGCCCCTTTTTGCGATTCGGCACTGCGTCGCTTTAACTGACAATTGCGCGGTCGTGCGACGTGGCTCCCAAACAAAATTGACGTCCTTTTTTTCCCACAAATGGAGCCTTCCTTTGGTGGTATTTGATCGCCCCTGCGGTTTTTATTTTTTGTGCTATAAACCAAAAAGAGCGACAATTTAGAATTTTTTGCTATAATAAATATCCCCCAAAAAATATATAAAAAAACATTTTTTTTCCTCAGTTTAGGCCGATACGTATTCTTCTACATGTTTTTGGTAAAAAAAATCGCAATAAGCGATTATTGATTGGTTTGCGCAGAAGTTATAGCGTTTACAATTTACAAGATAGGTGATAGTTTTATAGCATTTTTATTAATCATTTTTTTTTTTATTAGTAATGGTGGCAATCAGCGATTTTTATTGTGACTGCGACATTATGGCGGACACATCGGACATTTTTGACACATTTTTGGGACCATTGTCATTTATACAGCAATCAATGCTATTTAACCTGTTGCTGACCGCCCGCCGTCAATTGACGGCGGAGCGGTGCAGCTCTTGTGGCGGGCCACCGTCATATGACGTTGCTTGCTTTTTGGCCACTAGGGGGCGTGCGCCGCGGGAGGCGCGCACGCGTGCCCGCCGCGTCGCCGGGGACCCGATGCGCGTGCCCGGCGGGCGCGATTTCCGCCAGGCACCCGCAATTGCCCGGTAACTGAGCAGGACGTGGATCTGTGTGTGTAAACACACAGATCCACGTCCTGTCAGAGGAGAGGAGACCGATGGTGTGTCCCTTGTACATAGGGACACCGATTGGTCCCCTCCCCCAGTCAGTCCCCTCCCCCCACAGTTAGAATCACTCACATAGGGAACATATTAACCCCTGCAGCGCCCCCTAGTGTTAACCCCTTCCCTGCCAGTCACATTTATACAGTAATCAATGCATTTTTATAGCACGGATCGCTGTATAAATGTGAATGGTCCCAAAAATTTGTCAAAAGTGTCCGATATGTCCGCCGCAATATCGCAGTCACAATAGGGCTACCGCTCATCCCGCAGATCTCGGCACTCGGGTGGGGAGGATGCAGGCAGCCTCGAAGGCCGCAAGACGGTGGCGGGCCGCGGGTGCGGAGAGCCTGTCTCTGGAGATCCTCAGGCGGCCCTCCAATGGCTCGATCCCGGTCCACCCTCTCTGGAGAAGTTGCCCCGGGCGTATGATGACGGTGCCGCCGCTCGTCCCGTGGCACCCGAGCGTGGAGGATGTATGTGGCCTGGTAAGCCGCAAGATGGCGGTGGGTCGCGGCTGTGTGGAGCCGGCCGCAGGCTGGGTAACAACATCACCGGCTGGCCGGGATCGACAATTTAGGCTGGGATTAAGGCAGGGGGTGCCCAGGGACCTATAGGGCTGATCTGGAGGCTCACCGGGTTGCTCAGTTCAGAGGATGGCTGTAGATTGAGTCAGGATGTGCGGAGCTCCACAGCAGCACGTCTGTCTCGTCTCACATCCGGACACGCTCCCCAAAGGGTCACTTTTTTAGTTCCCCTGTAAGACTACTATTTAACCTGTGGGATCTGTGTCTTGTTTTGCCTGTCTAGAAGCTCTTTTTTTTTTTTTTTGGTACAATGTTTTTATTGAGATATGAAAAAGGGGAAACCAGATAACAAATTCCCACGCAGGGGATTTGGACATGAAACATAAGAAAGAAGTTCACGTAAAAGTACATAATAAAACATATATTATGAGGGTATAGATTATAAACTGACACAGACCCACCAGCCAGGGCCAAGGGTCAGTGCGTTAGGCCCAAGCCTTGAGACCCAGGGGCTAAAGCAGACAAGGGGGAGCGGAGTTGTCCGCAGAATGGGGGGGGGGGAGAAAAATAATAAAAAACAAACAAAAAAACAAAACAAAAACAAACAAAAAACAAAGGTGTAGAACAGAGTGGCAAGCAAGAGGCCCAGAAATGGAGAGGAAGTGGGAAAGAGAAAGGAGGGTCCCCCAGGCTGGAGACAGGGTCAAATTAAATTAAGAGTCCTAGACTAGTCGGATGTAGATTAGCGAGTGCGTAGGACCACCACAGGGCCCACACCCTTAGGAATTTTGCATGGGAGTCGGGAGGACGCTGGACATTTTTTCATGGATTATAAGGGTATTTTTTTACCTCTGAGTATGAGACAGAAGGTTTTTTCCAAGCCCTCGCTATTGTTTGGCAGTGATAAATAAGTATGTGGCTAGTTTCTGCTTGCGAGAGAAAAGGCCCGGGATCGGGCAATGGAGTAATGCAAGTTTGGGGTCCTTGCGGAAGGGTACATGAAATAGGGAGTATAGTAGGCCAAAAACCCTTGACCAGAATCCTACAAGACGGGGGTAAGACCACCATGTGTGCAGTTCATCTCCTCGTTGACCACAACCCCAAAAGCATCTGTCATTGCATGATGGGTTTGACTTGGCGATACGGGCTGGGACCCAGAACCAGTGCAGGAGGACGTTTATAGGCCGCCTCCAACGTGGCATTTTTTAAAGGAGCATTTTGCTATGCTTACTCCAGTCTGCAAGATCTATGGGGGACAGGTCACGTTCCTATTTTAGCACATAGGAAAGAGTAGTGGAAGTGCTGCTGGCAGTTAGTAAGGAGTAGATCATAAAGATGGTGCCGCAAGCACCTGGACAATGTTGGCAGGTGTGCTCAAAGGCAGTCATTTGATATGGAAAGGAGCCAAGGTGCCAGAGGGAAGTTATCCAGCGTCGCAGCTGAATGTAACGGAAGAGTTCGGCAGGCAGAGCTTCATGGGTCTCTTGAATCGAGGACCACATGGGGAAGGCACGGGTAGAAGATCGGATCAAGCAGCCTTTTTACACAATGCAGAACCTGTAGAAGCTCTCTTTTTGAGCAGAATTAGGTTTTTCATTTGGTTTCCCTTACCCACAAGATGATTTGCTTATGGTGATCACATTGGCAAGGAGTCATTCAGAGCTGACTGTGCTATCCTGTGAGACCCGTTTTTGGTGCTCCATGGGTATAGGATTGTCTTCACCCAAGACCTTCTTTTTTTTTTACCCATGGTAAGCTTTGCCTTTCTTCTGAATAAGAATTATGTCCTAACCTAATTTTTTCCCTGCAGCAGCTCACCCTAAGACCCCTTTCACACTGAGGGCCTTTTGCAGGCGCTATAGTGTTAAAAATAACGCCTGCAAAACACCCTATAACAGCTGCTCCATACACTCCAGTGTGAAAGCCCAAGGGCTTTCACACTGGAGCGGTGCACTGGCAGGGCATCAGAAAAAGTCCTGCCAGCAGCTTCTTTGGAGCGGTGAACTCACTGCTCCTCCGCCGCTGCTCCCCATTGAAATCAATGGGGCAGCGCTGCGATACTGCGATACAGTGCTCCGGCAACGTTTTGCAGGCAGATTTAACCCCTTTCGGGCACTAGCGAATAGCGCCGCTAAAACGACGCTAAAAATAGCACCGCTTTACCGCTGACGCCCTAGACAGCTTGGTGTGAAAGGGCTCTAAAGATCAGACTTTTTGACAACAAACATGCAAATTAGCTGTTTTAAGGCAACATCCGACGTGTGTACGCTCCATCAGACAAACTTTTTCGGTTTTCATCTGATTTTTGTTAGCTGTGCGAACGGACAAACTTTTTGGCAACAAAAGTCTGATGGAGCAAAGTCCAATCGCGTGTACACAAAACCTTTGGACAAACACGCATGGTCAGAACCAATGCAAAAGATCAGACAACAATACAGAAGTTGACCAAAGGGTGGCACCGGAGTAATTGAACGTCCTCTTTTGAAGTGTCGTCAGTACGTTGAAACGTCACTACGTTCGTGTTTGTTGCCTAAAAAGTCTGATCGTGTGTTTGCAATACAAGTTTACAGGCAACGCCCTTTGTACAAAGATCCACAGGAAAGTTTGTACAAAGTCTGATCGTGTGTATGAGGCTTTAGAATATTTCCCTCTGGATGCAATGAGAGCAACTGGGATTTACTGAAGGCCGTAACTTCCTTTTGGAACTCTGATTATTTGTTCCAGAGGCTCACTGGATAGGTCATTCAGCTTTCAGTCCCACCATTTTGAAGTAGATTTGCTAGGTTTTGTTCTTGTGTGCGGGTCGAAGCTTAAAGTGTTACTAAATCCAGGACCCTGCATTCGCTATATCTGATCTCCCACAGTACACAGAACATGGAAATGCAATTAGTTTAGTAAATATAAACTGCTAAATACGCTTTCTCATCAGCAGTATTTAGCAGTCCTATGACTTCTATCAGTGTCTTGCCGAGCACTGGTTAAAGCTTGTAGGACGAGTTTTCATTCTTCTTTGACTGTCCTATGGGGCTGCATGACCCCTGACTCTCTATCTGGATAGTACTGATTGGTCCTGTGCTGATCACATGCACCCTCCCCCAAAAAAAAAAACTCTCTAGCAATACACACCAAGTGTGCAGAGTGCCTCCAAGGCTCTGTACTAACAGCAGATGGATTGGGGACAGTAAAAGAAGGGGAGGATCAGAGAAGATCGGACCAAGCAGCCTTTTTACACAATGCAGAGGATTAACCCCTTAGGTTCCCCAGTGAGTATAACAAGCATGCTTTACTGCATATACAAACAGATTTTACTGTTGTGGGTAAAGTAACACTTTAAGGTCACCTTTTTCCTACTAAAACGGTAGTAAACTCAGTAAAAAAAAAAAAGTTTCCACCTGCAAGGCAATATCATAATGTGCTAGTATGCACTGCATAGACTTACCTTAAATCGAAGACTTACCTTAAATTGAAGCCCTCAGTTGTGTGCTGTCACCGTTGCTGATAGGGGTGCAACGGATCAAAAAACTCACGGATCGGATTGATCCTCGGATCAGAGTCACGGATCGGATCATTTTTCGGATCAGCAAATAATAATTGAATTTGCAAAAACCTGTGAAAATTCCGCCACCATATAGTCCCCACTGTAATATCCACGTCATCTCCCCCACTGTAATATCCACATCCTCTCCCCCCACTGTAATATTGTCTGAGTATCGCCGAGTATTGCCAGAGTATCGCCGAGTATTGCCAGAGTATCGCCGAGTATTGGCAGGGTATCGCCGAGTATTGGCAGGGTATCGCCGAGTATTGGCAGGGTATCGCAGAGTAATGCAGAGTATTGGCTGGGTAATGCAGAGTATTGGCTGGGTAATGCAGAGTATTGGCTGGGTAATGCAGAGTATCGCAGAGTATTGGCTGGGTAATGCAGAGTATCGCAGAGTATTGGCTGGGTAATGCAGAGTATTGGCTGGGTAATGCAGAGTATCGCAGAGTATTGGCTGGGTAATGCATAGTATCGCAGAGTATAAGCTGGGTAATGCAGAGAATAAGCTGGGTAATGCAGGGTATATGCTGGGTAATGCAGGGTATTGGCTGGGTAATGCAGAGTTTGTTTACAAGTGATCGCTCCGTCATTTGACGGAGCGATCACATTGTAAACAGTGGCCGGGTGCACCAAGATGGCCGCCGCTCTAGCGCTAGGCCGAAGCCGCGGCCTTTCCTAAGGCCGCCGGGTGTACCAAGATGGCCGCCGACGCTCCGGAGCTAGGCCGAAGCCGCGGCCTTTCCTAAGGCCGAGGCCGCGGAGCGCTCCGCGGATCGCGGGGTGTGCCGATCCGAACGGGGTGACCCATTCGGATCACGGATCGGCGACGATCCGTTGCACCCCTAGTTGCTGATGCTTCCATCTTCAACTGGTTTTCCTTTCGGGTTTGGTTCCTTACGGGCATCTGGTTGGCTGTGATGACGTCACTCCCATGCATACGTTGGTGATGTCATCGGCTGCTGCTCGTAAGAATATCACCTAAATGTGCACTATTTTATATTATTTTACCTACAGGTAAGCTTTATTATAGGCTTACCTGTAGGTAAAAATAAAATTCCAGGGTTTACTACCACTTTAAGGTCACTTTACTAGTGGGCCTTTAGTCATCAGGTGTCTGTTTATTTCTCTGGTTTATAAAACAGCAACTTGGACTTCAGCTATTATTTTCACTAAGTTCCAAAAGGTAAATATACATTAAACTCAGTTTTTGAAAGAAGTAGTGTGACATTCATACTTCTAAGGCAGTTAGCAAATTATTGATGCATAAGGAGGAGGAAGGGATGAGTTGAGAAGAAATAGACATGGGTGTTGTCAGCAAAGAAGTAGTATTGGAAGCTGTGGGAGGTTATCAAGTACCCTGGGAGGAAAAAGACACAAAGAGCAGAAGAGGTCCAAAGATCCGAGCCATGGAGAAGGCCTACAGAGAGAGGAAGAGATAAAGTTGTAGCCGACAATGAAATTGCACTGATAGGTAGGAGGAAAACCAAAAGAGAGAAAAGTCTTGGAGACCAAGAGACTGGAGTTTTTTTTTAGAGGATGAGTGGGTGGTCAACTGTATCAAAAGCAGCAGAAAGGTACTGTCAACTAAACCTATTTTTTGTTTGACTGATTAGATTTTTCATGTTTTCAATTTTGTTGTTTTAAGTAAAGCCAACTCAATTTTTCCAGTTTATAGACCATAGGTTTAAGTAAAGCCAACTAAATTTTTCCAGTTTATAGACCATAGGTTTAAGTAAAGCCTACGCAATATTTTCAGTTTATAGACCATAAGTTTAAGTTAGTAATACATACATGTATGTATTCCTAACCTAAACCCATGGTCTATAAACTGAAAATATTGAGTAGGCTTTACTTAAACCTATATTCTAGAAACTTGAAAAATTGAGTTGGCTTTACTTAAAACAACAAAGTTTAAAACATGAAAAGTCTAATGAGTCTGACAAGAATAAGTTTTAGTTGACAGTACTTAAAAAGTTAATGCAAATAGTTGCCTACATTTTTTGGGTAGACCGAGCACAATATTTTTTACAGTGCATTAACTTGTCTGGAACCATCGTTTTTAAGTGATATTAACTTATTTTTTCTTGTAATTTACTCAATTTTTTTAAGTTGGTAAAACTTCTTTTCCAAATGTATTTGATATATGTTTGAAGGTTTTTATAGAATAATAATACAATAATATGGTTTTTGAAAAAAGGAATAGTCTCATCAAACAGGCTTTCAAAACAAATTAACATTTATTATTTATAAAGTGTTACAAATTTAATATTATTAAAGCAGAATCAAATGTAAATGTAAACATCTTTTTTTTTTTTTTTTTAAAGAAAAAAAAAAAAAATGCCTCTTTCTTAGCTAACAAATCAAACTGAAACACACACACATGTAACATACAGTAAATCTGTAAAGGACATAGAACACAGAATGTATTAACTTTTTTTAAGCCTTTTAGGAAAGTAATTTGCACTTTAAAGTGTGAATGTTGAATGTCCAATATCTCAAAAACCGAACAAACAGAAAGTTTGTTTTTGTGGTACAAATCAGCACAAACGCAGCACAAACAAATGGTATTGTCACGATCAAGGGGTCAGGCTTGAAGACCAGTTGCTATAGCAGTGGAAGCTCACACAGGAACCAGCAGGATAGGAACACAGGCTGGTCACCCTGGCAGATGTCACAGGCTCACTTGAGGTGCGGAATCTAAGTACTAACTGGTGTTCACCAGAGCTCCTGATGGTGGAGATAGATTTTGCTGCATGCTAGCACCATGTCGCTGTCCTCAGGATCGCCCCACCAGGAGGTGAGCAAGCCGGGGTCCAGTAGCATATATAGACGATAGGGATCAAGCAGAAGCCTAGTCGAGGAACGAGCCAAAAGTCTGTAATGAATAGTTGCAGGTTGGGCTTAAGCAGAAGCATAGTCGAGTTGCCCCACATTGCAGCCTCACTGTGCCCCACATTGCAGCCTCACCGTGCCCCACATTGTAGCCTCACCGTGCCCCCATTGCAGCCTTACATTGCCCCCATTGCAGCCTTAGAGTACCCCCATTGCAGCCTTAGAGTACCCCCATTGCAGCCTTAGAGTACCCCCATTGCAGCCTTAGAGTGCCCCCATTGCAGCCTTAGAGTGCCCCCATTGCAGCCTTAGAGTGCCCCCATTGCAGCCTTACATTGCCCCCATTGCAGCCTTACATTGCCCCCATTGCAGCCTTGCCAGGGTGGAGGAAGTGAGAGGGGTGGCCGGATCATGACTGGAGTTAGAGGAGAGCCGCGGGATCACCGAGCAGTAAAACACACTGTAACAGCTTACATTGAAACTGTCTCCACTCTGCTCACTCTCACATAGCCCCGCCTCCTCCTAACCCCATGCCTGTAATAGATAGAATGCATCCCAGCATTGGACCCGCGTTCTGTCTATTACAGGCACAAGGTTAGGAGGAGGCGGGGCTGTGTGAGAGTGCGCAGCTCGGAGACAGTTTCAATGTAAGCTGTTACAGCGCGTTTTGCCGCTCGGTGATCCCGCGGCTCTCCTCTAACTCCATGCACTCTTCCACTGGGAGAACGGTTCCCGATCAACCCCGCCTGCCGGCAGTGCTCACCCCCCCACTCCCAGGCAGCCCAGCTCCTCGCCATCCCTCAAAATGCGAGTAGGCGAGGGGAAAATTCGAGGGCTGTAATATATGACATATAAAGTCCATATAGTGGATGAGGAAGAGAACAGATGAAAGCTCCGCACCAGCTTCAGTGTGAGGAAGGATACACACAACACCACAGTGCTTCCAGCAAGTTTCCTTACCAGAGGGTTTGGACCCTCAAGTTATAGAGTGGTCATGTACGCATGGGACACAGGTCTACCCCAATCCTCAGCACTGGACATCAGGTGAAATGGCTCACATCAAGATCTCTATGGGCTGGGCTGTATTTGTAACCTCCTCAATTCATGCAACTGGCATCACAATCACATACGCACTCCGCTCCTAGATCAGATGACGTTTAGCGGGGTAATAAACATAAAAAGTCCCATAGTAAAGCATGTTTAAAAAGATTCAATTCCTTTATTAAAAATCGTACTTAGAAACATCCTATAAAATCAGGCATCAAATCGGAACACAAACAGTGGGCCACTGCCCCCACCTATAACTGGTCTTTGCAGCAAGGAGCACTGGAGGGGCGATGTTTGTCAAACATATGCAAAGAGCTCAAACTTACCAACCAGCCAGTGGCCAACTGAAGTGACCTGTCCAATAATATGCACTAAGAACAGGAGGGGTGGGCACCTTCCAGGCTCACCTGCCCTATCCATTAAAATGCATGTGCTTCTATTGTGGAGACTCTCAGAAGTTAGAGTTAGGTACTACAGAAAACAGGGTGCCTTGACAGGGCCTGTAGCATAGGCATGTATTTGCAAATCTGTGCAGACTAAACCCTTGTCCTTAAAGCATATTGTTGGACAGGTCAATTAATTTGGTCGCTGGCTGGTTGGTTCGTTTAAGCTTGGAAATCAAATCGGAACAGTCAAAATGGCCACGGCTTGTAGCGTGCTTGCGTCATATGTCAGACGCATTTCGTCATCAAGTAGACATTGTCAGAGGCATTACGATGTCTACTTGGTGACAAAACGTGTTAGACAGGACCTGACATATGACGCAAGCACACTACAAGACGTGGCCATTTTCACTGTTCTGATTTGATGCCTGATTTTATAGGATGTTTGCAAGTACGATTTTTAGTAAAGAAATTTAATCTTTTTAAATATGCTTCACTGTGGGACTTTTCATGTTTATTACCCCGCTGAACGTCATGTGACCTTGCCGCGGAGTGCATATATGATTGTGATGCCGGTTGCATGGATTTGTAGTTGACATATACAGCCCATAGAGATCTTGATATGAGCCGTTTCACCTGATGTCCAGTGCTGAGGATTGGGGTAGACCTGTCACATGCGTACATGACCACTCTATAACTTGAGGGTCCAAACTTGATGGAAACAATGTGGTGTGTGTATAATTCTTTACACTGAAGCTGGGGCGGGGCTTTCATCTGTTCTCTTCATCATCCACTATATGGACTTTATATGTCATATATTATATCAGATTAATGCTGCATATTGATATTTTAATCCTTGTATTTGCAATCAACAAATGTGATGCTGGCTGCTGTTTTATGAATTCTACTATAGGTAGCGTGGATAATTTGTGGTTTTATCATTTTTATTGCCTATGTTAATTTTTTTAATTGTTGTCTTGCAGGTGATACAGAGGATTACCAAACACTGGAGAGGACATAGACTTTATTTGAAATGCTAAGACTGGTGCTGGGGACATTCCCAGCACTAGGATGCTGTTTATTGATGCTTCTGATAGTGTTTGGGAATTTATTGGTGTCATGTACAGATCTTGAACTGCACCTTGAAACCCTACAGGAAATTTGGGACGGTGAGTTTTTTTTTTATAGTGTATTAAACAGACGTACAGTGCCTTGAAAAAGTATTCATACCCCTTGAAATCTTCCACAATTTGTATTGTTACAACCAAAAACATAAATATATTTTATTGATAGACCAACACATAATTGTGAAGTGGGAGGAAAATGCTAAATGGTTTTCATTTGTTTTTTACAAATAAATCCCTAAATAGTGTGGCGTGCATTTCTATTCAGCCCCTTTACTTTGTTACCCCTAACTAAAATCTAGTGGAACCAATTGCCTTCAGAGGTCACCTAATTAGTAAACACTTGTGTGTAATTTAATCTCAGTATAAAAACGGCTGTTCTGTGAAGCCCTCAGAGGTTTGTTAGAGAACCTTAGTGAACAAACAGCATCATGAAGGCCAAGGAACACACCAGACAGGTCAGGGATAACGTTGTGGAGAAGTTTAAAGCAGGGTTAGGTTATAACTAAATATCCCAAGCTTTGAACATCTCACGGAGCACTGTTCAATCCATCATCCGAAAATGGGAAGAGTATGGCACAACTGCAAACCTACAAAGACATGTCCATCCACCTAAACTGACAGGCTGGGCAAGGAGAGCATTAATCAGAAGCCACAAAGAGGCCCATAATAAACAAAACTTAAAACCCGCGCCAAAGAATGCTAAATAAACATAAAAAGTGAAAAACGCATAACACCATGCGATAATTTGCAAACGATACTGCTGCTGCTGCCTAAAAGGTTAAAAGGACCTTAAATATGAAATACAAGGGAATGAGGCTGCGCTAGCAGGTGTGAATCACCACTAGGGGTGTAGGTGAAACAAACAAAAGTGTATAAAACAGATTGTGCAACTATAGTAGCAAAATTGCTGGTACACGTGACTCACCACTAGGGAGTGGTGCAATTGGTGCAACTAAGATGGCTAATAAACATGACTCACCACTGTGAGTATAAGTGAGAAAACAATCCCATATATGATATTGAACAAACGGTTTGAACAACAATGGTTACAAAATAATGATTGAAAAAGTCAATATTCAATATTATGAGGTTGGGATGAATTGAAGGTAGTCCTAGAGGGATGATCCCCTTAAGAACCCTACTCACCAAAACGATGTGACCCACGGCTTTGCAGTCCTAGGGTCTAGATACGCATTAATAGAATGGTGAGATGGGTGGTGTCAGAAATCCTAAGAGATACTTCAAATGGTCCAATGGAGACTCCAGTTGAATGTGGGTGCCGTGAAGAGGAAAAAAGGAACATACATGTGTAGTATCGCCGTGCTAAACCTCTGCAATGCTAAACAATAGTAACTCACTACTGAGCAGACTTGGATCAGCGAGTTCCGGGTGCGCGCTTGGCGTGCGCTCCAAGCAGAACAGGAAGCAGGCGTCACAGGCTTACTGGCCGGAAATTGCGTCTACGCGTTTCGCCCCTCCTCCAGGGCGTCATCAAGGACAAAGAGGCCCATGGTAACTCTGAAGGAGCTGCAGAGATCCACAGCTCAGGTGGGAGAATCTGTCTACAGGACAACTATTAGTCGTGTACTCCACAAATCTGACCTTTATGGAAGAGTGGTAAGAAGAAAGTCATTGTTGAAAGAAAGCCATAAGAAGTCCAGTTTGCAGTTTGCAAGAAGCCATGTGGGGGACACAGCAAACATGTGGAAGAAGGTGCTCTGGTGAAATGGGACCAAAATTAAACTTTTGGGCCTAAAAGCAAAATGCTATGTGTGGCGAAAAACGAACACTGCACATATCCCTGAACACACCATCCCCACTGTGAAACATGATGGTGGTAGCATCGTGTTGTGAGGTTGCTTCTCATCAGCAGGAACAGGGCAGCTGGTCATAGTTGGTGGGAAGATGGATGGAGCCAAATACAGGGCAATCTTAGAAGAAAACCTGTTAGTGTCTGGAAAAGACTTGACTGGGGTGGAGGTTCACTTTGCAGCGGGACAATGACCCTAAACATACAGCCAGAGCTACAATGGAATGGTTTAGATCAAAGAATATTCATGTGTTAGAGTGGCCCAGTCAAAGTCCAGACATAAATCCAATTGAGAATCTGTGGCAAGAATGGAAAATTGCTGTTTACAGACGCTCTCCATCCAATCTGACAGAGTATTGACTCAGGGGGGCTGAATATAAATGCACACCACACTTTTTAGATATTTATTTGTAAAAAAAATTGAAAAGCATTTATAATTCTCCTTCCACTTCACAATTCTGTGCAACTTAGTGTTGGTCTATCACATAAAATCCCATTAAAATACATTTACGTTTTTGGTTGTAACATGACAAAATGTGGAAAATTTCAAGGTGTATGAATACTTTTTCAAGGCACTGTACATGAATTTGGCACATACTGCACCACTTTTATGCATGAGAGACACTTTTGCAAGCTATGTCTGCACCAGTCTTTATTAATTCCAGGGAATGTACATATTCAGTTTATTATGTTTCTTTTTAGTTGAAATGTCTATGGAATGTACTTTTTAGGCAGCAACTGGTCATGTCCAGTCTGTTCTTAGGTCCAAACTCCTATTTTAAAGGCAGCATGTGATGCATGCAAATCTGCTGCTTTCACTATTGTTCACTCATTTTGAACCATCTATCTTAAAGCCTCGTACACACAATCAGATTTTCCGCAGACAAAACCTCAGACTTTTGTCCGAAGGCGTGTGCCTGGATTTTGTCTTGCATACAAACGGCAAGGAATCGTCAGCCGTTGTGACATACTATGTGGGTTTTCAGCTCTTTAGCGCCACCCTTTGGGCTCCTTCTGCTAATTTTGTGTTAGTAGAAGTTTGGTGAGTGTTGATTTGCACTTTTCATTAAGCGCTTTTCAGTTTGCGCTTTTCATTTTGTGCTTTTCAGTTCGTTTCTGAACGGCCGTTCGTCAACCAGACATGTTGCGGAATCAGAGGAGATAACGTGTTATTTATTATTGGCCTTGAAGGTATTGCTTTGACTCAAGTCCAGGAACAGGAGGAGGAAGAGTTCTTGGACCAAAAATTGGTTGCTTTATTATTCGTGACCAATTATTTCATATGCCTTTGCTGTGGGAGCTCCAGGAGAATAATCCAGGTGATTTTCGGAATTATCTCCGGATGACGGACCCCTACTTTCACCTACTCTTGGCATTGTTGACCCCTTATATTAAGAAGCAGGACAAATGCATGAGGCTTTTATTTTATTTTTTGGTTGAATAATAATGATTTGATTTGTTATATTTTCTATATTTTTGGATGCATAGAATGCACTTTTTGGTTAAGTTCTATTGGCAGATAGCATGTCTAATTTTATTTGTTTTCTTTTTTTAATGCACAGTTAAATTGTGGAGAATAATATGTGTTTTACTATAAATGACAGTTTGGGAGTAGGCAGTTACATTTAAAAAAATACAATATAAAATTAACAAGGGACAACAACATAGTTGTATCTTTCATCTTAAAACCTACGGGATAATGGTGTTGTGGTAACTTGCCCAAAAAAAAAAAGCATAATAATATTATTCTTTATCACAAGAAAAAAAAGCCTTTGAAAATTTGTTTGCAATAACTCCATCAGTATCACCAGCAAAGCAGCTTCATTATTATCCCATTAAAGAGGAAGAGAATGTGCGCTGCATTTCGAGATTTCATAATTTGCCACGTCGCAAATGTTAATTCCCCATTATGAACGCTAGTTTACAAGACCGACCGCTTCTGGCTCAACCTTGCTTCAGAGCATGCGTTTGTACTTTGGACTTTTGTCTGACGGACTTGTGTACACACGCTCGGAAAATCCGACAACAGACCGTTGTCCACGGAAAATTTTAAAACCTGCTACCAACATTTGTCTGCAGAAAATACAACAACAATATTTAGATGGAGCATACAAATGGTCAGATTTTCTGCCAACAGCCTGTCATCACACAATTCCCATCGGAAAATCCAATCGTGTGTACGAGGCTTAACAGTCAAACATTAAATACAAAAAATCCGCAGCACTTATCCTGCTAGTTAGCCAAAGAAACCTATTTTAAAGTGGAACTTTAGGCCTAAAATAAAAAAGGGTGTACAGGCAGGAATTTTAATGCAGAAGAGCTATACAGCTCACTGTACAAATTTAGCAATGCCAAATCTGAATGAACTCCCCCGCATGTGCGGGAGTGACATCATCAACATAAAGGCGAATATATGGGAAAGCCACATCCCAGTGACAAGATGCTTCTGTGGTCTCTACTCCTTTCTCCTCATATTCAGCTGCCGTAAGTCCTCTCCTTGATCTAAAACTCTCTCATGTTTAAACTCCACTAGCCACCATCAATATTCACTAATGTGACCTTCCGCAATCAAATTAATTTAGCACATTCAGCTCTCCCAATAAGTTTATGGTCAGTGTAAATACCTCCTGTTTAGTAGTGATTTGTGGGCCACAGAGATGCCCGCACAGGCCCTTAGATGGGTCCCATTTATCTGCCAGACCGTAAGCTCAGGCCTAGGTTGCCTAATCTAGCTCTCAACAGATATCTAGGAAAGATCAATCAAGTTACTTTATGTAATTTTGTACTGAATATTTATTATGTTTGTTTTTCTCTGCGTGCAGGATAAATGCAACTCATTTGATTACTTACGCAGAATTCAGTAAATTTTTTGAATATCTCTGTACAACAGAAAAGTAAAAGAAAGAACTCTGTGTTTGGACACAAAACTAGGTTGAACATGTTGACCTAACAAATTGCAAACTAGAATGGGCATGATGACTAAAACAGTTTTTTACATTCAGTATCTGACAACCCCCTTTTGAAACAAAATACAAAGGGTTGCAAAGCCATAGACAGCATCCATGTAAATATAACAAAAGGGTCACAGTTTGTTCAGCCATATTCAGGTTACTGTCATTTTGCTATGCTTTAGAGCTGTTATCCTGCTAGTCTCAAAAGCTATTCTAGTAACACAGAGGCATATTTACGGAGAAATACATTCAAAGCTTTGGGGTCAGTTTTGCCCTGTGTGCATCATATAATGACATTCATGGAAAGCTTTTAGGTAATAAAACAATATGAAATGTAATACAGTAACTGCTATAAGCCTTCAACATTTTACCTTTTTACAGCAGCCATAACAATGAGAAATCATTTAGGATGTTTTGCTTTGTGTTCTATGAATAGTTTTACTACTTTACTGTGTTTTTCATACAGTCTTCTGTAGTGTTTTTTTTTTTTTAGATTACTGACATCTGATTTGTATTTTGTTTCAGGCCATCGTTTGCTAACACATGGGCTGTGTTCCATTAACACTCAGATTCTGATAATATCTCTCCTCCTGTTCCCGCTCCTGCACTGGCAATTAGAAAACCGCATTGGCACCCTGTATTTTCTATATCTCTCTTGTATGTGCACTTTGTGCAGTGCCACAATTTACATTTTGATTTCCTTGCTTCTGCCTCTTCCTGCTGCCCCAGCCTCTGGATACCTCGCTACCAATTTTTCCCTGCTGATCGCTCATAGCCCAGCTGTTCCATGGCGACGGGGCAAGAAGATGCTACCTTTATTGTGTTGCGGGATAACAATAGCTTTACAATACTTGTGGCCGCAATCTTCGTTTTTATACCACATCTGTGGAGTTATTAGTGGTCTGGCCAGTATCCTTTCACCACTTACTATGTATGCCGTTGTGATGATAATCGTCTATTGCATGATCAGCACCACTAATAACATATTAGGCTGGATTGTCTTAATGCACACGTGTAGGTGTGAATGGACCCATAGCACTTCCCTTTGTCTACACAATAAACTGCAATGTATAGATGTAAACCAGCCATATAGGAAAGAATGTGGGTTTTACTTGACATGCAGAAAAGTGCAAGGGTTTTGTTACATCAAAACAAACAAGTGTGAATAGGCCCTTAAGCCCACGACGTTCATGAAGTGTCTGAAAGCAAGTGCAAATATGTGGTTGAAGCTTGACTACAGCAGAAACCATTTTTTTTTGTTTTTGTTTCTGATGGATAGAGTTAACGGGGTTGTAAACCCTGGTGTTTTTTCACCTTAATGCAGGTTCGTTGACTAAAGCACATAAACCCAAGGTAAATATAGTAACAAGTCCTAGTTGCAATATCGGAACACCCAATAAGAGGATAGTATGCAACCAGTCTAAACTACGTGGCATGTTCACCCCCCCCCCCCCCAGTGCCCCCGTTTTACTTACCTGAACCTGGTTTTCTTCTCCCCGGGGGCGAGCACACCAGCTCTAGCTAGTGTCCCAAGTCCTGGTTTGGATAGATTGATAGCAGCGCAGCCATTGGCTCCCACTGCTGTCAATCAAATCCAATGCCGTGGGCGCCAGGGGGGGCGGGGCCCAGTCCTGCTTTCTGTGTCAATAGACGCAGAAGCAGGACTCGTGAGCGCACCCACACAGGTGTCCTATAGGAGAGCGCTTCTCCAGGTCACTCGATGCAGGGAGGAGCTACTAGCGCCTCTGAGGGGCCACAGAAGAGAAGGATCAGGGCTACTCTGTGCAAAACGAACTGCACAGTGGAGGTAAGTATGACATGTTTGATATTTAAAGAAAAAAAAACATGAGGGTTTAGTAATCCTTTAAGAAAGTTTGTAATCTATGTCAGTTTGTGTTCCTGTTGAAATTTTTCCCCTCACTTCCTGATTTTTCTGACACCTGTCACCTGAAGAGGAAATCTCCCAAATTGGGACACAGACAGCAAAGAAAAACTGACTAAATCTTGTTTGCCCTACCTAAAACAAAAATAAAATGAAACAAAAAAAAAATTTCTGAAGTTGATGTAACTGATGCAGTGGATCCAGAGCTGACAGCATGCCACCCATCCCTCACCCACCACCGTCTAACCACTCTACCCTTTAGGAGACGTATACGTAATGAGCAGTGGTTGAAACCGCTGGTCTCGGACACCAGGCACAGGCAGTCTCACTGCAAGCAGAGGGAGGGGCAAGTTTATGCCTGCTTTATGGCAAAGAAGGCAGAACACCCACAGCCATTTGCTGCTTAAGCCAGCCATAGACAATTCAAATCTCGTCTGGTTCAGCAGGAACAGGCAAGGAGTAGAACCATGTATGGGCAGGCTGAATGTACCCAATTTAATCAATCAACTTGGGTACAACTAGCCTGCCGTATTGTTCATGTAATAATTGCTAGTGCCTTTTGTAGCCACTAGCAATATTCACCATGTTCTTTTGGCGGGGACGGTTCCCATGCCCCCTCGCCAGGGGAAAAAAAATGACTCCATAGGAGGGATTCCCCTGTCAACACTGTGGTTGCAAGGAAAGAAATTTGCTCTGTTTAATGTTGCTCGAGTGCACAGAGTGGGTGCAAGATGGAGCAGAAAGAGTGTATGGAAGCTGAAGAGGACAGACTGGGGGAGATGGAGCAGACAGAATGGACGGAAGCTTGAGCAGACAGAGTAGGGGAGATGGAACAAAGTGGATAGATGCTGGAGATAATAAAGTGAGGGAGATGGAGCAGACAGAGTGGATGGAAGATGAAGATAATAGAGTGAGTGAAATGGAGCACACAAAATGGATGGAAGCTGGAGGAGACAAATTTATGGAGCAGACAGTGAATGGAAGTTGGAATGGGCAGAATAAGGCAGATGGAGCAGATGGAATTTTCTTGTATTAAGAGAGGTATAGACTCCAGAGAGAGACATCCCTTTGCCCCTGTACAAATCATTAGTAAGACCTTATCTGGAATATGCAGTTCAGTTTTGGGCACAAGTTCACAAGAAGGATATCAGGGCAAGCAAGGGAAAATCGGACATTGTGGTCACATCAGACAAAAATTTTGGAGCCTGCACATCCAGTTTTTGTCTGAGGAAAATTTGTAATCGGCTGTCAAAAGCAGCATACTAACGATCAGAAAATCGGCAGATCGTTAATCGGACGAAATTTAACTTCAGATTTTCTGATCGTGTGTATGGGCCTTAGAAGGTTTAAACATGAATCATTAGACTTGCAGTACATTTTTATTGCTAAAGAGAGGGACTCCATTTTATAAGGGCTGATGCATTTACAGTATCTTTTTTAGATGTGCTGCTTTTTCATCCATCTTCATGCCAATTTTGAGCCAGGAAACATGTTCATGTAAAAAGTTGCTAAGGGTGCTATCTTTGATATAACGCCATATGTAAAGAGTCACAGCTGGATGTATAGGGCAAAATTTGAACTGGCAACATTATTGATGATCCCACAATGTAAGAAAAAACTGTGGACCAGCAGGCATAAAAAAAAAAAAAGGCTCTCTCCGCAATACTTAATTATTCTCCACCCCTGCCCCCCGAAGATTCAGCACACTACGTGCCAGCACTGGTCCTCTTCCAAGTTGAGTGACACCCAATGACATTCATACAACTTTTTAGTGTGCGAAGATTGTAACAGACACAGTCAGAGAAGCGGAATGATAGAAACAACCCCTGTCCTGTTTTTATTACTTACTGTCTTCCTGCTGCAGATTTTTCCTTTACTATCTGTCCAGTATCACCATAACAGAAAGTCAGGAAAAATCTCCCTAATTGTGCTCCAGGTGATTGTAGTCGTATTAGTGCACTTGTGACAGAAACAATTGAGTACTGTCCTTGATACTTTATTTACACTAACATACAATTTTTCAGGACAAGGTTTCAGGCAATGTCCCCTTCTTCAAGTACTGCTGGGATCAGTGGCGGCCCGTCCATAGGGGGCTCCCGGGCGCCGCCCCCCCCCCCCCCATGCATTAAAAAAAAAAAATGTTTAAAAAAAAAAAAAAATGTTAAAAAAAAAAAAAAATGTTAAAAAAAAAATAATATATTTAAACCTGTCCCTTTAAAAAAAATAAAACATTTTTTTTTTTAAGTCTTTATGTGCACTCGCCCCCCCTCTCCTGTCACTTTCTATATACCATAGATAGATTCATGCATTGCATGAATCTATCTATGGTCTCTGCTGACACCCCCTATTCAGGTGTCCGGCCCCTTTGCGGTCACCGGGCGCCTGAATTACAGTGGTGGGGGTGTTTTTTGGAAACACCTGATTAGCGCTGTAGGCGCTAATAGGCGTCCAAAAAGGTGACAAGCGGGCGCAACGCTGTGCGTTCCTTGTCACTCAGCACTGATGTTAGCAAACCGAAGGAATTCGGTTTGCTAACATTGTACTGCCCCTTAGCCAATCAGGAGCACAGGTCCGTGTGACCTGTGCCCTGATTGGCTGAAACGACAGGCGCTGTGATTGGGCGCCTATCAGGCGTCCAATCATAGCAGAGGATGAGAGGAGGAGCGGGCAGAAGAGGAAATGGAGGACACGATGCCGCCGTCATCTGAGACAAGGTAAGTGCAGGGCGAGGGGGGGGGCTCCAAGACATGTCACCGGCTGGTGATCTTGCAGGTAACAGTAACAGGTGTATTTCCTGTGGTTGCTGGGAAGAGCAGAGGAGGGGAAGGGGGGGGGGGGGGGGGAGGAGATAGTATAACAGGTTTTTTTTTTTTTTTTTTAAATACAAACTGACAATTCCACCGATCTATCAATCGTGTCACCATTGGACAGTTGTGCCAGCACACAGATGGTGTGGTCAATAATGCTGCGTTTTGATGGGCACATGTAAACAAGAAGTGGATGCAAAGAGGCTGGAGGAGATCCACAGCAAAGGATGCAAAAGGGTGCATCCTTTGCACTGCCCAACTGCCCTGTGGCAGTTGGAATACTGGATTAGGTGGGTAGGGCAGTCCTCCATCATCATGTTAACAAAAGTGCCACTTGTTTCAGTGTGGTGCAAATTTAAAAGAAAAAAAAAAAAACTGTTTGCAATTCTTTTCTGCAATTTGTCATGTGTAGGGCAGCCTATTGAAATGAATGGCCCATTCATGCTGTCACACCTGCATAGGTGCAAACTAAGCCTTAAGAGGTGCCAACATGGCGCTCCTGCGTTTTGATGGGCAAAGTGGCTGCGTTTTGATGGGCAAAGTGGCTGCGTTTTGATGGGCAAAGTGGCTGAGTTTTGATGGGCAAAGTGGCTGCGTTTTGATGGGCACAGTGGCTGCGTTTTGATGGGCAAAGTGGCTGCGTTTTGATGGGCACAGTGGCTGCGTTTTGATGGGCACAGTGGCTGCGTTTTAATGGGCACAGTGGCTGCGTTTTGATGGGCTTTTTTTTTTCAGAATTATTTGCGCCCCCCCAAAAATTTTGAGCACCAGCCGCCACTGGCTGGGATCATGAAGAAGGGGACATACCCCGAAAGCTTGTCCTGAAAAATTGTATGTTAGTGCAACTAAAAAAAAGTATCACGGACAGTAATTGTAACTGTGCTCCAAAATTCAGTAACGCCTAACATCTGGTTCCAATCCTTTCCTACTCCAAAAACATAGTGGGCCCAGCCACATGTTGATGCATTGCATTTACACGTGTTTTGCCACACTTTAAAGTGTGTTCTGGTAAAGCAGCCCATTCATTTAAATGCGCTGGCAATGCACGAAAATGACCAAAAAAAAAGACATGCACCATTTCTTCCATTGCAGTGCACCACAACACATGGTAGTAAGTTACTAAGTGTTGCATCACACCACAATGCACGTGTGTTGGGGTGCTAGTTATTGTAAATAAGAAAAAGCCCTGCAACATACTTAATATACATTAAAGAGGAGTGCCCACTAAAAAAAATTTTTTTAAAAGTCAGCAGCTATTTGGATAAAAAAAAAAAAAAAGTCAGCAGCTACTGCAGCTGCTGACTTTTAATAATCGGACACTTACCTGTCCCAGGGTCCAGCGATGCAGGGGAACTAAGCCCCCCCTCGTTCCCCGCTCCACTCGCGGCGCCCGGCATTCTTACTGTGGGCACCCAGCTGTGCATGCGCGAGCGGCACCCTGCGCCGTGATACGACGCTCAGTCATCTGGGACACGTGACAGGTCCCAGATGACTGTGCGGCGCCAAGGGGAAGTGATGTCAGTGCCCGGGCACTGCAGGTGGCAGACTACGAGGGACCCCCTAGCAACAGGCATTTAGAGGTGAGTAAAAAAACATTTTTTTCCAATTATTTTTTTAAATTTTTTTTTATGATTTTTCAGCAAATTTTTTTTTTTGGTGGCAGCACCACTTTAACTTGTGTTAGTACGTGCATTTCAGCAATGCTTTGCACTGGAAAGGTGTGAATCGATCCTAAAGATTATATTTAGTTTATATGTCTGCTAGATCAGATTGCTTTGCATGTTGATGTGACAGGTGACAACCCATTAAAACTTTACTGTTGAGGTTCATTGAGGTAACATATGGATTATCACTACACACATTATGTGCCTCTATGTTTTGTTCCTTCCTGCTAAAACACATATATAGAAAAAAAAATTCTGTTTAAACATGCCTGAAAAGTTAGATCCTTACAGTAAAACCACAGTCCGCAAGGGATTACTCCGCTACCTGGAGCCATCAGAAACCAGAATACGGGCACTAGATAGAATATTCAGTTGCTTGAAATCTATTCCTATAGCTCAGTTTATACCCTCTCGGCAGGAAGGATCTGGGCTGCACATTGGAAATTTTGGAGCACAAGATGGGTATGTGAAATCAATATATACAGTAAATCTTTTTAATGATTTTACTGAGTTTCACGTTAAGGCCTGTATCTTAAAAAAAAAAAAACGATATCACTTTCAAGAAATGCCTTACTATTTTTTTCTTTATTAGACTTCCATTCACCTATACAAATGTACAGGAGCCCAACATGTTTGCTGATATGTCATTGGATGGGGCAGCTGCACAGACTGCATCGCTTGGCCATTTCCAAGACACTCCTGTTTGGTTTGGACGTGAGGAGACATTGGAAGAGACAATGTTGAAAGCTGGCATTCTGGCATCTTTAAGGGAATATGAGCAACAGGAAACACGGAGACACGAACTAACCTTAAACAAATCCAGTGTGTCGGCACTTAGGTAAGTTGCTTGTATTATAATTTTTTTTAAATATATATAACATGCCTTTATATGGTCCCATATGGAGCTATCTCATACCAGCCTCCCCTTTTTTTATTGCAAACTTGTGTTTACTGAATTATTTATTATATAGGCTTGTCATATAACTCAATACAAATATTCTCTTTTAACAGTCAATTCATGTATTTCATTAGCATGCTTACTGAGAAAGAGCTTAGCAGTTATCTCAGGATTTGCAGATTATACTATCATTCAGCAATGAAAACAACTTCTAGGGCTGTGTGTTTTCGTAGCTCTTTGTACCATAGTATGTGAATAAAAGGCTATAGGTGGCCATACACTAGTAGAATTTTATTTGAAATTTTTCATTTAAAGTATGTTCTTTCGATTCTCTAATTGTTAGTGGGGTGAAATCAACATTCAATTTGAACCACAGTAATGAGAAGATTTGAAGGAGCAGGATGGAAAATGTTTCTTCTTTTACTCTTAATTGACATTTGTAATGTCATTGAAGGTACTCGTCAGAATGTTTGTACAAACGTTTGCACAAATATTAGTTTAACCACTTCAATACTGGGCACTTATACACCTTCCTGCCCAGACCAATTTTCAGCTTTAAGCACTTTCACACTTTGAATGACAATTGTGCGGTCATACAACACTGTACCCAAACAAAATGTTTTCATTTTGTTCCCACAAATAGAGCTTTATTTTGGTGGTATTTGATCACCTCTGCGATTTTTATTTTCTGCTAAACAAATAAAAAAAGACCACTGACGGGCACTGATAAGTGGCAATGATGGGCACTGATGAGGTGGCATTGATGGGCACTGATATGCGGCACTGATAGGCGGCACTGATATGCGACACGGATGGGCACTGATATGCGACATGGATCGTCACTGATAGGTGGCACAAATAGGCACTGATAGGCGGCACGGATGGGCACGGATAGCCGGCACGGATGGGCACGGATAGCCGGCACGGATGGGCACTGATAGGCAGCATGGATGGGCACTGATAGGTGGCATGGATGGGCACTGATAGGCGGCATTGTAGTGTAAAGTATTGTACTGATGGATGCCAATCAGTGCCAAACAGTAATGCATGCCAATCAGTGATGCCCATTGTGGGCACTGATTGGCATCCATTGTGGGCACTGACTGGCATTCCTGGTGGTCTAGGGTGGCATACCTGGTGCTGGGTATGCCTGGTGGTCTGGTGGCGTCCCTGGTGGTCCAGTGTGGGCATCCTCGGGGGGGCTGCGCTGATAATGGATCAGCACAGACCCCCCCTGTCAGAGGAGAAGCCGATCGGCTCTCCTCTACTGGCGTCTGACAGACGCGAGTGAGGAAAAGCCGATCACCGACTCTTCCTATTTACACTGTGATTAGCCGTGATTGGACACGGCTGATCACGTGGTAAAGAGTCTCAGTCGGAGACTCTTTACCAAGATTGTAGTTGCAGTGTGTCAGACTGACACACCGCAACAAGGATCGCCGCGATGCGCGCCCCCGGGGGTGCGCATCGGCTTAATATCCTGAGGACGTCATATGACGCCCAGTCAGGATATTGAAACCACTTGACCACCGTCATTCTGCTAAAAATCTTTTTACGTAAGACCAGCTTTAGCCTATGAATGCAGTTGAGTCCCAGGAGTTGCTTTTCATAGCTATAGACTCGATACACTTTTTTTTTTTGCTTCACAAGTTTGTGGAGCACTCAGTGGGCATTTGGAACATTCGCTGAGTTCTCTGTTCAGACAGTTATGTGTTAGGGGCCCAAAGCAGTGGATGAAGAAAAAAATAGTCAGTAGGGGTTATTTACTAAATCTGGAGAGTGCCAAATCTGCTGCAGCTCTGCAAAGAAATCAGCTTCCTGTTTTTTTTTTTTTGCCAAAGTTTAATTGAACAAGCTTAAGTTACAAGCTGATTGGCTACCATGCACAGCTGCATCAGATTTTGCACTATCACGTTTTAGTAAATAAACCCCAGTCAGACATACGGCACAACCCAACTCTCCTCAAGCCTCTCCATCTTCCAGCAGGTCTAGGGTTGCCACCTCATCCCTTTTAAAACCAAACACCTATGAATGACACAGGTTCTGTGGCTGATGAAGGTGGTAATTAAACTCACTTGATGCCTTATCTGCATTAAATTAGCCTCAGAACCTGTGTAATTCATATGTGTTCGGGTTTAAAGGGATGAGGTGGCAACCCTAAGCAGGTCCCTAAACATGAACTTCCTAATCATCCAACAGTTTATGTGTAGCCTGTGGAACAGGGCAGTGGAAGCGCACTGCTGACATCTCCACCACAGACCTATCAAGGGAAAACAAAGATTGGTGCCTTTAGACAATAGATGACAGTCCTATAATCTAATGCTGTGAACAAGGCTTATCGCCAAAACTAGTATGCTGCTGACTGAACTCACTGTGAAGGCTTAAAAAGAAATACGCTCGATGTTATGGAGTTTCCGGCTGCTTTTATTCGATGACCGTTTGTCTATTGGTGTGTGGGAGGACACCTCAGCTTGGACACCTCCGGCTGCAAACTTCCAAAGTAACACTTTGTTTCCCACTGTTCTGAGCCATACAATCTTTGATCAAAACAGTCCTCTAATCTGGCCTGAACTAGATCCTTGTCCAATGACTTTTTTTTCCTTCCAGTCCACATGGTGCCAATGGTGGCTGCAGCAAGCCTCACCCGCTCTGCTTTATAGGCTAAATATAAGCAGTCACATGTTTAGGGACCTGATGGAAGATGGAGATGCCTCAGTTGAATCATACTTGGTCTCAGGCTGGGCTAAGATGTTCATGAATGATTTCCTCAGCTGAATTTGTGTTGCCTGTGTCAGGCTGTCTTTAAGGCACTCCATAGACATTGTGGTTAATTTACTGAAGGCAAATAGACTTTACTTTGCAAGGGAAATCCCCTAGAGCTTAGTGAATAAGGTGAAGCTTTTCTGACTTCCATCATCCAATCTCGTACAAGCAAAAATACAATATTTCTTTTATTTTTCTTGCAAGCGATTGTATATTTTCACCACATTCACAAAGCTAAAAATAAAAATTCTCTTGCAAAGTAAAAATGTATTTGCAAAGTGAGCAGCCTATTGAATTTTCTCCTAGTCTTGCCATTTTTGGACATACCAAGACTATTGTCTTGTACTTATTGTGACCTTAAAATTGCTTGCAAGCTCTCCGTATGCATGAGGTTAAAAATGGATAAAAAGGAAGACATCAAGGTGTTTTCACAGAGTATATGTTTAGCACCAGCTGTTTTCAATACTTTTGTTATAACACTTTACTGTTTTGTGCTGGTTTTCCTAGGCTTCAGCAACTAGAACGTATGGGATTTCCCACAGGACCTGCAGTTGTTGCATTAGCAGCAACAGGGAAGGTAGAGGGTGCAGTATCCCTTCTTGTAGAAGGACAGGTTGGTGAAGACATTGCAGTGACCACTGAAAGGCAGACAGGCAGTAGCCTGCAAAACTCATCACGCCAATTAAATCTATGATATATGAACTTATTTTTGACAAGTCTCTAAAAGACATTTTTAAAATGCTGTGACTGGTTTATACAAAGCAGTCAGAAGACTTATATAATCATCTTCACGGAATTATAGTCATCGATCATTTAAAAGAAAATGCAACATAGGATTCAAAAGGACATACAAAGACAATAATACTTATTTCTTGCATAGAATCACAGTTATCTTGTTATTTGAGTTTGTTTCCTCACTGGAGCTCAATAAAAATGTTTTATTTGTACAAAGTGTTTTTACCCATCATGGATATCAAAATAATGATACAATATGTGTACAAAACAAATAATGAAAAGATGCACCTATATTATAAACAATAACAAACCAGGTCTGAGCGTTTTTCTCATGTATTTTGTGCAGTATTAATTATAACAACGTAGTACCTTGGGTTATGTATACACACATGCAACAGCACACTTCTAGATTTGTGTTCATTACATCATGATTAACTATAATATCTATGGTGACTGCCTACTACTATGCAAAAAATAATTTGTGCAAATGCACCAGGTACATCAGAGAGCTTGCGATTATACTCATGCACAGTAAGGAGGCAGTCGCCATGGAGACGAACCACGTGCAGTTCAAAGCTGATCAATGTGCTGTAACAAGAGTGTTTATACACCATAATGTACTTTGAAGGCCACTTCCAGTGACTGATTTAGTAACCAGAGGATGGCACAACTGATCCAATCCAGTGAACACTAGATCATGATCTGCAGTAAATGGGCTCTTCACTTTTTGTTCAATATGCAAATGCCTTACTTTGATCTTTTCATCAGGTATTAATAATGTCGCTGAAATAGATATTAAACAATACATAGAAAAGATAACATTGTTTGGATGTGAACAATAATACAATCTCTCCTTTCTATTTACAACAAAGGCTGCAGTTGCACCATTGCAGGTTCTAGGTCCAGCATTATCATCTTCAGTAAATACAAATGCAACATGTTTAAAAATCAAGCCTTCTTTTTGCCAGCAACTTGATGTGCTGATGATATGTTGCTGAATTTCATAAATATGATAAGAAATGTACTATACGTTGAAGGAATGAATGCATATACTTTATATACATGTCCTGCTGTGCACAGAATAATGTACAACAACCACCTATGTGGTTTGTTTAATATTCATGCAGTAAGATCCTAAGGTTCAGGCCTGAGATGAGCTTTTTATGAAGACTGCTTGCAGGAAGCCAAAATTCTGTGTGCCTGTCCTTTACTCTAAGTAAAGTATGGCTATAAGGCACAAATAAGGTCCATGGTGGGTAAGCCTTGTGAGGGTATCAATGGCAGCAGAAAAATAACCATCAAAAGCTGTCATCTTCCTCCTCATCATTTTGAGATTGCAAAATTCTGTAAGCTGATGGTCCATTGCGCCGTCCCCGATAAAATCCACTGGAAGTTGTTGGCGATGGTTCTGTTCCAGAGCCTCCATCTGTCTCTATATTGAAAGAAAGCACAAGCAGAAATAAACAAAGGCATTTGACAATTAAGTTAGTTATATAAAATTCTCCTGTTCTTTTCATACGATTTTCCTATACTTCACTCTTTCCTTTGCATGTTTCCTGTTTATTATTTCCAAAAACTATTTTCTCTGCAGATTACTTCCCCTTTCTTTTGTGATACTCCCAGCTTCCTCAATACTACAGTTCACTATCTAATCCAGCAATGGGCTCCTCTGAGGAGTCACATACTACAGCCTTATTTAGCCCCCATTCACACCTATGCAAATTAGATGTGCGTTTCCCCGCATCTAATTCGCATAGTAGGATAATGTGACTGGCTCCCTATGGAGCCGGTTCACATATCTCCGGGGCAGCTGCGGAGCGCACTACGCAAAAACGCTGTGGGTCTTTGGCTCCGTTTCAGGGCCGAATTCAGGCATAGAATCGGCGCTGATTCATCCCTGAAACGGGGAACAGGGATGCACAGCGCTCCTGTGTGATCTGCAGCGTGCTATAGTGTGAACCCGGGCTTACTGCTTATTATTTGGACTCTTTCACAGAAATCGAAACAAGAATGTATACTGAAGATATAAACCACCAATGCTGGGGTTCTGGTACTGTTGGTTTCAGTGAACCATCCGGCAGCATCAGCAGACTAGTGTGGCATCAGTGATGAAAATTTAATTAGACAATTCATCACAAAGCTGTTGAAGTAATTTTTTCTCTTTCTACATATCCAGAAATCAGTGGCTTACGGAAGTGAAAAGAACAGCCTTATTCTGTTGAGTTCATGTTTATAAAAGGTTGCCCTTGAAGGTTGCCCATAAAGGTTGCCCTTGAAGGCAAGATAGTAAACTCAGACCACTAGATGACCATCATCTACCTAAAAGCCACTGTGTTAATCTATATAAACTGTTAAGTAGCTTTAAAGTAGAGGCAAAGTTAAAAAGTGATCACAAATACCAGCTCGCAGTTTTTTTATACAGTACTGTGCAAAAGTTTTAGGTAGGTGTGAAGTAATGCTTTCAATATATATATATATATATATATATATATATATATATAATTGTTTATATTTATTAATTTAACTAATGCAAAGCCAGCGAACAGAAGAAAAGTCTAAATCAAATCAATATTTGGTGTGGCTACCCTTTGGCTTCAAACCAGCATCAATTCTGTTTCAATAGTTTTTATAAATTTTTAAAAGGAAGTACATCATTTAAGTTTTTTCCATTATTTCTTATGAGGAAATTTGCTTTGATATACAAGTGCTTTGGATTACATGTTTCTGGAACGAATTATACTCGCAATCCAAGGTTTTACTGTAGTTACAAAATACAGAGCCAAGTAGACCATGGCAATACAGTTCCAACAAGATACAAAGAGGTAGCCAAAATAATCTGGCACGGCATATAAAACAGCTACATAACTTCCCAGAGTAAGGCAAGTTGAAATGTGCGGCCATTGGAAAAACCAGCTTATACATATCATAGGAACCAAAAAACAAATGGTAACAGAATGCTGGCAGCTGGAACAGTATGGTGATTCGCTAAAAAAGACCCAAAATACAGCAGCCACTCTTTGTGAATATCACCCATAAGTACTTAAAAACTGGAGTACTTTTCATTTTAAACAGGTTAGCCATAGTGCAATGTCAAAACTGAAATAAATTAAAGGGATATACAAGGAAATCAAGGAAGGGGGGGGGGGGGGTGGAGAAAATAGAGCGTATAAGAAAAAAAAAAGGAAAGAGCTCAATCAAGCATCTGCTTTCAGGTGTCTGGGAAGCATCAATTCTTACACTTACACACTTGTACAAAGTCAGGAATTTAACCAATTTTATCAAGCATGTGCCTATAATCATCAATTTCATATGTAGGTTCAAACACAGTCATTTACAGAGAAGGCAAAGCTTTCTTGGTCCTACTTCTCCTGTGGATCACAGGAGTGTAGTTTGTACTTCTGTGATCTGTTTTCAGCTAAAGCCCTCTGGGGTTATGGGTGGATCCTGACTTTACAGTCAAGATCCACCCAGATGCCTGGACCGGTAGCTAGCTCACCCTCTTAGCGAGCTGCTCAGAGCCTAAGGCAGCCATAGAAGGTTCAAATCTCGGCCGGTTCCACAGGAAGCCTGGCACTCCAGTGACCAGCTCTCTTCTCAGTGGTAACTGAGAACCAAGCAATCAGCAGTGTTTGATCGCTCAGTCTTAGCAGCAGTATTTTTTTTTTTAAGAAGCCCAAACTTTTCTTTTAACTGAAACAGAAACAGCTGTGTAGGAGGCTTAAAACTGGTGAGGTACAGGCAGCCAAGCTCTGCTATTAAGGTGAGATTGTGGAAGACAGTTTCATGTCACAGGTCATACACCATGGCAAGACTGAGCACAGTAACAAGATACAAGATAGTTTTACTGCATCAGCAAGGTCTCTCCTAGACAAAGATTTCAAAGCAGACTGGGGTTTCAAGATGTGCTGTTTAAGCTCTTTTGAAGAAGCACAAAGAAATGGGCAACGCTTAGTCCCATAGACGTAGTGGTTGGCCAAGGAAACTTAATGCAGCAGATGAAAGACACATCATGCTTACTTCCCTTTGACATCAGAAGATATCCAGCAGTACCATCAGCACAGAACTGATGGAAACCAGTGGGTACATCCATCTACTGTCCGGAGAAGTCTGGCCAGAAATGGTCTTCATGGAAGAACTACGGCCAAAAAGCCATACCTTTGACGTGGGAACAAGGCTAAGCGACTAAACTATGCAAGAAAACATAGAGACTAGGGTGCACAAAAATAGCAGAAGGTGCTCTGCACCGATGGGTCAAAATGTTTGGTTGTAGCCGGAGGCAGTTTGTTCACTGACCAGCTGGAGAGTGGAACAATAATGAGTGTCTGCAGGCAACAGTGAAGCATGGTAGAGGTTCCTTGCAAGTTTGGGGCTGCATTGGAGTGCAAATGGAGTTGGAGATTTGGTCAGGATTAATGGTGTCCTCAATGCTGAGAAATACAGGTAGACACTTATCCATCATGCCATACCATCAGGGAGGTGTGTGATTGGCCCCAAATTTATTCTGCAGCAGGACGACGACCACAAACATACAGCCAATGTCATTAAGAACTATCTTCAGCGTAAAGAACAAGGAGTCCCGAAAGTGATGGTTTGTCCCCCACAGAGCCCTGATCTCGACATCATCGAGTCCGACTGGGAAGAACAGAGAGATATGAGGCAACCTACAGCCACAGAAGATCTGTGGTTAGTTCTCAGATGTTTGGAACAACCTACCTGCCGAGTTCCTTCAAAAACTGTGTGCAAGTGTACCTAGAAGAATTGATGCTGTTTTGAAGGCAAAGGGTGGTCATGCCAACTATTGATTTGGATTTCTTTTCTGTTCATTTACTTTTCTTTTTGTTAATTTATAAAAATAAACCATTAACACTTCTATTTCTGAAAGCATGTTTTAACCACTTACAGCATTTTTTCACACCTGCCTAAAACTTTTGCACAGTAGTTTTATATATATATATATATATATATATATATATATATATATATATTTTTTTTTTTCCATTTAATAATACATTGTGTCTTTACAGTTTTTAGAGCAATGAATAACATGAACTGTCTATGAATCTTTTCATATAAACAATCATAAAAAATCAAGAGCAAACAAAAATAGCACCAGCAATAGGAAGTACAATACAAAGGGCCATATTTTCATAAGTGGATGTGACAAAAATGTAGGTAATAATAAAAACATAAAGAAATCATATAAAAATATTATTATGGTAGGGAGATGCTGATAAAGATGCTTGGACAGATTTAGAAATGCATAGATCGCAAAAGACAAACTACCATAACAAAGTATAAAACTAGTAAACAGAACAGCAGGAACAGATCACATTTGTATAGATTCAAAACAAATTATCTGTATTTTCTTCCAAGCTATTATTAGTAATCTGTCCTTGATTTTCCTCCATTTTCTTTCTCCACTTATGAGAGTATTGCCCTAAGGGACTGTTTTTACTACTGAAGCTATAGGTTTGTCTGTAAGAGGTTATAATTGCCCAGTCTGTGGATACGTATAGCGTGCACTTGTCTTCACACAGACCTCGTGCACACTTGCAACACATGCACCACGAATAAACAGGCAGCATGCACACTCGATCTAATCCATCACATCACCAGGGCTGTAATGTTAGCTACATGGTAAAATAATTAAACACACTACAACTTGATGTTATTGTAATACCAGTAAGTGGTATTCCAACCATGTCAAAATGACCTACTTAATCATAAAATTCCCAGTTGCTAAGAAGTAATGTATAATCAGTGCTTCCAAGAAACATATTTGTTGATCAAAAAAACTGTCCAAATTATGGTTTGAAGAATTGGCCCCAACCCTAGGCTTAGGAGTCACACGTGGTTCTCTCATCTC
The DNA here is from genome assembly GCA_028564925.1 of Lithobates sylvaticus. Classification (NCBI taxonomy): domain Eukaryota; kingdom Metazoa; phylum Chordata; class Amphibia; order Anura; family Ranidae; genus Lithobates; species Lithobates sylvaticus. Next base: position 258,201,958 of record CM053026.1, on the reverse strand, counting down.
CTTTAACATTGCTTTTGAAAGACTTTCCGCAGGATCTTAAACTTGAAATACCCTTTTTGTATAAAGATCTGCTGCATTATAAAATTATAAGCTTATTGTCAATAAGGACAATGTATCCTATACAGTTGTATCAGACTAGTTAACGTAACAGGTCTTGAACAAAGTTTTCATGAATGCTATTTTTATATATACAAGTTGGAAGGTTGGAATTGTTTTGCTTTCTAGTTTACCAAAGCCCTTCATTCTAACTGTACAAAAATAAAGAATACTTAAAAAATAAATATGAATAGCTGGCAGCACTTTGCATGTTCTGCTCAGAATAGGATTTGCTTTCACAGTTGGAACAAGCAACATTTACAGCCCATGGATTACAAAAGGTGGGTAGGGGGTTGTTGCAGGCATACTGACAGGCAGGAGCAGTGCATGGCTTTTGTTACCTGGCCACATAATGTACTCAAGCAGAGTGACCCTTTTAACCAGCAGCTCCAGCTGCTCTTGAAGCTGGAGGAAGGAGGCTAAGCTGACCACCTGCCAGACCGAAAACAGCACAATGGGACAACAGAGAAAGGTGATGGAGATTGGCATATGAGAGTGGCAATAAAGGACAGAATGCTGTAGCTAAGGATAAGAGAAAATACAAAAGGAATAGGACAGGCATGGGAAAAAGGTTTTCAAAAGAAACTTGTAGAACCCACACAAAAAAAAGCAGGTGCACTCCTAAAATGTTAACTTAAGTTGCAATATGACAAATCAAGATAAAGCAAGATAAAAAAAAAAAGCAATATAATATGATGGCACAGAATGTAAAACACAGACAATGTTTTATAGGTGTCACAGATATGTGGCCTTGTCATGTAAACTTCCACAAATTACTAGGATCATTGTATATTATAATGAAAGCTAAGCACTGTTAATATATGAAGCGATGTTTACAAACATCCCACAAGAGGGCAGCACAAAGAAAGCAATGCATTGCCTTATTTAGTACATGAGGACTTTTCTTAATGAATAGGTTCAGCTTATAACTAAGCTGGAGTGTGATGCATTTAACAATGGTACCACAATGACAGGCAATAAAGACATCAAACAAAAGGGTAACTTTAAAAAGTTTCATATTGATCTACATGGGAAGCCTTTCAGGTTTTACCTTTATTATTATTTTTACCTTTATTTTGCTATTGTGTTCTGACAGGGGGATGGCCCTCCCACCAATGGCTGAGAACGTTTATCGGATGCCGATCAGCAGACCTTTTTTTGACCTTTACAGAAGACGGATGTTCAGCTGGCTTCTGTCAGACCGGCTGCTGTACACAAGGGCCGAATGTTTGACCTGGTTTAATTTGAACCTGCCGATACTGTGCGATATTCAGCCTGTGTGTACGGGGCTTAAAGGAGAATAGCGTGTTTATTGTGATAAGTGTTTTTTTTACTTTGCAAAGTGAATTTTCACTTAAAGAGGAGTGCCAACAAAAAAAAAAAAAAATTAAAAGTCAGCAGCTACAAATACTGCAGCTGCTGACTTTTAATAATCGGACACTTACCTGTTCCGGGGTCCAGCGATGCGGGGGAACGGCATTCTTAATGTGGGAACCCGGCTGTGGCTTCACAGCTGGGCACCCACTGCGCATGTGCGAGCTGCGCCGTGATTCGACGCTCACTCATCTGGGACACATGACAGGTTCCAGATGATTGTGCGGCGCCTACAGGAAGTCACGTTTAGCCCGGGCAATGAAGGTGGCAGACTACGAGGGACCCCCTAGCAACAGGCATTTAGAGGTGAGTAAAACATTTTTTTTTTCCAATTATTTTTTTTTTTATGATTTTTAAGCCATATTTTTTTGGTCGCAACCCCACTTTAACTAAATGAATGAGGTACAATTAAGTTAAACAAATTCACTTTGCAAAGAATACCAAGCTCTCATACCTGTACATGCCCTATGGACCAGGGCACATGTTTTAATTTCAGTCACCTCTATTTATTTGTCAATACGTAAGATAACAAGGTAATACATGTATTGTGTTTTTTTAGGACAAACAAGGCTTTCTTTTGCCATTATTGTTTCGAAAAAAATGTTTTATTTTTTCTACAATTCATGGATAAAATCAAAACACAACTAAAAAAAAAAAGCCCTTTTTTTCTACTTTGATCAATGTTTAGTTAAAAAAAAAAAAAAAAATTGTTACAGTAAAAAAAAATATAGTGTACATTTTATTCTATAATTTGTCTCAAAAGAATGACACAAATTTTATGATTCAGGTGAAAAGTATTGCAAAGTTACCTGCTAATGAAAAAAAAAGGTTTGTCTGTTTTTTTTTATTTTGCATTTTTTTTTAAATAGAGTACTGCTTAGACCTTGAAGAAGGGGACACACCCCGAAAGCTCGTCCATGAAAAATGATATGTTAGTGCAAATAAAAAAAGTATCACGGACAGTACTCAATTTTCTCTGTTTAAATAACAGAAAATAAATTAATGAACTAAACAAAAAAAATTTAAAAGGTTAAATATTAAAGTTAACAAAAATAGAAATTAAATAAAATCATAAGGAAAGTAATAGTCACGAGGACAAGGGGTAAAAGGAATTAATCACTGAGTAGGGTAAACTAATGCCGCGTACACACGTGCAGACTTTTGCCGGCGGACCTAGTCCAGCGGACAATCCCGCGGGACTTTCCAGCTAGGTCCGCTGGACTTTCCGAGCGTGTGGACTTGCCCACACACGCACGGACTTCTCCAGCGGATAATCCGCCGGCCAAAAGTCCGCGGGACTTTTGAAAATGAACGGACTTGCCCACACACGGAGCAGTCCGTTCATTTCGAATGTAACTTCAGGTTACGTAGCTAGCGTAGGCAGTAAATGCCGCCGCGCTAGCTCCGCAAGCTGGCATGGATTTAAAGGGAATCCCCACGCCGAAAAAACGGCGTGGGGGTTCCCCCCAAATCCAAGTCAGACCCTCATCCGAGCACGCAGCCTGGCAGGCCAGGAAAGGGGTGGGGACGAACGAGCGCCCCCCCCTCCTGAGCCGTACCAGGCCGCGTGCCCTCAACATGGGGGGTGCCCTGGGGAAAGGGGGGCCGTGCGGCCCCCCCCACCCCAAAGCACCTTGTCCCCATGTTGATGAGGACAAGGGCCTCTTCCCGACAACCCTGGCCGTTGGTTGTCGGGGTCTGCGGGCGGGGGCTTATCGGAATCTGGGAGCCCCCTTTAATAAGGGGGCCCCCAGATACCGGCCCCCCACCCTATGTGAATGAGTATGGGGTACGATGTACCCCTACCCATTCACCTAAGGTGTAAAATGTAAAGTACAAAAACACACACACTTTTGAAAAAATATTTTATTGCACTGCTCCGGGGGTCTTCTTCCGTCTTGGGGGTCTTCTCGCCGACTCCTCCGCTCTCTTCTGCTCTTTTACCTAGCTCTTTCACGAGCGGGGGGAGTCCGGCTACCTTCTTCGTCGTCGCCGCCGTCGTCTGGGGGTCTCGATCCGCCTTCGGGGGTCTTTTCTGTTCTTGCGGCGGTCGTCGTCTTCCGCGCCGCCGGCGCCTTCTTCTTCTTGTCCTTCTTCTTGTCCTTCTTGTTCTTCTTCTTCTTCCGATGTTGACCCGTCTTCTTCTTCCGATGGTGACCCCGCCCCCTTGTGTTGTCACAGTCCCGGAGGATGCTGGGACTGTGACATCGCAAGGGGGCGGGGTCACCATGTGACATGAACATGTGACCCTGTCCCCCATGTCCCTATATAAGTCCGAGCGCAGAGCGGCACAGGCATTCCGGGCAGAGACAGCGACGGGTCAACATCGGAAGAAGAAGAAGAACAAGAAGGACAAGAAGAAGGACAAGAAGAAGAAGGCGCCGGCGGCGCGGAAGACGACGACCGCCGCAAGAACAGAAAAGACCCCCGAAGGCGGATCGAGACCCCCAGACGACGGCGGCGACGACGAAGAAGGTAGCCGGACTCCCCCCGCTCGTGAAAGAGCTAGGTAAAAGAGCAGAAGAGAGCGGAGGAGTCCGGCGAGAAGACCCCCAAGACGGAAGAAGACCCCCGGAGCAGTGCAATAAAATATTTTTTCAAAAGTGTGTGTGTTTTTGTACTTTACATTTTACACCTTAGGTGAATGGGTAGGGGTACATCGTACCCCATACTCATTCACATAGGGTGGGGGGCCGGTATCTGGGGGCCCCCTTATTAAAGGGGGCTCCCAGATTCCGATAAGCCCCCGCCCGCAGACCCCGACAACCAACGGCCAGGGTTGTCGGGAAGAGGCCCTTGTCCTCATCAACATGGGGACAAGGTGCTTTGGGGTGGGGGGCCGCACGCTCATTCGTCCCCACCCCTTTCCTGGCCTGCCAGGCTGCGTGCTCGGATGAGGGTCTGACATGGATTTGGGGGGAACCCTCACGCCGTTTTTTCGGCGTGGGGATTCCCTTTAAATCCATGCCAGGTCACGGAGCTAGCGCGGCGGCAGTAACTGCCTACGCTAGCTACGTAACCTGAAGTCACGTGCTAAATGAACGGACTTGCCGATGAGCGGCAAGTCCGTTCATTTCAAAAGTCCCGCGGACTTGCCCACTAACGGCGGGATTGTCCGCTGGACTGCCAAGTCCAGCGGATAATTTTAAAACCAAACTTAAAACTTTGGTCCGCCGGACTTTGGCGCCAAAAAGTCCGCCGGCGCCCACACACGAGGGGATTATCCGCTGGACTTCAGTCCAGAGGATAATCCCGCGGGATTGTCCCTTCGTGTGTACGCGGCATAAGATTTACTAAGGGGCTAAATAGGAACTTTTATATAAAAAAAAAAAAGAAAAACTTGTTGTCAGGTTGCTTTAACTGACATCATATGCAGATCGAAGCCTATCCCTTTGATCTGCAGGTGAATGAAACAGTAGATAGAACAGTAACAATGATATTAAGGATCTCTCGCATTCTAAACAGTGTTATGTTGTATTTTGGCAACTGAAAGCTTGAATGCTTGCAATTAGCAATGCAATGTCTATGGTGAAATGAAGACCACGTTTTGGAACAACCCCCAATGCACACTGGTTGCCTGCTTGACTATGCAGTGACTTTGTTTCTAATACATGATGCCACTGCACTAAGACCAAGTGCCCACTCAGAAAATGCAGACCAATCTGCTTCTGTATTGTCCTATATGAGGGTTGTATCTGGTGATGCAACTCCTCCTTATTGGCTATGGGTCTTGTGTGGCAGCATGCCAAAGGTAACAAGAGGTTTACAATGACACAAACTATATAAAATTTGGGGAGGATCTGCATTGAGTTAATACAGTATGCACAATCTGGGTCACAGCCCTCTTTGCTCATCTCTACTTAGTATTCTATCCAAGCACGAAAGAAGCTGCATCTTGACAGAATGGCTTGAATAAACAACCCAATTCAGTCTTTGGATCTCCGAAAGCTCCTGTGTGACCAGGGGATTTTCTATGTAAAGCTGTTAGGTGTTTTTTTATTCTTTTTATATGGCATGCTTGGTTACAGTAAAAAGTGGTACGAAGGGCCAGTATCATGTAATTGATGTGTCTTTTAGTTGGGTAATCACAATCTTGTATTTTGTAAGCCTATTAAAAATACCTCTGGGTAAGCTTCACTGGCATTCGTACTATTTGTCTGAAGTCCTAGACTGTCTTCCAATGTCTGTGTCTATATTTATTTTAACAAAACATAGTCTATACATTCTGAGCTTGGGTCTTACAAAATACTTTGATCCATCAGGTTTAGTGAAGTTTGGTCTGACACATACTGTAGATTTAGATTAATGTGCTAGGGCTGCTTACTCCTGAATCAGCCCTGCTGTTTTTATTTAAAGTACAGTATACCTCTCCAGGGGAAATAATGATTATGGTAACTGCTTCATAGTAGGCACCATAAAGGTGCCAGATTGTACTTGGTTCATAAAATAATTCTTCTGGCAGTGCCATCCACGACTTCCAAATGACCCTAACCTTCTTTATGAATGAAGACTGCAAACATAGTTTGAAGCCTGTAAATACATTGTTACTGTATTTTTAGTGCCGATATGCAAAACAAAAATTTTTATAAAATTTTTCATTGACCACAAGGTGGAAAACCTATATCTGTATCACCGTATTGAAGCTGCTGACAATTTCAAATCCTTTAAGGTGCAACAGTTAAAATGTATGTATTTCAAAAATATATTTAGTGGTCTGCCTGACATTTCCCTATTATACTTTATTTAGGTACTTTAGTGAATCTATTATTCTTTTAAATTTATGTACACATGTTAATGTGATCAGCTTATTGTAAGAAATATTTTCAAGGTGTGTAAAGCAGAACTCTAGGCAAGACAAGCAATCTGTATTATTGGTATATTATATATGTATTTAGAAGATATGACATTTTATAAAATAAAAAATAAAAAAAACAAAAACAGCTTTTCTGTAGTGGCAGACTCTCTTCTGGCCTTTTCTTGCCATTTTTACTTAAAGAAGAACTTCAACCTAAAGGGGAAGTTGCACTTTATCTCCCCCACCTCCCACTTTGATTTTTTTTTCTCTTTCTTTAGGGAGCGGGTACCTAGTTTTGACAGGTACCTGCTCCCACTTTGCCTAAGTGATCCAAGGTGAAGTTCACCATCCCCAACCTCCTGGGACACATCACAGGTCCCAGGGGGCTGCAGGTCCATCCACAAAGCACAGTGAGACTTGTATATGCATAGTGGGAAGCCAGCTGTGAAGTCGCAGCTGGCTTTGCACAGTAAACATGGTGGCGCTGGGGACCTAAAGACCGTCAAAGAACCTGCCCAGCCCAAATAACCTGGATCCTTGGAAAGATGTGTCTTCTTATTGAAAGTCAGCAGCTACAGTATTTGTGTTTTTTCAAATGGACCGAAGATCCTCTTCAAAAGGATAAAGGAAAGCTATGCAATGGGGTTGATTTACTAAAGACAAAAAAGGAATTTTCCCCAGAGCTTAGTGAATGTGGGAGTTTCACTTTGGAAAAAAATACCTAATCATGTGAAAGTAGGGTTGCCACCTCATCTCTTTAATCCCAAACACATACGAATTACACAGATTCTGAGGCCAATTTAATGCATATAAGGGACTAAGTGAGTTTAATTATCATCTTAATCAGCCACAGAACCTTTGTAATTAATATGTGTTTGGTTTTAAAGGGATGAAGTTGCAACCCTATGTGAAAGGAAAATAAAATATTGCATTTTTTTCTTGCACATGATTGGATGATAAAAGTCAACAGAGCTTCACCTCATTCACTTAGCTCTGGGGAAAATTCCCTTGCAAAGTCCAACTTCCCTTGAAATGTGGACAACCTATTTGCATTTAGTATATCAAACTCAATGGGTGCAATGAAGAAACCAAGTTTATGATACTGGCTTGTGAGATAGGCCCAATGGCTTCAATTACAAGCCCATAAGCTTTTTGTGGCTGGCTGAAACACAAAACGTGTGCTCCATAGCCTGCATTTAGCTTTCCTATTGAGCTACCCAGGTACCTTAAAAACCTGGATAACACTTAAATGCGAAAGGCTATCAAATTTCATTGTCAGATACCTGGCCCTGACCCCTGCACTTTACCATTGGTGGATTATTGTGCTATTTTATTGGCTGGAGAGGGCAGGGCAAGGCTACCAGAGAACACTTTAGGAAGGCTGAATAAACTTGCATGCACCTGTTTTAAAATCTTTGTTCTTTGTATGATTTGTAAATTTATAAAATAATGGCACCGCTATAAGAGTTACATGTGTGCGGTACATTTATCTATATAGTTAAGTATATTCAGAATCTGCAGATTGAAAAGAACTTCACATTAATCAGTATTACACCTCTTCCTTTTATATCCTGATAATCTCAACGCTATTGATGTCTTTCCCCAAATTATTGCTTCCCCTCAGCTTTAACTTTTATCTATATTCCCCTCCATCCTGTACCTTTTACATACTTATTTCCTTCCTCAGTTATAAATACTCACCGTGAATTCCAATCATTGTCTCCAATATTAAAACTCTCTCTGCTAAAATCTTCAGCGCTTCTCTGATTTGCAGCATTCTCTCCCCCTGTGCAGGCAAGAGACAGACACAGCTGTGAGGGATTAACCCCCTCCCACCCACATTTAGCCCTTTATTGGTTAATACATTTGGCAGGTTTAAATACAGTTTTTACAAACAAAGAGTTAAATCGGGCAGGAGAAAATTAATCATGCAGGATCTAGTCTGGAAAAGAAAAGAGTGCTTAGAATTAATAGCAACATATTAACAGCAAGGGTCATTTACAAACCACCAAAAATATGTGGGCGCACTGCTTTTATTCAGCACCTTACTGTAATTATCCGACACACACTTAACCAGGTAAAGGCAATATCTATATATTTTTTTTTTCAAACACCACCTGTCAAAGCCAATGCCTACTGTGCTTTGACAGGTAGAAAACCAGAAAATGGGAACTGTATAACTGTAATTTTAAGCCCATCACTATAGGTTCGCTCTCATGTTGTTTTTGTGAACATCTTTCCTTGTACAGTTTAATACATTAGCTTCCTACCATCAATAACAAGCAGCCAGCTTTCAAATGTAATTTAAAGCCCAGGTTTGAAAATAATTTAATAAGGTGATTGCTTGATAGCATGAGAAATAAGATGTTGATAGGTGAAGTGTTTTGCTGCTAAACTGGTAGGCCTCAACAATGAGCAAAGAAAGACCAGTGTGTATGGGCCCTTGAATGATTACCTGTTAAAGGCATACACTCTTCTTGAAATGCCATTAACATACAGGAAAAATGCAAGGGGATGGCTCAGGTACAATAAGTAATAGTATGAAATCCTAAATCCAGCAGGCGTTTGTACTTTTTAATAATAATTGACAAGAGGTGTGTGTGTAACTAAAGGCAAAACTTAATTTGTATACTGAATATTGCCCTGTGAGAAACCAATAAAGCACCTTTGTTTTGTAAAAAAAAAAAAAAAGGCAAAACTTTGGATAGAGTAAGCCCTGGTTCACATTGGTGCATTTTGACATGCGATTTGACATGTAAAATCGCATGTCAAATCGGCGGCAATTGCCAGCAATGGCACTGTCCTAATCAGTTTCTGTACTACTTTTTGCGATTTTGGGGTGCGATTTCCATTGACATCTGTGCAGAAACAGATGTCTGTGAAATCGCCGCCAAAGTCGGGACTGACATCCGGGAGTGAAATCGTACAAGTTCAGCTGAACTCGTACGGCTTCATTCCTGCAGCTCTGTGTGAACCTGGGCTCAGGGATGGTTATAACCCCCAAAAGGTGGGTTTTTTTTTTGCCATTTGTGTCCCATTGTGGAGATTTCCCTTAATTTCCCATAGCCAAAACAGGAAGTGAGAGAAAATCCCTTCATAGTGAGGATCACCAGGGTCCCCAGAACTAGTGTCCCCATTGGAAGATTTCCTCTCTATTAGTGTTCTCAAAATTTGGGATTTTCTTTTACTTTCACTGTCGATGAAAACGATTAACAGAGTAAATAGAGGGAGTGAATCTCCCTAACGGGAGCACAGACAGTGATAAAAGTTGACAGATGTTCTACTCACTCTCCGCTCTATCCAAAACTAAATAAAAAAAAGTTTTGCCTTTAGTTACACTTTAAATGCAAAACCAACAATAGGGTTGATGGCACAAAATAAATGCGCATTTATATTTTTCTGGTTCATAAATAACTATAAGCAGGATTCATTTTTTAATTTGCATAAACACAGAGAATAGAGTCAATAGAGCCGTTTTATTTTAACGATAGACTCACTTCCTGTAAGTGTAATTCTAGGCAACAAATGAAATCAATCAGTGAACTGCTACACCTATCTAGCGAAACTGCAGTTGTGCCAAAATCAGTAAAGTTCGCTTATGCAAAAGAAAAAACAGGTTGAATCAACATTTCTATTGTTACCTAGAAGAATAAATATAAGAAAATTAGGATGTAGCAATTATATTAATTAAAGAAAATATAAATTGTGTGGATGAAATGACATAGTTATTTTTTAGGGGTTTGCGTGATGTAGTTATAAAGTTTGTCCTGTATAGTGGAATGAGAGCTACAATATGTAGTTAGTGTAAGATTTTTGCAATAAGGTAAAAAAATGCAGATGGTTCATCACCCACAGGTATGATTGCATGAATAGTCAGAGCAATAATACATATACAGCATCATCTACACATGGCATCCTCTGACATTTGTACAGTCTGAAGTTTGTGTGACTTGCCTTGTCTTTTAAAACACATGATTTAATTTCCATGTCTCCCAGAATGTACTGTGATTGACACCTTGGTATCACAATGGAACAAGGTATGATCAGAGGTTATATAGCAAAGTACTGAGCTACAAAGCCAAATATTTAGTTACAAGCATACTTACAGTAGGTGTTGTGTTACCCTATTTACTTAACCTTTGTATATTCTCCTTGTTTTACATTGGTCTTCTTGAAATCTGGTTACTGCTGATATACTTAATGTTTTACCAATGTCTTAATAGGCTTCCATGCCTAGGGTTTTAGTACAATTAGCCAGCAACATTTTTTCTTGTATTTTTTTGTACTATATCTTTTATTATAAATACGGTACATTTTATTAATAATTGCCAAATTTGCACTGGTTCTTTCCACTATATGCCACAGTACGACGTTACTAGCCCCAAAGAAATTTCAGAAAGCCACAAGTTAGTTAATATCATACTGTTGCAACAAGCATAATAAATGTTATTAAGCTGCAATGTCATTAACTCCTTCGCTGCTGGAGATCAAAATAAAGTACACAATATACTGTGTACTGTATAGCTGTGTGCACTGTTATTTTGTTTAAAACTGACCTATGGGGAAGGAAAAAAATTACCAGTGCAGTGGGTCCCTGTCCCCACTGCGAGGGTTAACATATTGTTTTGCCTAGAGATAAGGAATAGAGTGATAATTCTATCTTACTCCTCCCTCAGCAGCCACTCTTCCACTGCCCCATGCTCTGGAATTTGTCCCAACTCTCAGTGTTCTTCTGTACAATGCAGGACTAACAGTTCTTGCATTTTACAGGATGACATCACAGAGCTTTGGGTGACTGATGATGTCACAGAGCTTTGAGGGACTGAGTGCATAAAGAGGAGGAAGCCTTCAGGAACACGGAAAAAAGGTAATTATATTACCTTATTCTTGAGCAGTTAACACTTGCATGGGGAGGGGATCTTTTTTTCGCCAGGGTTAAGATTAAACATTAGTAGAATGAAAAGGTAGCATCTTCAAAGTAACAATATGAAATGTTCCTGAAGGTCTGCTGCTGGCTATATCATATATCTAAGGGCCTGTGTTGACAAGCTTTTGTTCAATTCAAACGTGTTTTTGGACTTTATGGAAATGAAAAACCTGCTTGAAGCAAGTCACATACAGTTAAAACGGAAGTCAACTGCAGGTCATATGCTCCTGTCAATAAATTCTGAAAGATCTTATAAGCATTTCAAACTGATGCCACTGACACAAGCCCAAAGCGCGTTGACATAGGCCCCAATATGAGTTTGATAATATAAGCCAATTGTGTAAGATGTTCATCTTGAATTTTTTCAGGTAAACACCACTACTTTCGCCTAATAAGTATAACTACTACTTTTTAATAAATAGCATATACCTAGAATAATTTAGCTTTTCTAAATGGATCTATCATCCAAGCGTTTGGTGAAAAGAGCACAAAAGTCTCCAGTAGGGAAGTTGTTACAAGTAGAGGGGTAGTTAGGTTGCAGGCTGTGGGGCAGGAAGAAAAGGTGAGACAAGGAAAATCCCCACAGCTGTATCAGTCTTTATGCAATGGACCCATCATACAAGCATGGAATCAGACCACACAGAAAAATCTGAATATGTAGTTTTAGGAAAGGTGAAGGTTGATCATAGTTATTGTTAAGGAACACTGTATTGAAATGGTGAAAACCTAGGGTTGTAAGCCTTCAACTAGAAAAGTCTGTTTACAAGCCTGAATGGTTTCTTAAAGTTAGGGGACTTCTCTTCCAGCATTTTATTTGACACAACACAAAACAACAAGAGCGGCTAATAAAGAATACATGCACACAGATTCAAGACTTCTCTGTAAGTTGTGAATACAGTCCAGACAGTTGCCAGAACTGTCTGGACTGTAGACAGACTGACAAAAGACATCTGTCTTCCAGCCTTTAGACTGAACATATAACAAGGATAACAAGGCTTTGATCTTGATAATCACTAGGGCGTTCCCATAATACATTTTATGATGGGACCCCGAAATATCCAAATGCACTTGTTTTGCAAATCCAATATTTGTTTTACAAAGTAATAAAGAAGGAAAATGTATATCATTTGGAAAAAAAAAAAAAATGTTTCTAGCCATGTAGTTCCAGAGGTTAACTACCAACCTTTAGAGCAGCCCGCTTCTTGGTAATTTGAGATAGCAGCCTGGACATTATCTACTTCAGCTAGCATTGCAAAGAACTTTTGAATCTGCATGCTGTATTACATCATTTCAACCAAAGCTGATATTTCCATTTTGCAAAGATGCTGGTAGGTTGATTCACCCAACAGACTCTATGGAATATTTTGGGGACAGAAGCAGTGAGATCTCTATACCTGAATTTCTAGGTCAGATTACATGCCGTGGCCATTACAAGAGGGTCTCAGTCTACAGCTTTGACTTTATATTTATTTTATATTATAACAAATTCAGTAAAACAATTATAATTCCTTGGCTGGTTTGGCCTAACAGGGATATCTGATTTCTAAACTACCCATATAAAATAAGAAAACAATCTATTGTATTACGCAACCCAATAATTGAATTACCTTCTTTGGCTGGATCGACTCAATATTGCATTCACCCATAAAGGTAGTTTAAGTGTAAAATAAAATGTTAGGAGAGGAACCCATTAAGGATTTAAGTATGTCCAATTTAAGTGTGAGTTATTTTAACATATAACCCTATAGACTGTGAAAAGAAGACATAAATAGATGAGAGAAGAGATGTATAGAAAAGAAAAATGAAAAAGGAACCACAGACGTCAATCTGACCTCAAAATGTCTAAGAGAAATTTGTCTAAACTTCAGTTAGGAGACTCCTTTTCCTGAATGAGACTGGGCTTTAATTAATTTAAAAAAAATGAATGTTTCATAGCAGTTCACATGTTGACCTAGAATTCCACAAAGAACACTGTACAGGGGATCACAAGAACATCTAATTGATGAGATGAATCAGGCTGACGTCTCTGAAGGTGCAAGACAAACCGTCACAATGTGAAAATGACAGTTACAGAAAAGGGATAGGTATAAGAATGATAAGTGACAATATATATGCTTGAAAAGCAAACACTGGCATTTTGTAAAAGTATAGCATATTTACTTAAAGGGAACCTGTCTGCCATTTTCAAATCCTGCCAAATAGCAGGCACCACAAGCTACCTGCTATTACCATTGTTAGCCAGAAACTTCTCCTCTGTGCTGAGTTTTACTTTGGTACTATGTTTCATACTTCTCCACCAACTGCCTTCTAATAAGCACAATCTTGTTGGATAGAAGAATGGCAACTGGACTTCATCCTGAAGTCATTTTACAGTAAAACATGTTTCAGTACATAGAGATTTAACATCACCTAAGTCCATATGTCTCAAACAATCAAACAACCGTCTCCACATGCTATCCCAAATCTATAATATCCTTCTTTTGCATGTGTTCCCTCATCACCCTTACTTTATCAGGGACTGGGAGAGAGAACTGGGCTATTTGCTTTCTACAGATGACTGTAAAATAAACGTTTTTTCAAACGTTTAAATCAAGTCTGCTGGGCTACTTAGGATGATGCCATTGCTTCCTGATCGCTAACGCCATTGTGGAGGTGACACAGGAACTATGCTTTATATCTGGTGGTCCTGTCTGCCATACTGGGATGCTATTTTATAACTGTGTTCCCAGATCATGGGTATGACCTATCCAGAACTACTGGAAGTGCCACTGCTTTCTGTTCTCTCAGGCTCTGCAGTTTCTGCAAAAAAGGGTCTACTCCGTTTCATTTTTTTCTACAGTGCAAATACTAATTCCCAGACACTAGAACTCACCTATTGTTCCAAGTGTTGGGGAATGAGTGGCTGAACTTAACCATATATGAGAATGGAGGAACTCACTGGGAGCCTACAGGGAAGGCTCCCTGAATTTGTCAGGCAACATCAGCCAGTTAAAAAAAAACGGGCAGCTTCTGTCAGATGTGTTTGCTGGAAAACCAGCAGCTGAACGGCTCCCGATCAGTGCTCTCAACCAATGGCTGAGAGCGCTGACTGGAGTGTTCTGGTAGGGGGGCCATCACTGTCAGCTCTGGTCGGAGCCGCTGTACTAACAATCTGATGTACAGTGTCTCTGACCAGAGCTGATGATGTGTACTAGGCTTAAGCGATGTTAGTGTGGTGATCTCCCCTGCTATACTATTGTGTTCTGACAGGGTGAATGCCCCCGGCCAGAACACACTGATCAGCGCTGATCAGATGCTGGTTTTCCAGCATGCTCGTTGAACAGAATCCGGTTGTTAGACCTATCGAGCAGGCTGGTGTACACACTGGCTCTGAATGTTTCTGCTGAATAGATATTCGGCCCGTATGTACCAGCCTTAAAGTGGAGTTCCATCCAAAAGTGGAAGCTCTGCTTATCTGACTCCTCCTCCCTCCGGTGCCACATTTGGCGCCTTTCGCGCGGGGGGGGGGGTACCTGTTTTTGACAGGTACCTGTCCCCACTTCTGGGAGATCCCGCCGTGGCACGATCACTCAGAAGTTCTGCCCCCCTTCTTCTTGCCCCACCGCCTGGCCATTCAGAAAGCGCAGTGCACTTTGCACATGCGCAGTTAGGAACCCGGCTGTGAAGCCGCAATTCTTCACTGCCGGGTTCCCTTACTACAAAAGGTGGCGGCAGCACCCGAGAGCTGGCTGGGGTGCCGACATTGTTGGATTCAAGATCAGGTAATTGTCCTAACATTAAAAGTCTGCAGCTATAGTATGTGTAGCTGCTGACTTTGAATTTTTTACAGGGGGAGCGGACCTTTTATTGCTTGTTCCTTATTGGTGGCTATGATATAGTTCACATGAAGCAAGCAATACCCTCATTAATGGGCTTTCTTTATTTGTCAATGAATGTTTTTTTGGTATGCTCGTACCTCAAGCAGACCTTCAGTAATTTTTTCAACTTTCCATCTATTAAATAGTCTGCCCTTGTTGTTTTAACTTTGGAGAGTAAAACATTTTTTTTCTGCCAGTAAATATCTTATACAGCCCACTTCCTGTTTCTTGTCTGGTAAAAAGCTTAGGCTTATGACATCATGCACAGCTCTCTCTCTAACTCTTGTGAGAGTTTGCCAGGAAGGGAGGGGGGATGAGTCATAAGAGGGCCAATGAGAGCTGCAGGGCTGCAGAGCTGGAGGTGCCTGTGTGTGTGTGTGTGTGTGTGTGTGTGTGTAAATCCAGGAAGTGAACAGGCAGCAGCTTCAGCTGCTCACAGTTAAAATGATATGCAAAGTGGTTGGAGGGAAGCTTCAGAATGGCAAAGATGTTTTTATTACAAATGATGTGAGCCGACTGCAGTTCCTCTTTAATTTGTGCACACCTCTGATAATGTTAAATAAAAGCTATACTTAAAAAACAAAGTGGAGCCACAGAAGGAGGTTTTCTGGCTTGTACAATTTTCTAGACATATTAAGGGGTCTCCTCTAGGGCAAAACTTTACTAATAAGTGATTTAAATGGCTGACAGGTTGCCTTTAATAACAGCTACCATATTTAGCTGTCACATGCTTCTCTTCTGCTCTGCTTTGATATTTGGATTCCTGAGTTTCCTGGTGCAATGTGATAATAGAACATGGGTTACAGAGATTCTTACCGGCTCCCCTTTCTCTCCGGGTTCCCCTTTCTGTCCAGGAGGGCCCTATGGAAAATGTGAAAATTATGACAAGTTTAGATATATTAAGATACATGTAAGGGACTGTTATGAATTTTATGAAAACCATGCAAACATGCAGGTATGTGTTTTCCCAACCACGTTAAAGCTGAGCTTCAGCCTTGAAGTGTTACTAAACCCAGGACCCTGCATTCACTATATCTGGTCTCCCACAGTACACGGAACATGGAAATGCAATCATTTTAGCAAAAATAAAAACTGCTAATTACCTTTTCTCATTAGCAGTATATAGCAGACCTCTATCACTGTCCGGGCTGACCACTGGCTTAAGCTTTTAGGAGGAGTTTTCATTCTCCTGATTGTCCTATGAGGCTGCAGGACCCCTGACCCTCTGTCTGGACATTGCTGATTGGCCCTGTGCTGATCACATGCATCTTCCCAAGAAATACACACCAAACTGAGCATGTGCAGAGTGTCCCCAAGGCTCTGTTCTATCAGAAGATGGATTGGGGAGAAGTGGGGGATCAGAGAAGACAGGATCAAATGCTCTTTTTACACAATGCAGAAAATTAACCGCCTAGGTTCCACAGTGAGTATAACGAGCATGCTTTACTGCATATACACACTGATTTTACTGTTGTGGGTTTAGTAACCCTTTAAATGTGGGCCTGAACAGTTGTACAGGCTCCTCTTCTGTCTGGATTTGTCTACTTTTGTAAGCATCTCACAGTGCACATTAGAAGCTGCAGCAAATCACACAGAGCCTGCCTCATTTCCTGGCTGGAGGACACCCAGTGTCCTCTAGACCTTTCCACCCCTGCCTCTGTCCCTGGTCCACCCTTTGATTTGTTGGATTTTGATTCTTTCAATTCTGAAGGCTCAGCATCACGTCCCACTCCTCCAGACTGACATCAACACATCAAGGCATATGATATTTGCATAACTCCTCCCAAGAGCCAGCCCACAGCTTGCCTCAAGGCAGAGAGCTCTTAAAAGTAGTACTGAAACAGGGTGCTGGGATGTTTTTAGGAAGCTAGGTACAGCATCCTGCTTGACCCTCCCACCAGCCACAATCTGCTTGCAATAAATAGAAAAGCATAAGGATTCAGTAATAATGTCTAAAATAATGCATGTATTAAAAACAGAAGAGTTTTATTTAAAAATATCATTAGTATGGCAATAGTACACTGAAGGCAAAATAAAAACAGAATAAACCTCACCAGTAAAATAAACAAAGAATAATTAGGAGATCAAAGGACCTCAGCGGGAAAAAATTCAAAAAGCAAAATAGTTTATCACAAAAAAACCTTAGCCCAGGTTCACATTGAGGGTGGGTTTGAAATTGTGCAAGTTCAGCTGAACTCGCACAATTTTAAACTGGCAATGCAGTCCGACTTTGGGGGCAATTTGACAGACATCTGTGTGGGTTCATGCACAGATGTCTATTCAAATCGTCCCAAAGTCGCTAAAAGTAGTACAAGAACTACTTATGGGGATCAGCGCGGTACTGCAAAGACGGCGTCGCACTGATTCAGACGGTGCCATTGCCGGCAATAGCCGCGCATTTGGCATGGGATTTGACATGTCAAATCCCATGCCAAATTGGCCCAATGTGAACGTGGGCTTAAAGAAGAATTATCAGATCTCCCTCATGCTGGTGCATGCCTTGGCCTCGGGAAAAGTGCTGGAAGCCAGAGGCAGGAGCTTACTATTAAGGCAGTGGTCTCCTTGCTAACCAGGTGCTGAGCAGCTGTGCGCCAAGGAAGGGTGCCCAGTTAAAAATCATAGCCAGTGATTTAGGGCTCCTAGACAAATGGGACAGCTCACATACTGCATACTCACACTGGAGGCAGTTGACAGGCAGCTACTGTGGGACTTTAGCTGAAGCTCCTGATTTCTTCAGGAACAGCAGTTTTATTCAGTTTTTTCCCTTTAAACCTTTGTTGCTGTTACAGTATCTCACAAAAGTGAGTACACCCCTTACATTTTTCAAAATATTTTATTATATCTTTTCATGTGACAACACTGAACAAATGACACTTTGCTACAATGTATTGTAGTGAGTGTACAGCTTGTATAAATTTACTGTCCCCTCAAAATAACTCAACACACAGCCATTAATGTCTAAATGGCTGGCAACAAAAGTGAGTACACCCCTAAGTGAAAATGTCCAAATTGGGCCCACAGTGCCAATATTTTGTGTGGCCACCATTATTCTCCAGCACTGCCTTAACCCTCTTGGGCATGGAGTTCACCAGAGCTTCACAGGTTGCTACTGGAGTCCTCTTCCACTCCTCCATGATGATATCACGGAGCTGGTGGATGTTAGAGACCTTGCGCTCCTCCACCTTCCGTTTGAAGATGCCCCACAGATGCTCAACAGGGATTAGGGTCAGAAAAAATGCTTGGCCAGTCTATCACCTTTACCCTCAGTTTCTTTAGCAAGGCAGTAGTCATCCTGGAGGCGTGTTTGGGGTCGTTATCATGATGGAATACTGCCCTGCGGCCCAGTCTCTGAAAGGAGGGGATCATGCTCTGCTTTAGTACGTCACAGTACATGTTGGCATTGATGGTTCCCTCAATGAACTGTAGCTCCCCAGTGCCGGCAGCACTAATACAGCCCCAGACCATGACACTCCCACCACCATGCTTGACTGTAGGCAAGACACGCTTGTCTTTGTACTCCTCACCTGGTTGCCCCCCCACACACTTGACACCATCTGAACCAAATAAGTTTATCTTGGTCTCATCAGACCACAGGACATGGTTCCAGTAATCCATGTCCTTAGTCTGCTTGTCTTCAGCAAACTGTTTGCAGGCTTTCTTGTGCATCATCTTTAGAAGAGGCTTCCTTCTGGGACAACAGCAATGCAGACCAATTTGATGCAGTGTGCGGCCTATGGTCTGAGCACTGAGAGGCTGTCATCCCCCCCTTCAACCTTTGCAGCAATCCAGGCAGCACTCATATGTCTATTTCCCAAAGACAACCTCTGGATATGACGCTGAGCATGTGCACTCAACTTCTTTGGTCGACCATGGCAAGGCCTGTTCTGAGTGGAACCTGTCCTGTTAAACCGCTGTATGGTCTTGGCCACCTTGCTGCAGCTCAGTTTCAGGGTCTTGGCAATATTCTTATAGCCTAGGCCATCTTTATGTAGAGCAACAATTCTTTTTTTCAGATTCAGAGAGTTCTTTGCCATGAGATGCCATGTTGAACTTTCAGTGACCAGTATGAGAGAGTGAGAGCGATAACACCAAATTGAACACACCCTAGACCTTGTAACACTAACGAGTTACATGACACCGGGGAGTGAAAACGGCTAAATGGAGCCAATTTGGACATTTTCACTTAGGGGTGTACTCACTTTTATTGCCAGTGGTTTACACTGTTATACAAGCTTTACACTCACTACTCACTACTTTACATTGTAGCAAAGTGTAATTTCTTCAGTGTGTCACATGAAAAGTTATAATAAAATATTTACAAAAATGTGAGGGGTGTACTCACTTTTGTGAGATACTGTATATGTGTTCAACTGACAGGGCTGGTATTTTTAAATAAATATGGGCCACAGCATTTTGTAGTAAGTGTCAAGTCAGGAGTGTCCTACAGCTACTCATAGTAATTTTGTAATTATACAGTATGTAATCATGTAGATCTTTTCACATGTAGGCATTAGGGGTGTATTTCTAAAGATATTCACAGAATTTTCACCTTGCGAAACCGCATGTACATTTTTTTCTGTGTGAATGCTGGCAAAATCAAATGTTAGTAGGCTATTTACTATCATAGTAAAACAGTTTTTATCTTCTATGGCCATCTACTGGCCATATTACAGTATTTTCCTTATTCACGCTAATCTTTTTAATGAAGAACGTCTATCTTGGAGAGAAAGCAGTCTTATAACATTCGGTTTTGTCGGCATTCGCATAGAGCGAGCATACATGCAGTTTCACAGAACTAATAATTCTGCACATGTTTTTATAAATTAAAGCACATGTGGAAAACATTTGACTTGGCGGTTAAACAACTGCAAACGTACATTTGCTCATCTATTTCTCCTATATAGTTTGAGATTTGTCAGACATGAATCTTGAGTCCAACTTCCCATTTGAATATTCAGTAGAGGTAATATGAGTAGAGAAAGGCATGGTAATATTTACCATTTCCCCTTTGATTCCATGTTCTCCTGGTTGACCAACTAGACCCTGCAGGCAAAAGAGGACTGTAAATTTTACATATACCTACCAAACTGTTCAAACTGTTTTATTTCTCTACTTACAGTATCTCCTCTCTCTCCCCTGGGGCCATCCCTTCCTGGAGGGCCAGGTAACCCCTACAGAGTAACAAAATAGCCCAAAAATCAAATAAAGTTATATGATGCATACAACAACACAAAGCATTTGTATTTTATAATTCAGCTATTGTTATTATTGAGATGTACTGTGAATGTTAGGCGGTGTGGTAAATACCTCCTATTGTTTTAAATTGTACTTAGGTGTGCAAAAGAAAAGCTTTTGCTATTCATTTGCAATCTACGGTATTTGAAAAAGCAGGCGACTGGTCGCCCACACCTATAAGCAAAACAACAACTGAAGGAAGCTGTTTGCAAGTCAATGGGGCCGAGCCTCAACCCCGAGCCAAACACTTGTCATTACCCCAATTGTAATATGCTGTTTGGCAGAAGAAATGATAAAAACAAACAAAATAAAGGCATTCAGGATCGCCTCCTGAATGCTTGAGTGGCTATTTAGCTGCGCTCTGAAAAGCAATCCACAGTGGATCAGTATTGCTATAAATGACTTATGTAACATAAATAGTCAGCCAAGTTTTGCTGCTTAATGTTTCTTAGTACTGGTACTTTGAACAATGCACATAGTATGCTGAGTATTATAGTTTATTAAGGTGCTCCAAAAATATGTACCTTAAAGCTGAAGTCCAGACAGTATTTAAAATCATTAAGACCCCTTTCACACCGAGGGCGTTTTGCAGGCGCTATAGCGTTAGAAATAGCGCCTGCAATCCGCCCTCAAACTGCTGCTCCATTGTCTGCAGTGTGAAAGCCTGAGGGCTTTCACACTGGAGCGGTGCGCTGGCAGGACGTCAGGAAAAGTCCTGCCAGCAACTTCTTTGGAGCAGTGAAGGAGCGGTGTGTTTACCGCTCCTCCACCACTGCTCCCCATTGAAATCAATGGGGCAGGGCTGTAAAACCGCCGGCAAAACGCCGCTATTGCTCTGTATTGCAGGCGGTTTTAACACTTTCTCGCCCGCTAGCGGGGGTAAAAGCGCCCCAAATCCGACGGTAAAACGCTGCTAAAAATAGCAGCGTTTTACCGCCGACGCTATAGGCTTTTAAATGCCACTAGTATACAGTATGCACCTGAATTTGACATAGCCTCTTGTAATCACCTGCAAAGAGACTGGGAGTGCAGCACTAGGAGGCAATCAGACTTTGCTGCAGCGCATGTGTGCTGAGAAGGAACACACTGACAGAAGGAGAGAGTAGAACAGTGGTGGCCCGTTCCTAAGGGGCGCAGGGGTGCCACCCACCAAATCCATGCTCTTGGCCCCTAATCTATATGCAGGGTGCCAGATGCATGGATTTCAATGGGGTTTTTTTTTTTTTTTTTTGAAGCACATGACAAGAGAAAAAAAAAGGGTGGGCTCAGGACGCAGAGCACTGCACCCTGAGACCACCCAGTTGTGTGACGATAGCGAATTAATATTCGCTATTGGCTTTCTGACTCTCCTCCTGGCCAATCAAGAATCGGGCCTGGCCAATCGGGTCTCAGACCCACTTCCTGTTCAGTCAGGAGGAGAAGCAATGGCCCCGGGTCCTTGTCATCTCCCTCCTAAGGTAAGGAGGCCTCTGATCGCTGCCTTCTCATCTGTCTCCCGCAGGGTGGGGGTGTGTGGTTATGTTAGATCGCCAGCCTCGCCTTTCCATCCGTCTCCCACTGGGGGGGGGTATCGCCGCCTTCCCGTCCATCTCCCACGCATGCAGGGTCTGCTGCCCCCCCAGAATTTTGAGCACCAGCCACCACTGGAGCAGAGGGATGACCTCATAAGTGTGTTGCTACTCCTTCACTGTCCGATCCTAGCCTTTGGGTGAAAGTGGAGTGTGGAGGAGTTACCTTTGCTCCCCTGCATAACTGCAGGAGAGAAAATTAATGTTACTAGCCTGGCTATTTCTGATCAGGCTGTGCAAAGATACTGGGCAGAAATACAAATCCTTTTGCTGGTAAAACAGCTTACTCATATGAATTTAAACTGGATTCAGCTTTAGATTTCATTTTAGAAAACAGAACTATAAACAAGATATTGTTACACAGGAATCTCAGTGTACTCTGAACATACATTTTGACCCATCATTCCAGGTGGCCCAGTTTTTCCCTGTGGTCCTGGTGGCCCTAATAAAAAATACATAATAATTAACCATCCTGCCAAAAACTTTGAAAGTAATAAAATAATACAGAGTGGGGTTGATTTAATAAAACTGGGGATTGCAAAATCTGATGCAGCTATGTACGATAGCCAATCGGCTTTTAACTTCAGCTTGTTCAATTAAGCTTTTACAAACACAACCTGGAAGCTGATTGGTTTCTATGCAGAGCTTCACCAGATTTTGCATGATCCGGTTTTAGTAAATCAACCCCAGTGCACCCATTAGTTACCTGCTGGACCTGGGGGACCTCTGGGTCCCTGGCCATTGTATACTCCACCTTCAGAAAATCGATTTGAATTAAAAAGATCTGCAAACATAAGAAAAATTACTTATTTTTAGAATATGTTTAGTTTTGGACACATTTTAGAGAAAGTAATTATTTCAGGTAAAACAATAAAACAAAGTAGCATATTGTGATAGCAGCAATTGTGCCTATTTATTCATTCATTCTTTGGCTGTTCAATATTGTTTGAGCTCCAATAATAATGTAAATAATGTAGGATTAAACCACGTTCTCCCCTGTCATCTATCTTTTTTCTTTTTAATTGTTACCTTGAGCCTAGTAAATCTCTAATATAAAAAAAAATGAAAGGAACAGACCAGATGCTACATATAACATGAAAAAGTTTTACATTGATCTTTGTACCAAATATAACTGATTTAAAGTCCATGTAACCCCAACAACTAAAATCTCATATAAAACTGAATATGTTAATGCAGGAATCCCCTAACTCTTTCGCTCATTGACTTCTTCACTAGGTTTCAGATTGTTCATAAACCTTTAAACTTTTATTATATGACTAATTTCATAAATACAGCTTCAAATTAGAGTGCAGCAAATATTATTAATAATAATAATAATAATAATAGATAATTTGTATATCGTTGACACTTCCTCTTGGTATCAGCAGCTGGTTGCTAAAATAATGATTTTTTTAGCAACTGCACAGCAAATTTTTTTTTTGGTGTACTCAATGTCTCTCAAATCGTTTGTGGTGGGTGTACTCACTGTATCTCCAACACAGTTTGAGGTGGGGGAGTATGCTCAATACAGCAAGGAACAGAAATACTACATGATTACTACACATTTGTATATCTTTTCCAAAAGGGTGAGGGTGGAATGTCACAGACACACAGCGCTTTGGAAAACCAAGCCGATTACACACAGCTGGCAAAGACAAGTTAAAGCTGAACTTCACCCAAAAGGGGAAGTTCCACTTTAAGTCCCCCTCCTCTACCTAATTTGGCATATAATGTCTGGGGAGGGTTTGACTGGTACTCACTCCCGCTCAGATCCCCTAGGCAATCCGAGTAAAGGTTCGGCCCCCTCTCTTCACCCGCAGCTTTGTGGGACATGCCACAGGTCCCAGAAGGACCATTCACAAAGTACAGCTCGGCTTGCGCATGCGCACTAGGAAGCCGGCTGTGAAGCTGCAAGCTGTCATAATCCACTTCCCACACTAAAGACACTGGCCCTGGGAACCTGAAGGCTAGTGAAGAACTAGCCCAGGTGAGGACGCTTCAGGTAAGTATCATTTTTTTAAAAGTCAGCAGCTACAGTATTTGTTGCTGCTGACTTAATATTTTTCTAGAGTGAAAAAATGCTTTAAAGTGGTTGTAAAGGCACGAAGGTAAAAAACCTTTTGTGTGCAGCAGCCCCCCCCCCAGCCCCCCTAATACTTACCTGTGCCCCCTCTCAATCCAGCGATGTCCATGAGAGCCTTGGCTCTCAGGGGACATGCACTCCTGATTGTCTTGTGGCAGCAGCAGGAGCCATTGGCTAGTGAGACAATCAGAAGATGGAGGGGACAGGCCGAGTTACAGGGAGCGCGCCTGCTTGGGTGCCTCCAGAGCATACTGCTTGCTGTGGGGCACCTGGCAGGAGGGTGGGGCCAGGAGCGCCAGCATGGGACCCAAGAAGAGGTCGATCCAAAACCACTGCACATAGGTAAGTATAACATGTTTGTTATTTTAGAAATATCGCTTTAAGGCCTGAAGCGGCTGCTACTTAACTTCCCTCATCCATAGTCCCTATGGCATGCAGCCATGCACACTTCTATGTTTTACCCCAGGTATTGCACCTGGGCCATTTAGGCACATCCACAGCACTCAGCTGTATCCTTCAAGGACCAAATTATTCTAAGAACAGTCACCTGTGATATGTTCACAAACCCAAACACCCATGCTACCTATCTGCCTGCCCTCTTCGGTCTCGGTCTCTACAGTGCCACTGCCAAACATGGTATCCTCTGCCACAACTCATTGGACTCTCCACCCATCTGCTCCTGGAGCCAAAGCTCCTGGAACATTCCCTCTGCCATATTCACCACAGCCACATCTTATGCTTCTCCAGGCACTGCATTGCTAATCCTGGTTTACTCCATCTGCCTACTCTGCTTTTCTGAGCCCTCGCAGGTGGACACATACTATCATCATCCTTCTGTGCTCTGGCGTCTTCTTCCATTTCTCAATGGTCAACTGGCTGATCCGATCAGTGATCCTATCACATATTCTCACTGTGTCTGTATATGGGTATGCAACATTGGGGGATCCCATATAGTTTTGTAACAGTTTGCACAGCCATAATCCATGAACAATACTGATGCTCCCCTAACTGAGGAGGACCTACTTCAGGTGGTGACCCAAAGTCTCAGTAAGTTCAGATAATGACCTCCCCGCAGATTCTATCCAGCCATCTTGATCAGTTACAGCAGAACCTTCAGGTGCCATTTCTGTGCCTGCCTCCATTGTCTCCTGCACCTGGACTGCCATCTACACCTGCCTCTTCTACTTTCCATATGCTGGGGCTGGGTTATTGAGAGAAAAAAAACCCTGCCCTTGGGTTGTATAAAGCCTCAGCGTTTTTTTTAGAATTTTGTTAATTTAGTGACCTATTCTACAGATCCATGGTAATATACCTGAAAGACATTCTGGTGTTCTCTTCTGACTTCACATGTCACATCCATAGCATTCTCTAGTGGCTTCATACAAACAACCATTATGTGAAACTGGAAACCTGCATCTTTGAAGTACCCGAAGTGCTATTCCTAGGAATACATCATTTTGGGAACACAGTTTGCGCATGGACCCTACCAAAGTGTTCACAATATTACATTGATCCGTACCCACTAGCCTCAAGCCACCCAAAGATTCTTGGGTTTCTCCTATAACTATCATCAATTCATTAACAACAATTCCACCCTGATGGCCCCCATTACGGCTCTTTCCTGGAAGAGAACTAATGCTAGGCCTGAAAATGCTATTAATATCATCAGCTCAAGGAAGCCTTCCTTTCAGGTCACATTTTATCCAGAGCACGCCCCCAAAAACCATTCTTTCCTGAAGTGGATGCATCTTCTTTTGAAGCTTCAGGTTGAGGCTGGCAAAAACACTGCGTACCTTTTTCTCAAAAAAATTCTCACCCTCTAGGCTCCCTCTGTTTTAACCCATCTCCTACCAATTCCAGCCAAACCCTTGACACAAGTTTCTATGGATTTCACTTTTGATCTACCACCAATTGAAGATTGTACCATCAATGGGTACTTTTCTCCTGCCAGTAAATGCCAGTGATAGGAAAAGGTTGGCAGTAAAAAATATGGCAGTTCTGGTCCGGAGCCAGCCAAGATCATCCGAGTGCCTGCTACAGTGTGTTGGGGATGCTCCAGCGGGGGCTGGGTCTGCAGTATGGGAGCAAGGCAAGCCGGGAGCAGGACTGTCAGTGCTGTTTGGACTGGAGTGGACTGAGGGGACCACCTGGCCTGGAGAGACTGTAACTGTGACTCAGGAGGGGACGTGTCGGTGAAGTGTCATCATCATCTGTGCTGTTGCACACTGTCAGTGTCCTTGAAAGAGTCAATTTCATGTGTGTACCTGCCAATTATATTTTTTGCCCTCCTGAGTCTTGTCCCTGAGCTACTTACGTACTATTTTGAAGCTAAAATAAGATATATCTTTTTTGCCTTAGTATCTATCTTAAATCACATTGCTAATTGCATATTGTATTTGTTTGCAGCCTAAATACTGACATTTTGGGTGTCGTGTCAGTAAACTTCAATCTGGTAGGTTGGCAAAACTGCAACGCACCAACATCGGTTCAGAAAGGGGAGTCCAATTTACCTCCACATTTTGCAAGGCCTCTTGCAAGGCATTTAGCATCACTTCTCGACTTCATATTTTCCTTGTCTTCATATCATCCCCATCATCAATCTGGTTAGCCTGTGATTTCCTTCTCACCTCCCAATTATCAGTTAATTTCATATTTCTTTATTGAAACCCCTGGTGCTTAAAAAAGAAGTATGACCAAAGCTTTTTTGGCCATACTTCTCTTGTGGGTCACAGGAGTACAGTTACTTGTGCTCTTCTGTGAGCCAGAATCAGTTCACTGTTATCTGACATCACAGAGCCGCTCAAGGGTCTGGAAGGATCCTGACTATTTTGTCAGGATCCACCCAGCTGCTTGATTGACAGCTGGCTATGGCTTTTATGTGCCTGCCCCCACTCCAACATGGCACTCCAGTGAGCGCTAAAGGGGCAAAGTAGAGAGCGGTGACTGACATTCACCGCTCTCTGATCTGGAAAGACCTAGAATGATCAGTGGTCATGTAATCGCTCAGTATTTTTCTCCTTTAATAACGTCTCCAGACCTATTCAGCCATCTTTCTCCTCTGCCAAATCCTCAGAAAAATTAGAAGTCTAAATCATCAAGGATTACAAATTTGTAGGGCTGTGCAAATTAAAGATTAATTCCTCGATTAATAGTTAATTTTTTTGATCGATCAAAATTCTTTTGATTGGTACTCACTTCTCCGGTGACGTCACTGACATCAACGTCACCGGACTCCTCCCCCTTCCCCAAGTGCCTCCGTCTGCTAACGAAGGGAAGGAGTCTGGTGACGTTGAAGTTCTGATTGAACGTACCGCGTACGGAGGGGGGGAATACGCATGACATCACCCGCTGCTGCCCTACATTACATGCTGTGTTTTTATCATCTTTCTGTGAGTAGTTTGTGTTTGAATACAAAAATTTAATCTTAAGCGGTGAGCACTTAGATCTTTTCTTTCTACCCATGACCTGGCGTCCTTGCTGAGATCTAAGGAGAGGTGAGAGAAGTTTATGGTCCGTGTTCACCCTTTTGATACCAGCTTTCATGACCACCTGTTTGCACAGGGGGCCATGCTATAAGGTGAGAGTGATTAGTTAGACCGGAGATGGAGGGATTGTCACGCTACTGTGGGAAAAGAAAATACTTACGTCAGTGCTACAGATTGAATTTAAAACATATTTGTGTGAACTTTGAAGTTAAGTCATGGATTGTTGAAACTAACTAGTGTCGGGTGATTGTATATAGTGTATTCCACATTTACCACTGACTAATGCAGAGTTGCAATGGAGAGATCAGGAGATCTGGAGATCAGCTAAAAGTAGTTGGATCTGTATGTGCGTTATAATTAATTGAAATTAGTCGATTAATCGATAAAAAAAAATTTTTTAATCAGTAACAGCCCTACAAATTTGTATTATTCAAGCAACTGAAGGGCTTTGGCCCTTGGGTTCCACCCTCAAATATCTTTGCCCGGCACTTTGTTTGCGGGTGCACCCATGTCACTCAGCTGTGTCTTTAAAGAGCTTACATCCTCTGTGGTCAGACAAACTTGGGGCAGAACATCCAATCCTGGGTAACGTTGCCACATCACTAGCCACCGCACCTTTAGGTCAAGGAACTGGTGTGGCGTTCTAAGGAGACCTCAAAGGAATATATGACAGCAATAAAACTTCCATCAATTATCAACTACCTACTGACCCCCAGACATCCCCTGACCCTCTTTTGACCCCCAGACATTTTTCAATGTTTTGGATAGTACCATTAACCATTGACTATTTCCCAACTTTGGGAAACCTTTTGTTAATGTAATTTTAAAAATTATTTTCAATCCTCCTAAATCTAAGGCTTTTGTTTAATTATTATCTAATGATCCTGACATGAAGATTCTTGTTTGGGCATTTGCTCATATAGGGTGACAACACCCTTTCTGTCTGCTTACTGTGTTTTTACGCTGACACATGGGCTACCACTAGAGACTATAGGTCTCAATTTCAACACACATGACACAATGTTGTCGCCATCAGGAAACATGCCTAGAAAAATGCCATGCAGCTGATGCTGGAGTGCATGCATGAAGACATGGAAGTGGCTGCAAAAGGTTTTCAAGAGACGACATGCACTGGAACGCAACAAAAGGTGAATAAAGGCGAAAACAAGTATTCTATGTAAAATGAAGGCAATTGTTTGTTATCAAATAAATGACATTCCATTAGGTTTTACATCTACTTTAAAACCATGTAAAATAATGGTTCTGCATGACAAAATTTTGGATTAGCATAATTTGACAGATGCAACAAGGCGAAGCAAATACAATAAATAACTGTTCATGGATTATACTTGCATTGATGAGCCTAATACTTACCTTGATCTACAAGTCTCTGGTAAGCTGGAGCAGGGGGACCTGATGGCCCAGGTAGACCTCTCTCTCCAGGGGCACCTGCTGCACCATCCCTTCCAGGAGGACCAGGAGCGCCAGGGGGACCTAAGTATATGATAGATATAATAGAACTGTAAACTGGTTTAGAGGAACATGCATCAGTGGCGGAACATATATAGTATGCTGTGGGCAACTGCACCTTTTCTCACATCTGCAAAGGCATTTGAGTGTTCTAGAAATATATAACCACACACTATTGTGCTATACTAACTTTGGGTTAACCAATAAGACTTAAAGTGGACCTTTCAATTACTTTGCAAATCTGCATAAACTGCTGACATGTCATAATACACAACGGTATAATTTTTCAAAAGAGCTACTTTTTTTATCATTATTAAGCAGTCCTTTAGTTCCTTCCAGTCATGTGACTTTGCATAGGCTAAGAAGATGTAATCAGTCTGCTCTCTCTGTCACAAGGTGAGGGGCTGCAGCAGGGGCTGTTCGGTGTCAGATATTTGTGAACATAGCCAAGAACTAGAACTGCCCAGACACCTGGATTTACATACTGCGTCATCTGAGCCAACATTTCTGTCCAGTAAATAGACACTAACTCTGGATGATGCATGATTAAAAATATTGCTGTCCTTGATAGAAAAAAGAACTGGGGTTGATTTACTAAACAGTGGAGGCTGTGTAAGCTCACTTTGCAGAGTGATTGTTAGTAAATAAGGGGCCCAAAGGGTGGCGCTCAAGAGCTGAAATTCCTTGTAGTACATCACTACGTTTGTGGCACGACAATTGTGTAACATTAGTATGCAAAACAAGATCCTGGCACACTCCCTTTTGACAAAAATCAATAGTACGAGGCTACAGAGTCACTGACACAGAGCAGAGAATCAGTGATCATGAGGAGACTATTAACCCAATGCATAATCAAGTGAGAGAGGTAACGAAGGGCATAATTGATCATGTATCCAAATGCAGTGATTTAGAATAAAGGCTGAGGAGGAATAATGTTCACCTTCTGGGATTCCCTGAAGGCTCAGAGGGCCACAAACCATAAGAATGTTTAGAAATATGGCTTAAAATCTTTCTGGAAGAGTGTGAAATCTACAGTCTGTTTGCCATTAAACATGCATATAGAATTCGTATGAGAACTCCTCCGCCAGGTTCTCCCTTCCGGCCTCTTATCGCCTGCCTCCTTTACTTCAAAGATAATGAAACAATACTGAGACTAGCTAGAACATCTAAAAAACAACTATATAATGAAAATGTAGTTTCCAAAAATCTATAGCAAAGTCTGTGAGCCAAGCCGGGGGTCAAACACCGGTAATCAGGCAGGTGCAAGTATAGCAAAGTCCGTGAGCCAAGCCGGGGGGTCAAACACTGGAGAGGAGATGATAGCACATCGAGAGACATTTATAAAACAGAAAATGTAATTGAAAAAAATATGCCAAAACCGTACATGATAAGCCGCTCCTGCCATGAGGACGCAGTGGCAATAGCGTCAGCACGTAGGCCTCTCTCTGACGCGTTTCGTAATAGTGCACATTCTTAAGGGATTTTATAGGCTGGATTTTTTTCCACTTTCTGGTGAGTGGTTAGACTTATCAAGCACATTATTGGAATTATTTCGGGTTACACTAAAGATTTGGTGAAGTCAAGTCACAAATTCATATATTGGGGCTTTATTTACAATATATGATTGTTATTTATTGATTTACAATATCACAGGAAACGCTGTTCATCTTTCGTTATTTTATTATATACAGTTGACCCACGAAATTTGCGGGTGTTACGTTCTTTGAGCACCCGCGAATTATGAAAATCTGCAAATTTTGGATGTGGTAAAAAAAATGCCTACAAGTGCCTATTAAATGCCTCGGGTGGCACTTCTTCTTCAGGCACTTCAGGAGGGGGCGCGTTTGGGCGGCATGTTAGGGCTTTAAGAAGAACAAAACGAAGAACACTCAACAAAACACTTGAGATAGCTACATGCGGTAAACTGTTATGATGCGGGAATGCTGGTCTGGGGAAAAATCTGCAAATGACTGGGGCCATTTTATATATATTATTATTAAAAAATATTATAAAATAATAAATTGAGGTGTACTTTAAATAAATTATAAATAAGGTTGTTAGTTCATTATTATCCACATCTTAAGCTTTTGAAGGATTGCATAGCTGGGAGACAACTTTTCCTTCCAACAATCTCTAAATTACAGGTTCTGTGCTTTATTAGTATTAGTTCTTTATCTGAATAAAGCAGCCACAGAACCTGTGTAATTAATATGTGTCATTACATTATATGATAAGCAGTGGCGGAACTACCACCATAGCAACACACGCAGCCGCTAGGGGGCCCGCGGCCGCTAGGGGGCCCGCAGCTGAGTGGAAACCGCTGCAGAATGGAAACCGATGCCGAGTGGGGACCGCTGCCGAGTGGGGCCCTCAGGCGGGGCCCGCTGACGAGTGGTCCGGGCTCGGCATCGACAAGCTCCTGTGCTGTGACCTGTCCTATACACAAGACTATCACTTTCCGTCCCCCTTCTCCTCCGTACTGCGCATGCGCTGCGCATGCGCAGTACACAGCGGACACTTGGTGATAGCCGGACTGTTCTTGTCAGAACACCGGCGCCAGCGTCTTGACGCCACACGGCCGGGGGCGCGATGGGAGGAGCTTCAAGAGACTGAGCTGCATCCAAGAGAAGCCAGGCAGCGCCGCTGAGGACGAATCCACGTTTTTGCAGAATTTGCATAGCAATCATTCCATTCCAATTTCCAGGTACAACAAGCTAAATTAAGCTGATGCAGTGATGCCACAGGTCTAAAGAGTCTGTGATTGTGATGACTGTCTGATTTTTCAAATTTTTTTTTCTAATATGCAACATGGCGGGGGGAGGGGGGGGGGAATGCCCTGCACTACTGTCATAGTAACTTCTGTTTTAACCACTTTAGCCCCGGAAGAATTTACCCCCTTCCTGACCAGATCACTTTTTGTGTTTCGGCACTGCATCGGTTTAACTGCCAATTGCGCGGTCGTGCGACGTGGCTCCCAAACAAAATTGACGTCCTTTTTTCCCCACAAATAGAGCTTTCTTTTGGTGGTATTTGATCATCCCTGCATTTTTATATGCGTTTATAAACAAAAAAATAGCACAATTTTGAAAAAAAAAAACAATTTTTTACTTTTTGCTATAATAAATATGTCCCAAAAATATATAAAAAAACTATTTTTTTCCTCAGTTTAGGCCGATACGTATTCTTCTACATATTTTTGGTAAAAAAAAAGCAATAAGCGATTATTGATTGGTTTGCGCAAAAGATATAGCGTTTACAAAATAGGGGATAGTTTTATGGCATTTTTATTAATAATTTTTTTTTTTTAAATGGCGGCAATCTGCGATTTTTATCGTGACTGCGACATTATGGTGGACACGTCGGACAATTTTTACACATTTTTGGGACCATTGTCATTTATACAGCAATCAGTGCTATACAAATGCACTGATTCCTGTGTAAATGACACTGGCAGTGAAGGGGTTAACCACTAGGGGCGGGGAGGGGTTAAGTGTGTCCTGTGTTTATTATATGGTTATTTAAATTTTGGTTTTGTTGTTCGAAATTAATATAAGCTGTTGCCTGGGTACTGTGCCACATGAGTGTGGTAATCTGTTGTTCAATGGAATTAGTTAATTTTTTTGTGGGGGGGGGCTGTATGCAGGGGGGGGGGCCCATACAACATTTTGCTATGGGGCCCTGTGATTTCTAGTTATGCCCCTGATGATAAGTAGGCATTTCAATCACAAGGAAGGAGTAAGAGGTCATTAATGGGGCAGCCTCACAAAATGCCAGTTAGACTTTATGATCAAAATGTTTAATACACCTTGGCATTAGGTGCTAAATTAGGTAGTACTGTCCATGGTACTGAATAAGAAAACCTTTCCCTTGTATTCCTTCTCATGTCACCTGTCTCAAAGAGGAATCCAATAACAGAAACTGCTTCTGCTACCATGCATCTTGAAGGTATAATATTAAGAAATACGGCAATCATGTGTACACAATTCTATTGTACTTACATTCAGAATAACAATATTTTTGAAAGTTTTTACAGTTGAACTTTAAAACATATAATTTAATTATACTATATAATTACTCTATCAGTCTTCATCAGTAACAGTTATCTTTTCTATTACAAACAAAACGGCTAAGTCTTTATAAGTGAAGTTTCAAGCAATACACAGAAGGGGGCAGTCTTGTTGCAAAATAAAAAGAACTAATGATCCAAAAATAAAATTCTAGTTACAGCTCTGGGTAAAGGTACAAATAGTTGCATATTTCCAATTTTTAATAGTATAGGCCCAATATATAAAGTGTAACTCCTGCCAATACACATATTTGGGTCTTGGACAGAATGTGGAAAGCTTTCGTACTTTTTTGCTGTGGTAAAACTAGATTATTTTTAAAATGCTTTTTTTTTATCTGGTGACACAAGAACAAGGAATGAGGGGAGTATCAACAGGACAGGAAGAAACAGCAATAAAAACGTTCAGAGGTTCTAAACTTTTCCCACTCAACTAAAAATATATTTATGCTGCGTTCTATGTTACCATTGAAGAGATTAACCATGCTTTCTGGTCTATTTGACACCCTGATAACAGGTCAAGTAGGCAAGCAGTGAGGGTAAATCTTCAGGGACCACAAAAAAATAAAATATAAAAAGTAGGAATGTGGGTGGAAATATTCCCTATCAGATCAGAATACAGAAATGAGATGGAGAAGCTAACCCCTCTCCACTTTATCCAAAACTAAAATAAATAGCTTTGACTCAAGTTAAGCTATAAAAGCTTACCACTGAAATAAATATATGGAAGCTGCTTTACCTGCAAGAATATTTGTATATCTGTCTACCTAGTTCTGAGATTTACACAGTCTATCCCGTTAGTCCACAAGATGGCATTTGGACCTTAAAGCCTAATTTTAGTTTTTTTATTTTAAATCAGCACATGGGACAGTACTTACATTCAATGATACGTTTTTTATCCTCTGCCCCTCCCCCATACCCCTGGGGTGATCTGCTGGTGCAGGGGTCAATACCTCACCTGTCATAGGCAATTAAAAGTGCTGACTATGCCCTTCCATTCAGCCCCCCTCCTCCATTCATAGAAGCTGTACTATAGCTTTCATCAATGAAAAACTCTCTATAAACAGAGTAGGCAGACCTTTCATTCATCTGCCCATCTGCCATTCATAGGGCCCTTTTCATTGATGGAAGCTACAGTGCCTTGAAAAAGTATTCACACCCCTTGAAATTTTCCACATTTTGTCATGTTACAACCAAAAACATAAATGTATTTTATTGGGATTTTCTGTGATAGACCAACACAAAGTGGCACATAATTGTGAAGTGGAAAGAAAATGATAAATGGTTTTCAATTTTATTTTACAAATAACAATGTGAAAAGTGTGACGTGCATTTGTAATCAATGCCCCCCCACCCCCGAGTCAATACTTTGTAGAAACACCTTTCCCTGCAATTACAGCTGCAAGTCTTTTGGGGTATATCTCTACCAGCTTTGAACATCTAGAGAGTGACATTTTTGCCCATTCTTCTTTGCTTGGAAGGGGCGGGAAGGTCAGCCTGTCAGTGCTCAGACCAAACACTGCACACTGCATCAAATTGGTCTGCATGGCTGTTGTCCCAGAAGGAAGCCCCTTTTAAAGATGATGCACAAGAAAGCCCACAAGCAGTTTGCTGAAAACAAGCAGACTAAGGACATGGATTACTGGAACCATGTCCTGTGGTCTGATAAGACCAAGATAAACTTATTTGGTTCAGATGGTGTCAAGCGTGTGTGGTGGCAACCAGGTGAGGAGTACAAAGATAAGTCTGCCTTGCCTACAGACAAGCATGGAGATGGGAGTGTCATGGTCTGGGACTGCATGAGTGCTGCCGGCACTGGGGAGCTACAGTTCATTGAGGGAACCATGAATGCCAACATGTACTGTGACATACTGAAGCAGAGCATGAACCCCTCCCTTCAGAGACTGGGCCACAGGGCAGTATTCCAACATTATAATGACCCCAAACATACCTCCAAGACGACCACTGCCTTGCTAAAGAAGCTGAGTGTAAAGGTGATGGACTGGCCAAGCATGTCTCCAGACCTAAACCCTATTGAGCATCTGTGGGGCATCCTCAAATGGAAAGTGGAGGAGCGCAACGTCTCTAACATCCGCCAGCTCCATGATGTCGTCATGGAGGAGTGAGAGAGGACTCCAGTGGCAACCTGCCCAAGAGAGTTCAGGAAGTGCTGGAAAATATTGATGGCCACACAAAATATTGACACTTTGGGCCCAATTTGTACATTTGCGGTTAGGGGTGTACTTACTGTTGCCAGTGGTTTAGTCATTAATGGCTGTGTGTTGAGTTATTTTGAGGGGACAGCAAATTTACACTGTTATACAAGCTGTACACTCACTACATTGTAGCAAAGTGTTATTTCTTTAGTGCTGTCACATGAAAAGATATAATAAAATATTTACAAAAATGTGAGGGGCGTACTCACTTTTGTGAGATACTGTATGTCTTGCCTTTCAAGCCAAAAAAATAATTTGATGGACTAAAAACTTAATTTATATCCATGGCAGTAAATCACTCATGCTTTTGGTTATTAGGTTGCACAGGCGAGACCCCCTAATCAGACCTATACACCTAAAAATCAACAAAACTGACTAAACGAGTAACCTACCCAAAATACTTCTGGAGTTTCATAACCATTTTGCCAAGTTGTACCATGCCCCAAAAGCCTATGCCTATGCGGATAAAAGACTTTATTCTGACCTTACACTTCCACATATTCCTGATGATCTTCTCCAACTCCTCTTGACCCCCATCTCTCTACAACACATACAATTAGCTATTAATCTTTAAATGTCTCAGAAGCAACCGGACCCAGGTGGCTTTATGGCACTGCAGTAAAATAAAATATGAAAATACTTGCTCTGCAGCTAGTTTTTCTCTACAATAATATCCTGGCATGGGGTTCTATGAGGGGGGATACTTTGTTGGCTTCCATCTGCATGCTGCCTAAGCCCAGTAGAAATAGCACCCCATGGACCAATTACCGTCCTATTTCACTTTTAAACTTGGACACCAAAATAATATATAAGTAAAAATCCTAGGTATCAATCTTAACAGTGGCATTAAAAACATGGACATTTTCTGGGGGACAGCACAGCATTCTGTGACCAAAAATATATAATGTATGGAATACCATACAGGGTGCAGTGGTAATGTTTTTGTACTATACCTTGTACATTACATACTCAAAACTGCTATACTCTGTATGCTGGTTTAACAACCAGCCTCATTCTACAAAACACTCATAAAGCCTGAAAATGTATACAAAATGTACAAAAATATGCCACAAAAATGCACTGGAAAATGCATCATACTGCAGCAATAGTGTGAACCTAGGCTATACAGAATTTAAGTATTTAATCAAAATATTTTTATTTTTAAATCAGCACAAGGGATATTACTTACTATTAATCTGATGTGAACCCTATAATGCTAGCTCTTGCATTTATTGAAATCTTCCTCCTCTGATACACCCACCCCTCCCCCACGCTTGCCACTGTAATCTTCTGAAGCGGTGGGGTTTAATCGAATTGAGGGCGCTGTGACAGGCACTTCTCAAGAGTGCCCGACTAAGCCCACCCACAAAGTCCCTACAGCTTCAATTAATTAAATTCAATCGATGAATGGGAGACGGTCTCATAATTGAAAGGTCCGCCTTTTTTCAGAGATGTTTCATTCGTAGAAGCTTCAGTATAGCTTCTATGAGTAGCGGAGCCTGGCAGAAATGGTGGGCATAGTCTGGCACTCTTGATGAATGCCGGTTACTGCTGACCCAGTTCTTTTAACCCCCGCCCCACCAGAAGATTACAGTGACAGGTGAAGTGGGGGGGGGGGGTCGTAGGATGAAGATTTCAAGAAATAAACAGGAACCGGTAGCACAAGAGACACATCAGGTTGATGATAAGTAATGCCCCTTTTGTTTTTATTTGTTTTTGTTTTTACTAAACTTTGGCTTTAATAAGCTGTAAAATAGCTGTAAAGAAGCCCTCACTCAGCTCACTAGCTGCTTTTATTGTGAAGTAATTAAGGCCCCTTTCACACTGGGGCGGTTTGCAAGCGCTATTGCGCTAAGAATAGCGCCTGCAAACCGACCCGAAACAGCTGTTGCTGTTCCTTCAGTGTGAAAGCCCGAGGGCTTTCACACTGAAGCGGTGCGCTTGCAGGACGCTCAAAAATGTCCTGCAAGCCGCATCTTTGGCTCGCTATAGGAGCGGTATATTTACCGCTCCTATAGCGCCCGGTCCCATTGAAAACAATGGGGGAGCGCGCCGAACCCGCCCGCAAAACGCCGCAATAGCGGCGGTTTGCGGGCGGTATTGACCCTTTTTCGGCCGCTCGCGGGGGGTAAAAACACCCCGCGAGCGGCCGCAATGCGCCGCTAAAACGCCGGTAAAGCGGCGCTAAATATAGCGCCGCTTTACCGCCAGCGCCCCCACCGCTCCAGTGTGAAAGTAGCCTAATTCTCAAAGATCCTAAAAGATCATAATAAACATTTTAAAGTTTGGTTTCCATCAGTTCCTTAACAGCTCAGAAACATCTGCAGGTAGTTTACTTTAGAAGGTTGTCAGGCTGCCAAAGCTACATTTTATTGTCTGTGTTGTGAACTTTGAAATGTATTTCATCCACAATGCCTATAGATACAGAGTTTAATAAGGGTTGTTTTAACGTTTGTATACTGCTTGTTCATAATATAAATACTTTACTTTACGTTAAATCACCATATCGTTATTATTTTTTTAAAGAGCAGAATCTTGGCAGCCTGTGTGTATACACATAGCGGATGTTTACAGCAAATGTTTAATGGAAGTTGCTGACCAGATACAAACTTCAGAATCTCTGTTGGGATCTTAGAGGATGAATTACTTTACTTCACTGTAGAAGCAGCTAGAGAGGTCAGTGAGGGATTTCTTCAAGGCCCCTAGATTGGTCCAAACAGGGAATCTGTGAACAGATACCCTGGTGAATCAGAGCAGAATGGGACAGATTTCACTTTTGTGACATCCATGCTCATTCAGTTTTTTTTTCTGCACTAACATACCATTTTTGCAGACTTATGTTGGATCTACAGGGGCCGGATAAAAACAGACCTGCATCAAACTACTTTTGATCGGTCACGTTTAGATCTG
The DNA here is from genome assembly GCA_028564925.1 of Lithobates sylvaticus. Classification (NCBI taxonomy): domain Eukaryota; kingdom Metazoa; phylum Chordata; class Amphibia; order Anura; family Ranidae; genus Lithobates; species Lithobates sylvaticus. The sequence continues at coordinate 258,163,879 of CM053026.1, read as the reverse complement.
TCTCCCTCCCCTAACTAATTTAAGGTCAGAGCTCAGCTGCTATAATATGGAGGGAGAGAGTCCCGCTGGCAAATCTGGGGAAGGAGGTCACGCCTCTGAAATATGTCATGTGACTAGATTACCAGCATGCCTCTCTTGTTAGCGAGTCTGCTGGTCTCCTGCTCTGGTCCCAGTGCCTGTCAGTGTATAACTGACATAGCAGCTGGCATGTGTGCCCCCCACACACACGCACACTTTGCCTTTCTGTTCACGCACTGAGATGGTTGAAAGAAGCTGCTTGGGCTGCACACAAGACATCCAGCATATGGACCAGGTGATCTGGCTGTGTTAGAGAAGGGCTGTCACAACTGATGTTCATTATTCATAATGATATGGCTGCATACAAGTTGGAATCATATAAGTGGTATTTTATTGTTTTTACTCTATTTTATTAAAATTTATTGTGCTAGGTTGAGCTTCCCTTTTTATTTCCTTTGTTGTACAGATTGTGTCCAAGACCTTGGTCAGAGAAGTTAAAAAAACAGCTGCACATATCCTGGCTACATTTGTTCAATATCACTGGCGATAAAGGTTAAATATGGTAGGATACACCTGTGTGTGCAGAGGGGGAATTTTGGTGTTTTCTTCCCAATCATGTGACCACTGTGATAGCAGATTATAGCAGTTGCGTGATCATGAAGCCACTCCACCTTTCTGCATTAAAGCCCACTTAAAGGGCCACCGGAAGGTGGCATGAAGGTGTTTATCAGTAACCCTGATGCCCTACCTGGTGGTCCTGCTGGGCCTTTCATTGGAGATCCTTGGCCTCCTGGAGTACCTATTGGCCCTATTGGGCCTTTTCTTGTGCTCATGCCTGGAAGAAAGAACAGTGAGTACCCAACACACTAAATAGATCTTCTATAGAACTTCTTTTCCTCTATTTTTACACAAATGTTTCTCTCCAGTGCCTGTCTTAAATTAGTATGATTCACCAAATTTGGTTTACATTAAAAAATAACCCAATTTTACTAATAAAATAAACTATTAAATGTTTATACGTGCATTTTACAAAATACTGTGAAAGATCTCATTTGTTTGCTTTGAATGGGAAAACAAAGGCTAGTGAACAAAATGTAGCATGCAGGACCTTTGTTTCCAACACTGGTAAACATGATCATTTTTAAACAATGGACTTAGACAAGTACAGTATGTCCATTTTATAATTTCAATATACAATCTTGTAAGTGCGCAAAAGCACTAAGAGAAAAGCATATTTGTAGTCTGTGATTATTTAATTTTATCGATAAATCCAGCAGAAAACATAAGCTGGGGGTAGTCACAAGCCCTTCTGCAAATCAAGAAACACACAATCATCTATTTTTCTTTGCATGCTTTTAATTAGTAGACTGTACTGTTCAATGGTAACTCTGTATATAAAGCAGGCATCTTGCCGCCTTTTAAATATGTGTAAAGTTTTTAACTTCCACAGAAAATAATTATGCAAAAACTGATGACAAATTGATAAAGCATGCATAAAATGGTGTTTTCATTCATGTGTGCCCAGGGCAGTATGAACTCTAAATATGACATTACCAGTCACCCTGTTTCTCACCTTCCTGGGCTATTAAGGAGTCTCTTGATGCTGGTGCCATAGATCCTGCAACATAAGAATATTGGTTAAGATAAATGCGGTGGAGAGGAAGATAGTGTCAACTCAAATTGTCATCAAGAAGAGCTAACAAATCATACCACTACAGTGTGGGTCACACGGACATGTGTTAAGAGGTTAACATATGAGATTTACTGGCACGGCACTGACCACACAGGACGGAGATCCACCTTTCCTGTGACAAAATCCTTCCTTTCTCACATGTGTGCAGTGTCCTGTGACACATCTTTTCTCAAAATTTTTTACATCACTGTAGACAGGCAAATGTCATATAAATAGCATAAATAAACAACTGCATACAGAAACATAAGACCAACACATATGTGCCTATCCATTATTCTACTTTTGAGCAGCTTTAGATTTGCACACATCAGTTTTGATTTTTTATAATTTTCTTGTTTGTTACACATTTACTGTTTTTATATTTAAATAACAATTCACAAAGCCATTTGATATTTTTTTTGAATGCTGTAAAAGGCTATATAAATATATATATATATATATATATATATATATATATATATATATATATATTGTAACCTGGGGGACAGGTAGCAGGTACAAAGCTCCCTGGGATGAGCTGTTTATTTAGGCACAGATACCAAATCCACTTGAGGTAGTGAAAACAGTGCTGGGTTTATTTGTTTTAAACACAAGTCCATACACAGGTACTGCACAGTCTTCCAGAAAACATATCAGAACAGAAATAACAAAACAAAAGTCCTAGCCGTGTCTCGGCTCTAACTATACCATACACCGGCCCTAACTAGTTAGGCTGAGCAAGCCTACCGCTTGTCAGTTTCTGTATAGAGTTTTAAAGCGTTTTACCAACCTTTAGCTCCTCACAAACCATCCATGTCTGTGTGTCCCAGGCAGAGAGCAAAGGCTGTCTGCTCAGGTGAGCTTAAATTAGCCTGGGGAAGAGGACTAAGATCCGAACTGGATCATGTATCAGAGACCTCTGAATGTGTATGAGAGGAGCCTGGGAGACGTATAAATCCCGAACAAGACTTCTCCTGGCTCTCTCTGGGATGCTCTGCTACAGTATATATATATATATATATATATATATATATATATATATATATATATATATATATATATATATATATATATATATATATATCTCACAAAAGTAAGTACACCCCTCACATTTTTCAAAATATTTTATTATATCTTTTCATGTGACACTGAAGAAATGACACTTTGCTACAATATAAAGTAGTAAGTGTACACCTTGTATAACAGTGTACATTTGCTGTCCCCTCAAAATAACTCAGCACACAGCCATTAATGTCTAAACCGCTGGCAACAAAAGTGAGTACACCCTTAAGTAACAAATGTCTAAATTGGGTCCAAAGTGTCAATATTTTGTGTGGCCACCATTATTTTCCAGCACTGCCTTAACCCTCTTGGGCATGGAGTTCACCAGAGCTTCACAGGTTGCCACTGGAGTCCTCTTCCACTCCTCCATGATGACATCACAGAGCTGGTGGATGTTAGAGACCTTGCGCTCCTCCACCTTCCGTTTGAGGATGCCCCAAAGATGCTCAATAGGGTTTAGGTCTGGAGACATGCTTGGCCAGTCCATCACCTTTACACTCAGCTTCTTTAGCAAGGCAGTGGTCGTCTTGGAGGTGTGTTTGTGATCAGTATGTTGGAATACTGCCCTGCGGCCCAGTCTCCGAAGAGAGGGGATCATGCTCTGCTTCAGTATGTCACAGCACATGTTGGCATTCATGGTTCCCTCAATGAACTGTAGCTCCCCAGTGCCGGCAACACTCATGCAGCCCCAGACCATGACACTCCCACCGCCATGCTTGACTGTAGGCAAGACACATTTGTCTTTGTACTCCTCACCTGGTTGTCGCCACACACGCCTGACACCATCTGAACCAAATAAGTTTATCTTGGTCTCATCAGACCACAGGACATGGTTCCAGTAATCTATGTCCTTAGTCTGCTTGTCAGCAAACTGTTTGTGGGCTTTCTTGTGCATCATGTTTAGAAGAGGCTTCCTTCTAGGATGACAGCCATGCAGACCAATTTGATGTAGTGTGCAGCGTATGGTCTGAGCACTGACAGGCTAGCCCCACACTTCTTCAACCTTTGCAGTAATGCTGGCAGCACTCATATGTCTATTTCCCAAAGACAACCTCTGAATATGATGCTGAGCACGTGCACTCAACTTTTTTGGTCGACCATGGCGAGGCCTGTTCTGAGTGGAACCTGTCCTGTTAAGCCGCTGTATGGTCGTGGCCATCGTGCTGCAGCTCAGTTTCAGGTTCTTGGCAATCTGCTTATAGCCTAGGCCATCTTTATGTAGAGCAACAATTTATTTTTTAGATCCTCAGAGAGTTCTTTGCCATGAGGTGCCATGTTGAACTTGAGACCTTGTAATACTAACGAGTCACATGACACGATAGGGGAAAATTGCTAATTGGGCCCAATTTTCTACATTTTCTCTTAGGGATGTACTCACTTTTGTTGCCAGCGGTTTAGACATTAATGGCTGTGTGTTGAGTTATTTTGAGGGGACAGCAAATTTACACTGTTATACAAGCTGTACACTCACTACTTTACATTGTAGCAAAGTGTCATTTGTTCAGTGTCGCAAGATATAATAAAAAATTACAAAATTGTGAGGGGTGTACTCACTTTTGTGAGATACCGTATATATATATATATATATATATATATATATATATATATATATATATATATATATAAATATCATCTGATATACACCATGTGATAAAACCTGTGGACTGATGAAAAACATTCCAACCTGTCCACTAAATGAAAGTGATCAAATGATGCCTTTTTTCACAGATACTGTATGTGTTGCGCCCTCCTAGTTGGACTGCTATGTAAATTTCGTTTTTGGCTTCTGCAGTAATTAGAGGAGCAATGATTTTTCGGTCTGCCCAGAGCACACAAACGTATTTTCTGTTGGAAAAATCTTGGATGGTTTTTCCGACGGAATTCCGCTCAAGCTTGGCTTGCATATACAGGGTCACACAAAAGTTTGCTGAACTTTCGACCGCCAAGAACGCGGTGACGTATAACACTACGACGAGCTGAGAAAGTGAAATTCAATGCTTCCGAGCATGCGTCAAATTGTTTCCGAGTATGCATAAATATTTTGTATGTAGGAATTCCTACACACGATCGGAATTTCCGATCAAAACTTTTTCCGACTGAAAAATTTAGAACCTGCTCTCAATATTTTGCTGGCCGAACTTCTGATCGTGTGTACGAAAAATCTTGGATGGTTTTTCCGACGGAATTCCGCTCAAGCTTGACTTGCATACACACGGTCAGAACAAAAGTTCGCTGAAATTTCAACCGTCAAGAACGCAGTGACGTACAACACTACGACGAGCCAAGAAAATTATGTTCAATGCTTCCAGGCATGCGTCAAATTGTTTTCGAGCATGCATAGGAATTTTGCGCGTCGGAATTGGTACAGACAATCGGAATTTCCGATCGAAACTTTTTCTGACTGAAAAATTGAGAACCTGCTCTCAATCTTTTGCTGGCGGGAATTCGGCCAGCAAAAGTCCGTTGGAGCATACACATGGTCGCATTTTCCAAACCAAAAGCTCTCATCGGTCTTTTGCTGGCTGAAGATCGTGTGTACGGGGCATACGAGTTTATTTATTTTACCCTGTATTTTACAGTAGAAGACGTTTCTAGAGTTTAGGGTGGGAGAATTCAAAAACATTTACAGAGTCCCAGTGAATGATTGATTATCGATATATAACAAACCATAAATTATATAAAATTAAAAAGTCCAAGTTAGTGAAATTATTTTCAAGGTGAGAGTATTCTTGTCAGTGTATCAGCGTCATCACCATCCGCCACCAGGAATGTGTAATCGTTTGAAGCACCACCACAAATGAAGACAAAATGCTCGGTTACCAGCTCACACAGACCTCCTATTACGGAAGGTCAGTGACACTTGTGGCTACACACCGAGCCAGGGCCTTTTGGTGCCATCTGAGGATCCTCTCAAAACATGGAGGTAAAGATGGTGTTTTCATAAGTCATCCCCAAATTATAATAAGATCCACATAGTGTAAAAACATTAAAACTTTATTTGGAAAGCTCAAAATTGCACTTACATCAAGAATGGTTAAAAACGCCCTAATATCAATCTCGTCGGCTAGCAATACAGCAGCAACCCATCCTTTCATGACTCGTGGAACGCAATGATGTCAGCATGTCGCTCCGCCCCACACGTTTCATCATATGGAGACGTCGGCACGGGCGGCATGCTGCGTCATTGCTTAAATACACTAAAAACTAAACATGCCTCAATCTGAGTCTCAGCCAATCAAATCATAAAAGCGGGACCGGACCTTAAACAATGTTTGAAATCCAATCCCATACAGCAGATGAAGCCAGACAGCAAAAAATACCAAAAATAAACCTAAACCACTTCTTTCCCAAATGTGCCATATATTTGGTGACATATACACCAAAGCTGAACTCGGCAACAGGAAGTGTAAACAATAATCAGTTGGAGTCACACCACCATATTAGGTTAGAGTGGCATCTAGTGGACAAAGATCATTATAATTACTATCTACAAAAGTTGTTTAAATAAACATTATTAGCGGGCACTGACATTTCTACAATGCTTGTAAATCCGCCTAAAATATTCTATAAGCTATATTTAGCGGCAGGAAGTGTCACAATTACTGGGGCCATGTCACTACAGTCAATTGGAGTGACATCTAGTGGACAAAAATCATATTACACCCAATGAGTTTCACTAATAAAAAATCATTGACACAACTAAAAAGTAAAAATAAAAATATAAACTGAATGACACGGGTCACTATACGATTCACTATTTATCAACAAACAAAATAATGTATAGTAATGAGGCCAAAAACCTTGTTCCATGACTGAGATATGAACTTGCCAGCAAATCCAAATAAACTAGTGGCCTGCTTCAAAAATAAATATACACACATTTTAAACGTTACTATATCAATTAGGCATTGAAAATCTAATATTATAGAGATAATATAAATAATATGATGATGGAAAATGGGGCTCCCTCGCTCAAATTATGTTGTATTCAAAAATTTCCCCCTTTACCCCTAAATCAGCTGACTGAGATGGTTCAAATGTAGATGTTGACGTTAATGCTTTTTTGAGACAGTCCTTATTTCCAATGTCTTTATTGAGCTCACTGATATGGTGTACTGTTTTTCCTACATTTTAGATATTTTGTTTTCTCTGACCCGAGTCTCAGTCAGCCAATTTAGGGCTAAAGGGGGAAATTTTTAAAACAACATAACTTGAGTGAGGGAGCCCCATTTTCCATCATTATATTATTTATATTATCTCTATAATATTCGATTTTCAATATAGTAACTTTTAAAATGTGTGTGTATTTATTTTTGAAGCAGGCCACTAGTTTATTTGGATTTGCTGGCAAGTTCATATGTCAGTTTGAGGATTGGGACAATAAATGACATGGAACAAGGTTTTTGGTCTTATTACTATACATTATTTTGTTTGTCGATTAACAGTGAATCATATAGTGACCCAGTTCATTCAGTTTATATTTATATTTTAACTTTTTAGTTGTATCAATGATTTTTTATTAGTGAAACTCATTGGGCGCTATATGATTTTTGTCCACTAGATGTCACTCCAATTGACCGTAGTGACATGACTCCATTGAAGTAATTGTGACACTTCCTGCCGCTGACTATAACTTATAGAATCTTTTAGACGGCTTTACAAGTATTACGGAAATGTCAGTGACCGCTAATAAGGATTATTTAAACAACTTCTGTAGATAGTAATTATAGTGATCTTTGTATACTAAATACCACTCTTTTTTTTTTCTTTAAATCTGATTTTATTTTCCATTTCTTTATACCACAACAACATACCACACAAAAAAAACACATGGAAATCAAAACACAAATATTCATAACAGCACAAAAACATACACAAAGCCAAACCCCCCATCATTGGATATTCACTCTGAATAGATGTATTTCCTATGAGATATAGTCGGAGGGTAAGGGGAGGTCCACCTAATGACAATTTGTATCCGAGCCACAAAGAGCGCTCCTGCAACAGTAAACCACCTAGGTGGTTTAAGCACTGAGCTATCAAAATAGCCCAGCAGACATAGTAAAGGATCCACTGAAAGATTCAAATGTAAGATCTCATTAGGTTTACCTACAACCTCCGCCCAATACCTCTGGAGTTTCGGGCATCGCCATAGTAAAGGTATCAATGACCCCGAATTGCCACAATTCTGGGGTCCTATACGCCCTATGCAATATATAAAACATGTTAATCTAAATGAGGGTGAAAGAGATATAAGGAGAAGAGCCCAAAGAATCCTATCCCAGACCTGGTCGGAGATAGGACCGATATCGCACTCCCATATCTCTCTAGATGAACAGTGAAACTTCTTATGCCGTGTACACACGACCGGACCTTTGGTCCAATCGTGTGTGGGCAAGTCTGTTCGTTCGGAACTCCGGCGGGAAGACCGTCAGAGTTTATTCTGGCGGAAAGTCCGGTCGTGTGTACACGGCATAAGAAGTACATTGTACATTGTAATAGAGACTTATATATTAGGCCTTTAGTAGCAGTTGCCTGAACCTCTCTTTCCAAGACTGGGACCGGGGGGAAACAAAACAGGAGAAGAAGAAAATTTGGCATATAAGCCATGACCAAACTGCAAAAATTGATAGAACATCTAGGGTTTAAGGTGAAATAGATGCCACTCTAACCTAATATGGTGGTGTGACTCCATCTGATTATTTTTGACACTTCCTTTTGCCTAGTTCAGCTTTGGTGTATACTTGAGCGGTGCATGAGCGCTGTGCTTGTGCTGTCCTCAGGGCACCTTTGGGAAAGGAGTGGTTTAGGTTTATTTTTGGTAGTTTTTGCTGTTTGGCTCCATCTGCTGTGTGGGATTGGATTTCAAACATTGTTTAAGGTCTGGTCACGATTTGATGATTTGATTGGCCGCCTGAGACTCAGATTGAGGCTTGTTTATTTTTTAGTGTATATAAGCAATTACGCAGCATGTCGCCCGTGTGCCGGACGACATCACCATATGATGAAACACGTAGGGCGGAGCGACGTGCTGACATCATCGCATTCCATGGGTCCCGAAAGGACAGGTTACTGCTGTATCACTGGCTGGAGAGATTGATATTAAGGCCATTTTTAACCATTATTGATGTAAGTGCAATCTTGAGCTTTCCAAATAAAATTTTAAAGTTCTTGCACTATGTGGCATTTTTTTATATTTTGGGGATGACTTATGAAAGCACCAGATGGACGGTTTACCTCCATGTTTTAAGAGGATCCTCAGATGGTACCAAAAGGCCCTGGCTCGGTGTGTAGCCACAAGTGTCACTGACCTTCCGTAATAGGAGGTCAATGTGAGCTGGTAAGTGAGCATTTTGTCTGCATTTGTGGTGGTGCTTCAGTCGATTACACATTTCTGGCGGCGGATGGTGGCGACGCTGATACACTGACAAGAATACTCTCAATTTGAAAGTTATTTCACTACCACTAAAATTTGATATGGATAATCATTCATTCAGTGTGACTCTGTAAATGTTTTTGATTATTATATGACTGTGTTTATATCTCACAGGAGAATTGCTGCTTGGATAATTGATGTATTATTTGGTCACTTTACTTTTATTAGGCAGTTTTTCCTTTCTTTTTTCTGTAGGGAGAATTCAAATAATCAGTCTGAATATTAAGCAGGGCCTTGCCCATCCCTTAGGACAGGGGTGCCCAACCAGTGGCCCGGGGGCCACATGTGGCCCGCGGAGTCCTCTGATGTGGCCCGCAACCTCCTTCTGTGGGATGGCCGATTGGCAAGCCCAGATCATGGGTTGCAGACCCGCCATCCTGGAGCATCTTTGTTGTTAATGAAGCTGGCAAAGCAAGCGGCTGTGGAGCAGAGCTGTATAAGCTGAGGCTTCCTGTATAGCACCGTCTCCTGCCACAGGCGGAGCGATATCAAATGCACTCTGCCTGGGACAGCAACAGCTGGCGATACCTGAATGGAAGACTGTTATTAAAGGTCAGTTCATTACTAAAATTGCAGTGTATGTATGGGCACATCTGTGCAGTGGTTACTGGGCTGCTTTCAAACTGATCCGCAGGTGCAGTGCATCTTCAGGTTACCTGCACTGAGGCATAGACTTCTTTACCTGCGGGTTTGGTGTGCTTTAAGAATGTGCATCACACCTGCAAGATATAATAGAAGTCTATGGCAAAGTGTAGCTAACCCGCAGGAAAGACACAGGTGCACTGCACTGCATTAGTGTGAAAGGCCCCTTTCACACAATCGGTCTGACCCAATCGGACCCTCCATTCACCTCTATGAAACGGCAGATGTAAACAGATTTGTGTCCATTTACACCCGCCTACCTCCAATCTGATTCGCTAAAAAAAAAAAAAAGAAGGGGATCAATCCCCTTCCGTCTGGGCGGATCAGATCGGAGGACCCATAGAGTAGAGTGGGCTGTGTCCGTGTCCGCTCTGCACTGACCTGTCATCCACCTGCTCTTTCATTGTGGCCCGCGACCGGTTACCAAGTCGCTTAAGTTGCCCTCACTCTTCAAAAGGTTGGGAACCCCTGCCTTAGGAGGTGTGCCCAGGTGGAGCTGAGTTGCTGTTAAATAGTCTGGAACCCTGAGAAGTTGATGTTTTTCCCTCTGTGGAGATGTGTCAGTAAGTTGGGAGGAGAGGGGCAGCATGCCCCTGGAGCCCTTTGAACTGGAAGCTGGACTATTTATAAGAGGCTGTACCTATGGACTGTCTGTATACCAGGATTCAGTAAGTAAAGACCCTACTTTTGCTCATAGTACTTCATGGTCCCCACCCATGAACCGTGGACTGTTCCAGTCTAACTTTACCTGTGCTCATACAACTTCATGGTCCCCAGCCATGAGCCGTGGACTGTTTGTCAAAACTGGGCTCAGCCGTTCCTTCTCAAAGCTGGCCGCTCACCTGTCGGCTAATTGCCAGCTCATTTCTCTCCACAGTGACTCAACTGTTGATGATATCCTGCTCATCAGTCCTGCCTACTTAAGCCATCCAGCCCATATGATCTTTGCCTTCACCTTGGTCACATCTCTAGAGACGCTCTCCTGTGTTCCTGTTAAAGACTTGCTTGGCTGCCATTCCTTCTGGCTCCAGATCCTGCTTGCTGTTCTACTACGCTCATCTCTGGCTGCCTGACGTTTTGGCTTGTCTGACTATCCGTTCCGGTTCCTGAACTCTGGCTATGTTTTGACTACGTTTGCTCTGTTTACCTTTTTATTATTATTATTATTATTATTAAACAAGTTTGAGTTAGTGCCGGTTCACACTGGGGCAACACGACTTACAGCTCGACTTAGCAAGGCAACTTGGAAGCAACTTGGAAGCAACTTCAACGTAACTTGGAAGCAACTTCAACGTGACTTTGAGTTATTTACAACACAACTTCAAGTCGCCCCCAGGCCAGGCGACTTTGGCTGTGGCCAATCACAGAATAATCAGCTCTCTGGGAGGGTGGGGTTTGCCTGAGTAAACAAATTTATTTTCCTGTAAAGTCGCTTCAAAATAGATGGAGATCCGACTTGGAGGCGACTTCCATTGAAATCAATGGGTACAAGTCACCTAGAAGTCGGATTGAAGTAGTACAGGAACCTTTTTTGAAGTCAGAGCGACTTCAGTAGTGTGCATTGAGACGGCTCCATAGATTAACATTACAGCGCGACTTAGGACGACTTGGGGCGTCTCGGGGCGACCTGAAGTCGGATCCTGAGTCGCCCTGGTGTGAACCGGCTCTTAACTGTACTTCTGTCTAAGTCTGATTCATGGTTTCTGACACTGTTCCAGTTTACCTATATTAGTGTAACAGCTGCTAAGCAAGAAGAGTCCTCTGCTAGAAATACGTTCTGTTTTGGAGTGTCCTTCATCATCCCAAATCCCCTCCCAAATTTCTGCCAGTAAATGAACTTCCAAAAGACAACCTCTAGACTGATTAATGAGCCAGAGTGATTGGACTATTGTTACTGGGTGCCTGACTGCCTCTGAACCCTTTGGGAAAGAACCTGTTACACTCAGCGTCTCGTTCGGGGGTAGCGCTGCATACGTATGGCTTGAAATACATACGGATGCCTTCACTCATACATATAGTTTATGCTAAAAGGATAAATACAATACATTCTGGAGGAAGAAGCTATGGTAGTTGTATGTGTGTGTATGGGAGAAGAGGGTAACTGATAACAGGTAGGAAGTTAATGGTGATGGGGAGGAGTGTGTTAAAGGGTGCTAATGGGTTCTGATAGTTAGTAGAAGGTTACAAGGGAAGTTAATAGAGCAAGGTGGCAGAGAATGCATCAAAATGTCATCTTGGGGAATGCCGGACATGAAGATGGAAGATGAAGGTGATGCAACCTGAAAGTGTCATGCTACATTTATCTACAAATCTTCAAGAACTGCTGGCAGGGAACAGGGAATGCTTTTATCACTTTATACAGCATTAGATGCAGATATAAACCATGGAGATTTACCTCTACAAACTCATGTACACAAAGTGAAAAACAGCAAAAAAATAAAGCTAAAGTTTAGGAATGTCAATTTTTACACAGTGACCCATGATAAGTGCTTCAGGGTCCCCTTTCAGGCTGTCAAGGTCTGATGAGTTGGATTCCGCTGTCTAGTGAGGTTGCAGGCTGGGTAAAGGTCCATCCAGATCCAAAGCATACTGCAATAATAAGATCCAAGGGTGGAGTTGGACTAGTTTCCCTCCCTCTGTTCAAGTACCAGGTATCTATCAGACCCACGAGCCACCCCTTCCCTTGTCCCCCACACTTTCCCTTCCTCTGCAATCGGGTGTCTTGGTGGCAACCTTCCATTATGGTCTTCCACCTCCACTCTTGCTTAGTCACAAGAATATCAGTTTTCATTTCTGCACTAACCATCTTTACTATTCAGTCCACCCTCACTTTTAATTATTAACTCACTCACATAGCCCCAATATTGGTTCACTTGATTGACTCATTTATCACTGATGCTTCCCATGTTTACACCAGGAGTGCTCAGTGTGCCCGGATACATATGGGGTGTTGTCTTTGATGGGTGCCGCCGCTGAACATGCCCCCTCAGCTCCTGATACCGATGCTCTTGGGTGGCTCACGGTCCCTGACATTGTACCATTAAGTGCACATATACCTGTAAGTGATCTTGTTTAAAATAGAAGGGGGGGTGTTTTCTATCTATCCTCCCCAATATTGATACAAGCTAGTTTACTTTTAATTCACTCTCCCATTGCAGATACACATGTCTGCTCCTGAAGAGCGGCTTAAAGCCGCAAAACGCGTCGAGCTACCAGATGTCATGCACTTCAATTGCATGCCCATTAAGATATGTGCCCATATATACAATTTTTATTGTGACAGGGATCAGAAAGACCATAGACCGTGCAGATGCAATCTTGCAATATGTGTATATCCAATCATGAATGTTGGTGGATTCCTTAATCTTATCATGTGATTAATGTTTATAAATATGTTATTACGAGATATTACTGTTTCAGAAATTGGCACTATGGAAGTGTGCATTTCTATGTATATGAAATTTAATGTATGTAAACATGTATCTATGTGTAGCGCCCTGCTCCTAATGAGCAAACGCGATTGTTGTTTTTTTAGCTACTCCTTCTACCACTACTCATTTTCCTGTACCTGTCCAAAGGAAAGTGGAATATGTGAAAGCCTCCCATGGCCGTGGTCGAAGCCTACCTCAGAGCTTGCCTGGACCGGATCCGGAGAAAGTGATCGCTCCCGAGGAATCTGCTACAGGACCGGGTGAGAACTCTGGGGGAAATGTACCTAGTGGGACTGTGTGTAGATATCTACCGGCAGAAGAGTTGTGTGACTCTGAAAAAGATTCTCTGTCAGACTTCACTGTCATAGATTCTCTGTCCGGGGATGATGACTTGTTCGAAACCATGTCCCAGGGGATGTTGTGGGCAAATGCTGATGATGTTGCTGCATTCTGGGAGATGGTATTTAAGGTACTGACGCCATTGGAGCGGGGTCTGTCTTGTTTTTGTTTTTGCTTTGACTCTGGGGTTCTCCTTGACCCCGACCTCGTGGCCCTCCTGGCCTGGGGTGGGAGTTGTATGTATCCCGTGCCTAGGGGCCAGCTGGCCCGAGGCTATGCAACTGAAAGGGTAGGCCCGAAAAGTCTTGGGGCCTACTGATCCAGTGCTACATATGTATTATTAAATACTTTACTATCCACCATTCTATTAATTTTGTTACCATGAGCTTCATATAAAGTCCCAACCTTTGCTGCTTTTTCTGACACCAAGAGAAAAAAAGTGACAGGGGAGGGACCTTCAGCAAATTGTCAGGCTCCGCTCTGTTCCTGTGTGCGGTGTGAATGGGGGCCTATCCCTTTCCTCCAATCAGCTCTCAGAACTCTCCTATGTGATGTAACTTCAGCTCTCCACCCCACTGTCTTTCAGACTTGAGAGATGTTGTATAAATTCTGCACTTTGAAAGAAAATAGGGGAAAGATGGCTACAGATAAACAGGTACAACTGATGTAGGAAGATTTGTTTCATGTCTGTGTATCACCTGAGGTCAGTCACTTCACTGGGTATATGTGAGGGTTTACAACCACTATAATTCACTTTGTTATATTTTTAGGTTTTCATAATAACTTATGTCATGAATATAGCTTATCTAAATCAGGTAAATACAGATCTGTGGTTCTTCTTTATACTAAAACACATTAGGACAAAACAATGAAATGATTTGAAGTAAAAATCAATGTGCTGTAAACACTACATAAATCCTACCCTTTATGCCCACCTCCCCAGGACCACCACGTGCTTGTGGGCTTCCCCAAAGCCCCGATGACTGAGGTAGAGATCGAGTCCCTTGTGCAACATCGGATGCTGCTATCATGGCAACCTAATGACAGAAGTAGATGGTTAACTTCACTGATACACAGTGTGGACAACAAACATATACATTATACCATAATTACTCAGAATACCTTGGCTTCCAAACTGCTCAGGCGTTCACTTAGCTCTGGAATCTGACTGCAGTTGAGACATCCTATGTGCATTAAAAAAGATGGATTAAAAAATATATTTTAGTAGTTAAACAATAAAACACAGTCCCCATCAACTTATCAGTTTTTTTCTGAATGATCCCCAGCACCATAAGGCCGGCCATACATGGTTCGAAGCTCTGCCGGTTCAGCAGGAACCGGCTGAGATTCAAACCATTAATGGGCAGGCTGAATGTACCAAGTTGATCGATCAATCAACTTGGGTACAACCAGAATGCCGGATCCTCTTTTGATTATCGCTAGCCGCTGCTATAGCCGTTAGTAATAATCACTGTCTTCTCCTGGAGGGGCTCTCCTGGAGGGGCGGCTTCCCCGACCCACAGCAGACAATTCCTGGGCAGGAGGGATTTCCCTGTCAGCACTGTCTGTGTTGATGGGGGAATCGTGCAAATTTTTTTGCAGGAAAGAAATTTGTGTATGGCCGGGCCTAACACTCATCTTTGGACAATAAAATGATGCTAAGCATTTTGAGTTGAGAGGTTCCCCCCATTTCTCTTTGGTCATGAAGAGGTTTTTTACAATGTCAGAAAAACGTATACAGTGCTGTTGCCTGCTTGCAGCTATCAGATTGTTTATGAATGATCAGCCAATTTTCTCTGTCTGTGGAAAATCAATGGGTGTATCAAGTAACAGCACATTTAGAGTTTTCTATAAAGGTAAACTCTAATACAGTTCCAGTCTCTCCCTTTCTTATTTTACTTGCTCCAGTGTCAGCTGCACAGCATTATTCTAGATTGGCTTTCTTATAGTGACAACAGGGCACAATGTCTGCGTAAATTATGTTGTAATGGCCACTTGTAGTTTCCAACAGGAGCACATGTGACAGGGTGACAACATAGGAAAATAGGGTGAAAATGATCACACTATAACAGAAAGTTCCTGAACAAGGTCCCACTTGACTTGATCACCAGGTATTATTTTAATGAAAGCTGCAGATTTAAAATTCATTTCAATTAACTTCAGAAATGACAAAAACATTAAACATGTCACAGCTTGTGTGAGATTTTGGTGATTGTGTTTAAATCAACCTTTATAACAGTATGTAACATCACACATGTACTGACAATAACACATAATGCTGGATAAGGGCAATATAATGCAGTAGACAAGTGCACACTGAAATATTTTGTTTCTAAATTTTGGTTTAGTCCGAAAAATAAATGTATTTACTTACTCCCGAAATTCGTGTTTCGTTAAAAAATGCTTTAGTATGAAAAAAGTACGAATTTATTAAGGTTGAATCTGTCGGATGTTCTAAGAAGATTAGACGAAGCAGCTAAAGTGCGTGACGCCGCAATCGCACATTTCTGGTCGAATGCTGGCTAGTAATAATTATAGTTATTAATTATTATTACTAGTCAAACAAAATTAGAATTCTTCTATAGCCTATGGGCGGAGCATTTGACCGTAAATGTCCACTTGTGGCGATCGTATGTTTTTTAGCTGTTTCGTTGAATCTTCATGTCGAAGCAGTGACCACTAACAGCTCTTTTACTATTGTCTCTATAATGCCAAATCTTTTCTCTCTATGTCGAATAATCTTGGACTAATAGAGTTAGGTTAGGCACATTCGACCGCAGGTTCGATAGACACAGATCGATATTGTCACCGTCATGTTGAATCTTCTATCTATCTATATCGAACTGTTGTCGCAATGATACGAAAATATTATGGATACGAAAATAAAGAATTTTTTTGATTTCGAATTTCGGATGCGTTTGTTATGAATTTGTTAAAACAAACACGAAAATCCCAGAAATTTGGACGAAAATGCATTCGGACAATAATGAATGCACATGTTTCTAATGTAGTAGGGGTATTTAGTCCTATTAACAAAGCAAAATAAAGTATAGATTCCATCATCAATGCCTATCTTTATAAGTTATTGCTCACCTCTGCACATGCAATATCCTGCATATACTAGACCTTAAAGCTGAACCTAACTCCCAAAACTTAAGTTAGTTTTGTTTAAATATTCCCCCAGCAAATTGCATTTTTATTTCTCTGTGTTTATTCATGTTTTAAATTGGCACCACCCTAGCAGTCATTCTGGGATGCTTACATCACATATCCCAGGAGGTTGCATGATGGGGAACAGGGTGGCCAGGTAGAGGGCCGGAGGGTGGGTCTGGTGCATCATCAGTAGTTGGCTGCCTGCAGCCAGAAGAGGCAGCCAGCTGAAGAGGACCAAGATGGCGGCATCAGACCATTTGTATATCACCCGTGTGGGTGTTGCCCAGGTGGGGATGGGGAGGAGTGTGCATTCATGCCCTTGTAGGCTGCTAGAGGCATATCAAGGCTGGGTGGCTAAATAGCGCTCCTATTGTGGTGATTTTTTGCATTCTCTAAATGTTCATATAATCTATTCTAGCAGCCTCTACTGTGATGTTATTTCACTCAGCATCCATCTAGAAGTTAATCTGTGCGCCTGTGTTTTTTTGGCACAGGCATATGCCAAAACACAGGTATGGCGTAAGTTCGCTTGCTACCTAATGAGCAACACAGTAGTGCAATTCTTGGATTCCATGGCACAGTTCTTTCAACTTTATGCACTGTACACTATTGATAACAGTTCCTCATTATGCTTCCCTCCATGCAGCAGTTCTGAGCCAGTGCCACGTTACCTGTCACCTCATCTCAGTGACACTAATCCGTAGGTTTAGCTCCTTACTCCACTTACACCAAGTCACCTCAGCGTCCCGACCAGCTGGCTGCTATATGCACATAGACACTAGTAATGGAGTTTCTAGCAATGGCAACATAGCCTTCGCTGGTTAGCTTGATTCAGACACTGGTACTGCACCTTCTTCTTGTATTGTTTTGTCCCCTGGTGTGCACGCCTTTGAGTATGCCCCCAAATAACTTCAGACCAGGCCAGGAAAAGTTAACAACAAAAGTTATCTTTACTAAAAAGTTGTTTAAATAAAACCAAGCTTTACAGTTAGTTTCTTCCCAGACACTCCATTCCTGTCAGAAAGTGCTAACTCAGTTCCCCTGCCCCCTGCCCATTAAGGGAGTCATACTTTGGAATTGTGGAAAGAGTCCTTAAGATCCTTGTACAAGTCCATGTCCTGGCACCCTGATTGTGTTCCCGCCAAGGGGGGAACAAACAGCAAGCATCAGTTACATGTTAAAGCAACCTCCTGTTCCACTTCTCACACGTGGAGCAATGTGATCTAGAGGTGGCTCCCTCCTTTTACTAACTTGCCCCCAGCAGAGGGTGGCAGCAGCCAAAAACACTGGGAAACCTGCCCATCATTGTTAACCCCTTACTTCCTGGAAGTACCAGCTAAAAGTGTAACATAACTAAATAGTGTAACATTTAGTACAGTCAAGGCATAACAATAAGAAAACATAACATAACAACCTCTTAGTAGGCACATGCCTACACCCAAACAGTGGATCGCAAGGAGACAATACCATACATAGGTTAGCATTTGTTTTGAAGTGATTTCAGCACTTTAAAGTGTAATTCCAGACAAATATATTTCTTTCGTTACAGTGAGAAAGGGCTAGGACCTATGTTGGATTTTTTTTCTTTGCCAAAACCTTCTTGGTAAAGGACCTATCCCAGAGGTAATTCTAAGCCTTGTGACAGTGCAAGGCCCTGGCACTGTGTAAATGGCTATAAAAAAGGCACAGGATATGCCGAACCGACCACAGTGCATTGCAAGCCCTGATTGGCTGAAGCAGTGAAAGCTTCAGCCAATCAAGGCAGAGAGCACTGTCAGAGTCATGATTGGACACTGCCATCATGACTTTATCCAATCATGGCTCATTCCCGCCCCACAGTATAAAAGTATTCTTTCAATGGCAGCCATTTTCAGTGTGATTTCGACGTGGAGAGAGATAGAACAGGGCTCTGTTCCGTGCTATTAGTTTGTTAGTGCGCTATACTGTGCTTTTTTGCTTCAATTGTCAGTGTAGAATATTAGTTTAGTGTCAGTCTAGGGATAGTGTGAGTGTAGTGAGGAGGACCATCATTCAGCTTTGCATAGTGTGCAGCTAGAGTAGGGACAGCTCAGATAGTTTCACTGTAGTGTAGTGAGACCGTGTCATTCATACATACATTAGTGTAGAGTAGGGACAGCGTTACTGCCAGTTTAACGCCATATAGTTTTGCGTGTGTTATTGCCAGTTTAATGCCATATAGTTTTGTGCATTACTGCCAGTTTAACGCCATATAGTTTTGCATGCGTTACTGCCAGTTTAACGCCATATAGTTCTGTGTCGATTATTGCCAGTTTAACGCCATATAGTTTTGCGTGCGTTACTGTCAGTTTAATGCCATATAGTTCTGTGTGCATTACTGCCAGTTTAATGCCATATAGTTTTGTGTGCATTACTGCCAGTTTAATACCATATTGTTTTGTGTGCGTTACTGCCAGTTTAAAGCCATATAGTAAAAAAAGCCGCGCTAAAGTGATAATATGAATAAAATCACAAAAAACCTAAACAGAAAATACTGATCAAAAAATCTGTGTAAAAAAAGAATGTTCATAAAATAAAGTCCGTTTAAGACTAAAAGTGATGGTGACAGAAAAATATAGTGACATATGATCTCCAAAAACGTGAATGTGAAAGGAAATCCACCAGGTGACCTTAATCCACCACCGCTCTAATGATGTGCTTACCAGAGGGCAAGCTTTGATAAGCCTGTAACTCGATAATCATCAAGGTATAACCAAACCACTAGGCATCGCCTCCAAAACTCATGTTCAGCTGGTGATAGCGACCAAAATCCTGGATCAGGCAGATCTTCCCTTGTGGGGTATCTATGGAATCGGACTCCTCCAAAGGTATCAAGCCAGGGAACCATACACTCTCAGCATGTGGATAGATAGAAATGAGGGATGCTCCCATAGTGTGAAACCATATTTAAAATTTATTATATCATATAAAAGTTCTACTTACATCAACTCAAAGTAATGCTCGCAGAGTACACATAAAAAACGCCGGCCGGCTAGCAGAACACCCGCTCACAGTGCGGAACGTGATGACGTCAGTGCGTGGCTGACGCACTGACGTCATCACGTTCCGCACTGTGAGCGGGTGTTCTGCTAGCCGGCCGGCGTTTTTTATGTGTACTCTGCGAGCATTACTTTGAGTTGATGTAAGTAGAACTTTTATATGATATAATAAATTTTAAATATGGTTTCACACTATGGGAGCATCCCTCATTTCTATCTATCCACATGCTGAGAGTGTATGGTTCCCTGGCTTGATACCTTTGGAGGAGTCCGATTCCATAGATACCCCACAAGGGAAGATCTGCCTGATCCAGGATTTTGGTCGCTATCACCAGCTGAACATGAGTTTTGGAGGCGATGCCTAGTGGTTTGGTTATACCTTGATGATTATCGAGTTACAGGCTTATCAAAGCTTGCCCTCTGGTAAGCACATCATTAGAGCGGTGGTGGATTAAGGTCACCTGGTGGATTTCCTTTCACATTCACGTTTTTGGAGATCATATGTCACTATATTTTTCTGTCACCATCACTTTTAGTCTTAAACGGACTTTATTTTATGAACATTCTTTTTTTACACAGATTTTTTGATCAGTATTTTCTGTTTAGGTTTTTTGTGATTTTATTCATATTATCACTTTAGCGCGGCTTTTTTTACTGTATATTTCTGTTTATGTGCATATCTCACATTTATTAGCTGCTGCTCTTATTACTTTGCTTGTGTATTTGGGTATATATATTTTTGTATTTAGGTATATTATTTATACACTATCCACAATTTGTTACATCTAGGGATTAGCGCGGTGTTAGCTTCCACTTTTTCTATTAAAGCCATATAGTTCTGTGTGCGTTACTGCCAGTTTAACACCATATCGTTTTGCATGTGTTATTGCCAGTTTAATGCCATATAGTTTTTTGGCGTTACTGCCAGTTTAATGCCATATATTTTTGCGTGCATTACTGCCAGTTTAACACCATATAGTTCTGTGTGCGTTACTGCCAGTTTAATGCCATATAGTTTTGAGTGTGTTACTGCCAGTTTAATGCCATATTGTTTTGTGTGTGTTACTGCCAGTTTAAGGCCATATAGTTTTGTGTGCATTACTGCCAGTTTAACGCCATATAGTTCTGTGCGTCACTGTACGTTTGGTGCCATATATCGCAGTGTATCCGTGGAGTCTGTCTGTGTAGTGTAAGTACTCAAATTAAAGTGCACCAAACACCTCTTTACATTGATTAAAGTGCATCTACGTACAGATTTCAACTTCTTCTTTACATTTGCTTATAAGCACCGCCCCCTCCCTCCCAATAATGTGTGGAAGGACAACAAGGAGAGGCAGACGTTCCCTTGGCACTGTAAGGGGGCCAGCAACAAATGTGTCCACAGGCAAAGGTGGACGTGGTGGTCAGTCCTCAGGCAGGGCATCATTTCCTCTGTTTAGTGAGTTTGCCCATGCTATCCAACCACAGCATGCAGAGGAGGTGGTGGACTGGCTTACTAAACCTTCCTCATCCTCTTCATCCTCTGTCACGCAAGCAGAGACAAGTGTGCGGTCCCCTGCAGTTGCCAGAGTGGATAAACCTGCCTCAGCCATTGAGGAGTCAGCCGAGTTATTTGACCACAGCGTCAGCCACTTGCACCTTGATGAGGCCCAGCCATTACTGGATTCAGATGTTGGTTTTGAGGTTGAGGATAACAGGAACATGAGCCTAGAGAGAGGGAGGAACACTAATAGACAAATTGGCATTCATGTTCCCCAAGCTGCAGCGCCAAGGTGCAGCGTATTGCCAAGTTGTCCCCAGTGGTAATGATGAAGATGGAGGAGATGATGATGATGTCACTGATGCCACTTGGGTGCCAGATAGAGCAGGTGAGGCAACCATTCCATTGTAGCTCTGGCTGTATATTTAGGGTTGTTGTCCTGCTAGAAGGTGAACCTCCTCCCTGCTCTCAAGTCTTTTGCAGACTCTAACAGGTTTTCTTCTAAGATTGCCCTGTATTTGGCTTCATCCATCTTCCCATCAACTCTGACCAGCTTCCCTGTCCCGCCTGAAGAAAAGCATCCCCACAACATAATGCTTGCACCACCTTGTTTCACGGTGGGGATGGTGTGTTCAGGGTGATGTGCAATGTTCATTTTCCACCACATATAGCATTTTGCTTTTAGGTCAAAAAGTTCAATTTTGGTCTCATCTGACCAGGGCACCTTCTTCCACATGTTTGCTGTGTCCTCCACATGGCTTCTCGCAAACTGCAAATGGGACTTCTTATGGCTTTCTTTCAACAATGGCTTTCTTCTTGCCACTCTTCCATAAAGTCCAGATTTGTGGAGTGCACGACTAATAGTTGTCCTGTGGACAGATTCCTCCACCTGAGCTGTGAATCTCTGCAGCTCCTCCAGAGTTACCATGGGCTTCTTGGCTGCTTCTCTGATTAATGCTCTCTTTGCCCGGTCAGTTTAGGTCTTGGTAGCTTTGCAGTTGTGCCATATGCTTTCCATTTTCGTGTGATGGATTCAACAGTGCTCTGTGAGAAGTTCAAAGCTTGGGATATTTGTTTATACTAATTAGGTGACTTCTGAAGGCAATTGGTTCCACTAGATTTTAGTGTATCAGAGTAATGAGGGCTGAATACAAATGCACGGCACACTTTTCAGATATTTATTTGTAAAAGATTTTGAAAACCATTTATCATTTTCCTTCTACTTCGCAATTATGTGCCACTTTGTGTTGGTCAATCACATAAAATCCCAATAAAATACATTTACGTTTTTGGTTTACATAACAAAATGCTGAAAATTTCAAGGGGTGTGAATACTTTTTCAAGGCACTGTATATGTATACAAAATACATTTTTATACATTTTTATTGAATAAAAAGCATGATTTTAATTTGTTAAATGTCTTTTTAGCTCCTAAAAATACCCAGGTATACAAATACTTTGACTTGTATAACATAAGCGATGGGGTGCCTGGAGGACCAACCAATATGGTTTGCATGTTTACCTCCAAATTACCTTTTGTCACCATCACTGATATTCTCTCCACCCCCCACTGCTTTCATTAATATTTATCCTTGTATTGTAGGATCACATTGTACAGTCCCTTTTTGGAAATCAACCATGGCTGTCTGCAGAACCCTAATTTCATGAAACATTGCTGGTCTGGGAGACCTGAAGCAATGTCCGGCTGTGCTTACCATTTTTCAACATGTCTGCATGCAAACACATCACCATACACCATGATTAAAAGATGTTAATATGGCATAAAAAAAACTTTTAACAAATACTTCCTAGTCTTGCAGGGTTAGTGTACTAATCTCTGGGATTTTCAGCAGGCAGGCTCAGATGGACTCATTTGGTGGATAGATTTTGGAGGATATGTCATGTATCTTGGAAAATATTTCCCCCCTTCCCCAACTTTCTTTGAAGAGTTGATACAGTTTTTAGCAGACTGGCAGATGTAGCACTAATAGTTGTGGGGGGTTTTAATTCATACCTAAATCCTTCAATTGTTAAATATGACAACCACAAGGGGCCATAAACAGAGACCTCATCTGCTCGCTATACAGGTGAGATTGGTCTGTCTGATGTGTGGAGGCTTTTTGTACAAATTTTTTAGTTTTACAATGTTCTGACATGTCTATTTAATAAATCATATTATTGTGCAATACCGTCTGGTCTATCTACCTTACATCCCTTAGGGGTATTGGCTGTGCCATGTGCACTAGGCCTTTCTTTTTTGATACATAAATTAGGGATGAGATAGACCGTTTTTTTTTACACACCACCATTCCATGCCTCATATATTTGATGTGTGGAGGCTGTGTCACCTAATGCCTAATGATACACACGATCGGACTTTCCTAGTCCAGCGGACAAACCGTCGGACCTTCCAGCGGGGCTTCGCCGGACTTTCCGAGCTGTGGACTTGCCCACACACGCCCGTACTTCTCAGGCAGACAATTCGCGGGAAAAAGTCCGTGGGACTTTTGAAAATGAACGGACTTGCCCACACACGGAGCAAAGTCTGTTCATTTAGAACTTAACTGCAGGTAGACGGGACTAGCGAAGGCAGTGAATGCCGCCGCACTAGCCCCGTCACCTGGCATGGATTTAAAGGGAATCCCCATGCCGGAAAAACGGCGTGGGGGTCCCCCCCAAATCCATCTCAGCCCCATATCCGAGCACGCAGCCCAGCCGGCCAGGAAAGGGATGGGGACGAGCGAGCGCCGCCCCCCTCCTGAGCCGTACCAGGCCGCGTGCCCTCAACATGGGGGGGGGGGTGCCCTGGGGAAAGGGGGGCCGTGCGGCTGCATGCTGCATGCTCGGATAAGGGTCTGAGATGGATTTGGGGGATTCCCTTTAAATCCATACCAGGTGATGGGGCTAGCGCTGCGGCATTCACTGCCTTCGCTAGCCCCGTCTACCTGAAGTCACGTTCTAAATGAACGGACTTTCCGATGATCGGTAAGTCCGTTCATTTCCAAAAGTCCGGCGGACTAGCATACAGACCGCGGGATTGTCCGCCGGACTGCCGAGTCCAGCGGACAATTTTAAAACAAAACTTAAAACTTAGTCCGCCGGACTTTTGGTGGGAAAAAGTCCGCCGGCGCCCACACACGGGCGGATTGTCCGACGGACTCCAGTCCGGCGGACATTACCGCGGGAAAGTCCGATCGTGTGTACGAGGCATTACAGAGCAGCATTACTTCTGCTTCTCGCCTACATACCTGGCATTGTTCAGTATTGGTCTTGCTCTGGACACTAAGATTTAGCTGCCATATGTGTGTTATTGGATCACTCTTCCTGATAGTTCAATTAAATCAAAACCCATGTACTAGCAGTTTACAGAAGATGAATTCATACTGGCTGGAGCTTATCCCTGACCAGAAGAGGGTAATGGCTCAGAGATGCAAGAATTCCTTAAACTTAACAAGCCAACAGTGCACTCTTTTGTGGTATGGGATGCTATCAAGGCTTTTCTAACAGGCGTGTTAATTGGCTAAATAGCTGGGATTAAAAAGAAGTCAGGGGCCTGGGAAGCTAAAAAGATAAAAGACATTTAACACGCTAAGATAGCTTTTTTTACTAACCCAAATCCTGACATGCAATTCACATGGATAGAATGTCAACACTTACATAAATCTCGAAGAAAAGTAATTTCATGACTCAAGAAACACATTTTGAAGAGTGGGGCACACAGGTCATTTATTAGCCACCAAAACCAAATCTCAGCGACCTGTTACACATGTCAGTGTCATATCTGCTTGTGGAGACAGCAGCAACCACTTCTGCTGATATTTTTGTATCCTATCAAGACTTCTATGCTGACCTTTATACATACCTCTCAACTTTTTGAGATGGGAAAGAGGGACACCTATCAGCAAAAGTATACAGGCATAGAACACACACCCTGCTACGCCCCCTTATTGGAAAATTGTACAAAAAAAACAAGATTGGTTAAACCCACAAGTGCTTTTTTTACCACTAATATTCCTTTATATTGGCTTTTGGAATTTACAAATGCAGCAATTTAGAAATCAGATAAAAGGTTTAGCGCTGGGAAACACTTTTTGATAGATACAAAGTGCATTTTATATACAACTATATAGATCAGACCAAAATGAGGGACAAAGGAGGAGCAAAGAGGGACATTGCTCCAAATCAGGGACAGTTGGGAGATTAGCTTTATAGTAGTAAAGTGGCCTATGAGCCTCCTGTAATTTTAAAGTGATGTGACTCCTGCACCACCAATAAACTAATGCCGCGTACACACGGTTGGAATTTCCGATGGAAACAGTCCGATGGGAGCTTTTCATCGGATTTTCCGACCGTGTGTATGCCCATCGGTCTTTTTCTGTCGGAATTTCCGACGGACTTTGGATTGAGAACCTGTTCTTAATTTTTGCGACGGAAAACCTTTCTATCGGATTTTCCGATCGTGTGTATGCAATTCCGACACGCAAAATTCAGACGCATGCTCGGAAACAATTTGACGCATGCTCAGAAGCATTAAACTTCCCTTTTATAGTGCAGTCAAACGTTTTTTAAGGCGTGGTGTTATTGACCGTCGGAATTTAGTGTGACCGTGTGTAGGCAAGACAGTTTGAGCGAAATTCCGTCGGAATTCCAACGGGAAAACCATCAGAGCTTTTTCCGACGAGAATTCCGACCGCGTGTACGCGGCATTACTGTAATCCAGGGACAAATTAAAATAAGCTGCTGCTAGCACGTGCTCCTATGGTTGAACTATGCGTGCCACCTTAGTGCTCACAGAATTCTCACTTCCAAACAATTAAAATCTCACCAAGATATCTCCAATTCCTGGACACTTCAAAGCCTTCCTGCTGTATTTCCCAGCGCCTCCAGTAATATCTGAAGTATGGTCCCTTTAAGACTCTGGACCACTCATGTGGCCATACTCATGTTGTAAAACACATATATACAGGCTTTCCATAGTACAGTACATTAATGTATGCCAATTTATTAAGGTTAAAATTGCACTTACGACACAACTTTTTAAAACCACAGTGAAACAACACCAAGTACCGGGGACTCGCTTCCTAATGCATCACTTCCGATCCACGTCTGCCTCCTCTCCCGCCCTTCATGTCACGTTACTGTCATGTGGCTTCATCAATGACTTAATTTACACTAAAAACTAATGCCAGAGTTTTAGTCAATCGCCTGTGAAAAATTATTCAAAAACCCATACACGCAGATCAGTCAGCAATTTTATTGTTGCAAGCAACCATGATATTTACCAGCATAGAGTGAAATTGCTCAAGACAGGTGCTAAATAAATGTGCTTTTTGGCAAGCAGTTTATTCGATGGATCTAAGTTCAGCACCCACTGTCTTTATTCAGCTTAATAACATGCTGTCAGGGTCTTTCTCCCTTCACAAGTCAGGGTGTGCCCTGTCGCCCGTGCTGTGGGTTCTGGCATTACAGCCATTAATGGAGACCATTAGAGTTATTATAGTGGGGTTTCAAAGGGCTAATGGCAAAGACAAGTTACCACTTTACGCTGATGATAGGCTGTTATTTTTAGGTGACATCTAATATCCAAGTCTATGATAGCTGTAATGACTTATTTCTCCATTGGGACATGTTGGTTCTGCTGGCTGTTGTTCCATGACTTAAACTCTGCCTGATTCAAATTTTTGCCAAAAAAGATTTGTACTGATTTTAGAGATTGCCCAGGATTTTGAAAATGTCTACCATTTATAGACTTATACTAATAGAAAAGACAGATATTTAATTTGCATGTAACATTTAAAAAGTGGTTGATACCAATGCTCAACAGCCTTTTAAAGGGAGGGCAATTATACAATATGTTGTTATTATTTAAAGCCCATCTCCATGTTTTAATCCTGTTCCTGCACCATCCCGTTATAATAAAAGCTACCTAACTCTCTTCAGGCTAAAGCAATGCTTATTCTTCAGCGCCGGTACTTTTCCAGTACAAAATAAACCCATCATCATTTAAACAACTTTCTTTGAGCCTAGACTCTTATAAACATTGAGTCGCGCTGTGTGTCCCCCAGAAAGCAGCGGGGGGGGGGGGCGTGGAAGAGGGCCCGGAAATTTCTCAGAGATTGCTGCAGCGATCGTACCCGGAAGTGGGAGCAGGTACCTGTCAAAACCAGATACCAGCTCCCCCCAAAAAGTGCCAAATGTGGAAGTGGAGGGTGCAAAAAAGGCAAAGCTCCCCCTTTTGGGTGGAGCTCTGATTTAAACAGACTCAAGATGGCTGCCAAAGCCACATGGGGTGCCAGCATGTAATAGGATAGCTGCTCCCCAGTGACCATCGGCACTGCGAGCACCACCTGGAGAATGCAGATTGCACCTGCTTAGAAATATACAGTAAAATCATCAGTGCCATTCTCTGCAGCACTGAGAATCATCCAATGCCACTGGAGAACAAGAGGAAGGACTTTGGGACATCAGGTGACTGCCAATAGACAGATGGGAAAAAAGTATATATGCTGGGTGCAGGAGCTTTTTAGGGGGACAACCCAAAGCTATAAAGGCTTCAAAGATATGTCTGTGTATGGCGGATATGATGCTCTTTGTGAAATAGGTTGTTAGGCAAGGCAAAGTACAGTAATTCCCAGTAACTAATGGTTGATCTTGCTTACTGAACATTACACATCACCATTGCTCTCGTTTTATTGAATAAACCCATTTTACTTTTTTTTATGAACTGTTCAAGCTGTTAGACATATCACATACAGCTGGTACTTCCCCTTTAAGCATAGTTCCATCAATAACTGTCTATGCAGACATTAGTCAGCACACTATGTACAGTTGGTTATGAAAATTACAAGCCATAGCTCCTGGCAGTGTAGGCACACATACATAAATAGAAATCTCCTTTCTGTTCAATGTACACATAATTACAGAGCGGTGTGTATGTCAGTCGCTCCATCATATTCTAACAGATGGTTTTAATTCCACATCGCTAGCCCTTGCACACTCGGCTTCTCTCATTCCCCTCCCTACTCTCCCATGAAATCATTCTTCCCAAACTGACTTTCTTGCTCTCTGTCTCCGACATGTTGCTTTTCTATTCCTGACCCCCTTCTCTTCGTTGACTCGTTTCTAGTCTGTTCATTTTCACTAATCTTGTTTTCCTCAGTCCATTTATCTCTCTTTCACCACCATTCTTGTCTTTCTTCTCTAGCATTTTTCACAGCCTTCAGATTCCACACAGACAACCTTTATTTTTAACATGCTCACTAAATCATTCCGTGTTCTGTCACCTTCACCCCATTCATAATGTACCAATTTTCTCCTGTTCCATATTTTTCATTCTCTCTTTGGCTTTTTTTTGTAATTATCTCTTTTCCTGGCTACATTTCAGTGGTTTCCTTGGTAACAAGTGGCTTACATTGTGCAGCACTGGGGAGGTTGTCTCCTCACGCCAACCCCTAGAGGGTTATGGGTAACAGCCAAGACTGGAGACCTATTTTACACTCTGATGTCACCAAGCCCCCTCCTAATCTTGGGGCCTATTGGTCAGGTATCTGAGACTATGTAAACGAGGGGCTAAAAGAATAACATAAACCTTCTACCTCTCACGAAGGATTGTACTTTTTATATTAGCCAGCAGCAGGCAGTAACAGGCAGCATACAGGCAGCTGGAAAGAGAAAGGGTCTTTGTAACCTAAAGATTGCCATCTTGTTTATAGCTGCGAATGGGTTAAATTAGTTTGTCTGAAGCAGCTGATTCCCACACAGCTGCCCACTCTGTCCCAGCTGGCTTGGCAGAGTTTATGAACTCTGCATTTAACCCCATCTGACCTCAGGAAAAGGCTGGAAAACAGGAAGGGTAAAGACAGCACAGCCCTTTTGTGCCCTGCAACAAAACCATATGAAACATTAGGTGGCAGGCATGCTGGTAGGCAACGTCACTAACATACACTGGTCATCAGGGCAGCCACCCGCCAACACAGCAGCTGCCTTGAAATATTTTGATGTGTCAGCATTCAATTTATTTTTCTTGATCATTTTACACTGTACATTTTTTTTTTTCCTTTTATAAATACAAATCAAGTAACATCTACACTAGATGAATAGCATGCCAGTCGAGGCTAAATTCACAGAGAAAGCCATATACAGTGGGGAAAATAATTATTTAATCCCCTGCAGATTTTGTACATTTGTCCACTTACAAAGAAATGAAGAGTATAATTATTATCATAAGTGTATTTTAAATGACAGAGACAGAATATCAACCAAAAATCCAGAAAAAAAAAACACATGATACAAATGTTATAAATTGAGTTGCAGTTCAGTGAGTAAAACAAGTATTTGATTCCCCACCAACCAACAATAATTCTGGCTCCCAAGGGCTGGCTACAATATGTGCTCATGTGGCACACAGATTAGTCCTGTCGTTTGTTCTCATCTGTGCATGCATTAGCCAGCACCTGGGGCTCTCTGTCTCTAGAAGAAAAGCATTTGTCTTGGTGGATCGGGCTGAAGTGGTGGTCCTATCTCTCAATTTAAGAAGGTGCTCCTAACAACAACTCATTATGTGTACCGGCACAAGGCTGGAATGGGCTACAAGACCATCAGCAAGTAGCTTGGTGAGAAGCAGACAACTGTTGGAGCGATTATTTGCGAATGGAAGAAATACAAAATAAGCATAAATCGCCCTCGGTCTGGAGCTCCTTGCAAGATTTTGCATGGGGTAAGGATGATCATGAGAAAAGTGAGAGAAAAGCCCAGAACTACACGGGAGGAGCTTGTGAATGATCTCAAGGCAGTTGGGACCATAGTCACCAACAAACCATTGGTAACACAATACGCCACCATGGATTGAAATTTCTGCAGAGCCTGCAAGGTCCCCTTCCTCAAGAAGGCCCAAGTACAGGTCCATCTGAAGTTTTCCAATTAATATCTAAATGATTCAGAGAAGGATTGAGCGAAAGTGCCGTGGTCAGATGGGACCAAAATTTAGATTTTTGGCATTAACTCGACTCGCCGTGTTTGGAGGAAGAAAAATGCTGACTATGACCCTAAGAACACCATCGCTACAATCAAGCACAGAGGTGGAAACATTATGCTTTGGGGTTGTGTCTCTGCTAAAGGTACATGTGGACTTTGCCGTATTGAGGGGCCAATGGATGGGGCCATGTATTGTAAAATTTTGGATGAGAACATTCTTCCCTCAGCCAGAACACTGAAGATGGGTCATGGATGGGTCTTCCAGCATGACAATGACCCGAAAACATACCGCCAAGGCAATAAAGGAGTGGTTTAAGAAGGAGCACATTAGGGTCATGGAGTGGCCTAGCCAGTCTCCATACCTTAATCCTATAGAATATTTATGGAGGGAGCAGAAACTTCGCATTGCCAAGCAACAGCCAAGTAACCATAAGGCTTTAGAGAAGATCTGTAAAGAAGAGTGGACCAAAATCCCTCCCGAGATGAGTGCAAACCTGGTAACCAACTACAAGAAACGTCTTACCTCTGTGCTTGCCAACAAGGGTTTCACCAAGTACTAAGTGATGTTTTGCTTGGGGATAAAATACTTACTTTACTCACTGAACTGTAACTTAAACTTATAACATTTGTATCATGGCTTTTTGGTTGATATTCTGTCACTATCATTTAAAATAAACCTATGATAAAAATGATAGATCCTTAATTTCTTTGTAAGTGGGCAAACTTACAAAATCTGTAGGGGATCAAATAATTATTTTCCCCATTGTAATGCTTTTTGATTCAAAATGCTATATACAGCATCTCACAAAAGTGAGTACACCCCCTACATTTTTGTATATATTTTATGTTTCATGTGACAACACTGAAGAAATTACACTTTTCTACAATGCAAAGTAGTGAGTGTACAGCTTATACAACAGTGTAAATTTTCTGTCCCCTCAAAATAACTCAACACACAGCCATTAATGTCTAAACTGCTGGCAACAAAAGTAAGTACACCTCTAATTGAAAATGTCCAAATTGGCCCAATTAGCCATTTTCCCTACCCGGTGTCATGTGACTCCTTAGTGTTACAAGGTCTCAGGTGTAAATGGGGAGCAGGTGTGTTAAATTTGGTGTTATCGCTCTCACTCTCTCATACTGGTCACTGTAAGTTCAACATGGCACACTATGGCAAAGAACTCTGAGGATCTAAAAAAAAGAATTGTTGCTCTACATAAAGATGGCCTAGGCTATAAGAAGATTGCCAAGACCCTAAAACTGAGCTGCAGCACGGTGGCCAAGACCATCCAGAGGTTTAACAGGTTTAACAGGACAGGTTCCACTCAGGACCAGCCTCTTCATGGTCGACCAAAGAAGTTGAGTGCACATGCTTAGCGTCATATCCAGAGGTTGTCTTTGGGAAATAGACGTATGAGTGCTGCCAGAATTGCTGCAGAGGATGAAGAGGTGGGGGGGTCAGCCTTTCAGTGCTCAGACCATACACTGCACACTGCATCAAATTGGTCTGCATCGCTGTCATCCCAGAAGGAAGCCTCTTCTAAAGATGATGCACAAGAAAGCCAGCAAACAGTTTGCTGATGACAAGCAGACTAAGGACATGGATTACTGGAACCATGTCCTGTGGTCTGATGAGACCAAGATAAACTTTTGGTTCAGATGGTGTCAAGCGTGTGTAGCGGCATCCAGGTGAGGAGTACAAAGACAAGTGTGTCTTGCCTACAGTCAAGCATGGTGGTGGGAGTGTCCTGGTCTGGGGCTGCATGAGTGCTGCGGGCACTGGGGAGCTACAGTTCATTGAGGGAACCATGAACGCCAACATGTACTGTGACATACTGAAGCAGAGCATGATCCCCTCCCTTTGGAGACTGGGCCATAGGGCAGTATTCCAACATGATAACGACCCCAAACACACCTCTAAAATGACCACTGCCTTGCTAAAGCAGGTGAGGGTAAAGGCAATGGACTGGCCAAGCATGTCTCCAGACCTAAACCCTATTAAGCATCTGTGGGGCATCCTCAAAACCGAAGGTGGAGGAGCGCAAGGTCTCTAACATCCACCAGCTCCGTAATGTCGTCATGGAGGAGTGGAAGAGGACTCCCGTGGCAACCTGTGAAGCTCTGGTGAACTCCATGCCCAAAAGGGTTAAGGTAGTGCTGGAAAATAATGGTGGACACACAAAATATTAACACTTTGGGCCCAATTTGGACATTTTCACTTAGGGGTGTACTCACTTTTTTTTGCCAGCGGTTTAGACATTAATGGCTGTGTGTTAAGTTATTTTGAGGGGACAGCAAATTTACACTGTTATACAAGCTGTACACTCACTACTTTACATTGTATCAAAGTGTAATTTCTTCAGTGTTGTCACATGAAAAGATATAATAAAATATTTACAAAAATGTGAGGGATGTACTCACTTTTATGAATACAGATTCCCTTGTCATAAGGCAGGTAGACTAATAAAACCTGTGCCTCCTGTCACTTACACTGGCCATACACAAACAAATTTTTGCTTTGAACAAATTTTTCTCAATCAAATGAATTTTCGGACAGTGTATGTGGTTTTCATTCAGAAATTACATTCTTTTTTAAAATTGCATGTTAAAAGCAAGTGAAATTTTCCATTTATCAAACGAATATTCTCATCCAAAGTTCTATACATGTATGGCCAGCATAAGACATTTAGTAGCAGCAGCAAGCATTTTTTATCACCTGTCATGATGGGGTTAAAAAAAACGAATTATCCCTTTATAGTACAAAAACAGCAGATAATCACTATACTGATCTTCCCTGCAGGGGATTGCAAACATTGGATTAATTTTTTTTAAAATAACAAACATGTCATACTTACCTGCTCTGTGTAATGGTTTTGCACAGAGCAGCCCTAATTTTCCTCTTCTGGTGTCCTGTCTTCAGAGCGCAATCCACAATGTATATTATAGAGTGCCCCATAGCAAGGAAAAAAAAAAAAAACTTCTGCCTTTAGACCCCTTTTACACTGGGGCCGCCCGTGCGTTCGCTGTAAATCGCTGCTAGTTTTAGCGGTGCTTCACTGCTGTTTAACCACTTCAGCCCCGGAAGATTTTACCCCCTTAATGGCCAGAGCATTTTTTGCGATACGGCACTGCATCACTTTAACTAACAATTGTGCGGTTGTGCGATGCTGTACCCAAACAAAATTTACATCCTTTTTTTTCCACAAATAGAGCTTTCTTTTGGTGGTATTTGATCACCTCTGTGGTTTTAAAAAAAGACCGACAATTAAAAAGAAGGGGGGAATGGGCTTACAGAAACATGACAGAGATCACTGTACCCGATGACAGGGAAACAGAAGATCTATCATGTCACTAGGCAGAACAGGAAAATGCCTTGATTACATAGGCAGTTTCCTATTCTGCCTCTCCTCGCCACGATCGTGGGCCGCCAGTGGACATCGAGTCCGCGGGACCCATGGGCGCACTCCGGCGGCAGGGCGCGCACGTGCCCGATATCCTGCTTTTGCAGGCTGACGTACAGGTACGTCAGTTTGCGCAGGAGAGCCATTACGCTGACATATATCGGTGTGTATATCGGTGCGAGCCGGTCAGCAAGTGGTTAAGTGGCGCTTTTCAGACGCTAGTGGAGCGTTTTTAACCCCATTCACTGCAATGGGCATTTTGGGAGCGCTGTATACAGCACTCCCAAACCACCGCAATGGTGCTGCTTGCAGGACTTTTTCTAACATCCCGCAAGTGCACCGCCCGGGTGTGCAAGCACCTCCCCTTTGTCCCTAGTGGTCTGTCCAGTGCCCTGCATGCACTTTTATATTATAAATACTGTTTTTTTTCTGCCTGGAATTTGTCCATAGCAACCAAAAAGTGTCCCTTTATGTCAAAAGTGGTTTTAGACCAGCTAGAAAACAGCGATAATTAATTAGAATCACTTGCAGAATTGAGCGATAGCGATTTGCGGGGAAATTCGTCATCAAACACTAAATCTAATGACAGCGACAATTCTGCAACTGAGCAAATTTCTGTGTTTTTTGATTACATTATTGAATAATTTTTATTATTATTATAATTATTTTGTTATTTATTATATTATAAACAGAGGCGGCTCTCTAATTAGGCAAATTAGGCGGTCGCCTAAGGCCCAGCAATCAGGGGGGCCTCGCGACCGCCTAGTTTACCTTATAACAGAGTCACCTCTTCTAGCGGCAGAGATCCCCACCACCAGCACAGCGCCGAATCCTCCCAGTGGCACAGAGAAAATCGGCCACGAGCGGGACAAATCAGCGGTGATCGGAGCTCACTGAGAGCTCCAGATCTATCACAGCAACTGAGCCAACAGCCAATCTTCTGTGTTTTTTTACAAAAAAAGGGGGAATGTGGGCGGGAAGATTCAAGCTAAAGCCCAGCAAATGGAGTCTGTTCTCTCTCTCTCTCTCTCTTCATCCTTCTTTATTTTTCTCTCTACCTCTCCTTCTATCTATCTACCTATCTATCTATCTATCAATCTTTCTCTCTCCCTTTATTTATCTATCTTTCTTTTTTTTCTTTATTGAATAATTTTTATCTATCTATCTATCTATCTCTATCTCTCTCCCTATCTATATCTATCTATCTTTCTTTTTTTATCTATCTATCTTTCTTTTTTTATCTATCTCTTTCTCTCTCTATCTATCTATATATCTTTTTATCTATCTATATTTCTATCTTTATCTATCTATCTATCTCTCTATCTATCTATCTATCTACCTATCTATCTATCTATCTATATCTTAATCTATCTATCTATCTATCTTTCTATCTATCTTTCTTTTTTCTATCTATCTATCTATCTATCTTTCTTTTTTCTATCTATCTATCTTTCTTTTTTCTATCTATCTATTTATCTTTCTTTCTTTATTTCTATCTTTTTTTCTATCTATCTATCTATATATCTTTCTCTATCTATCTTTCTATCTATCTTTCTCCCTCTATCTATCCCTTTATCTATCTATCTATCTATCTATCTATCTATCTATCTATCTATATAATTATCTATCTATCTATCTCTATCTTTCTTTCTAGTTATCTTTCTTTCTCCCTCTATCTATCTATCTTTTTTTCTATCTATCTATCTAAATCTTTTTATCTATCTATCTATCTATATCTTTCTCTCTCTTTATCTTTCTCTCTATCTTTTTTTATCTATCTATCTATCTTTCTATCTATCTCTCTCCCTCTATCTATCTATCTTTCTCCCTCTATCTATCTATCTTTCTCCCTCTGTCTATCTATCTTTCTCCCTCTGTCTATCCATCGATCGATCTATCTATCTATCTATCTATCTATCTATCTATCTATCTATTTATCTTTCTTTTTTCTATCTCTATCTATCTATCTTTCTCCCTTCATATTTTTTTTCTTTCTTTCTTTCTCCCTTCATCCTACTCTTTTTCTTTCTTTCTCATTTTATTTTTTTTATTTTTTTATTTCTTTCTCTTCTTTCATTCTTATTTTTTTTATTTTTTTATTTCTCCACTAACCACTCCAGTTCTCCTCTATGTCATATTTTTTCTTACCCTGCAAAGTGCCGCAAGAGAGCAAAAAACTCTGGAGGGGAAGGTAAAGGGGGAGTTGTCATTTAGCCCAGTGACAGCCTGCCAGAATAGGTGGGATCTGTGAGAGCAGCTTCCCTACGCAGCTCTGCTTGAGGAGACCATATCTGTAACATTTATTACTGCCCCTGTACTGTGTCCACTTACCTACCCCCTGTACTGTGCCCTCCTGCCCCCCCTTTACTGTATCCTCCTACCCCTGTACTGTATCCTCCTACCACCTGTACT
Source organism: Lithobates sylvaticus (assembly GCA_028564925.1). Classification (NCBI taxonomy): domain Eukaryota; kingdom Metazoa; phylum Chordata; class Amphibia; order Anura; family Ranidae; genus Lithobates; species Lithobates sylvaticus. Next base: position 258,127,843 of record CM053026.1, on the reverse strand, counting down.
GTATTTTCCTACCCCTGTACTGTATCCTCCTACCACCTGTACTGTATTTTCCTACCCCTGTACTGTATCCTCCTACCCCCTGTACTGTATTTTCCTACCCCTGTACTGTATCCTCCTACCACCTGTACTGTATTTTCCTACCCCTGTACTGTATCCTACCCCCTGTACTGTATTTTCCTACCCCTGTACTGTATCCTCCTACCACCTGTACTGTATTTTCCTACCCCTGTACTGTATCCTCCTACCCCCTGTACTGTACCCTCCTGACCCATGTACTGTCCACCTACCCTCCCCCTATACTGTACCCTGCTAATTAATTTTTATTGATCGCCTTCATTACTTTTACCATTATGGGCGTGAGTGGGGCCTCATGTCAGTTTTGCCTAAGGCCTCACAAAGCCTAGAGCCGCCTCTGATTATAAACTTTATCATACCCGGGACGTCTACTAGACTCTGGTTTGGACAGATTTAAGTGAGTTATTCATAAGAATTACAGGCCTACAATATAAGATGCCAAATTTCCATGCAAAATAATTGTACCGCTTTCAGCACCTAAAATCAGAAATTATCATACCGCCAGGGAGGTTAAGACGACCTTAGCTGGTTTATCACTATCATTTTCATTGGAACACCTGCCTATGTATGGCCAATGTACAATTTTACAGTTGCAGAACTTTTCTTTAGTAAAAGTTCAGTCTATACAAATGCTTTTTCTCTGAGAAGACCCTCTTCTGTTAAAAAAAAAAAAAAAAGAAGACATAAGACCACTGAATGAACTAGAAACTGTAGCAGGTAATTATTCCACTGAACGTCTTTTCTTTCCACAGCTTCTTTCTGCCTAAGGCTGGCTTCACACTGGGGCGGTGCGGGGCGGCAACGGTAAAGCAGCGCTATATTTAGCGCTGCTTTACCATCGTTTTACCCGCGGTATGCGGCCGCTAGCGGGGTGGTTTTAACCCCCGCTAGCGGCCGCAAAAGGGTTTAAAAACCTCCGCAAAGCGCCGCTGCAGCGGCGGTTTGCGGGCGGTATCCCCGCGGTTTCCCATTGATTCCAATGGGAAGGAGCGGTATAGGAGCGGTGAATACACCGCTCCTTCACCGCTCCAAAGATGCTGCTAGCAGGACTTTTGTTGCGGTCCTGCTAGCGCACCGCTCCAGTGTGAAAGCCCGCCGGCTTTCACACTGGAGTGAATGGGGCCGGTTTTTTCAGGCGGTATACAGGCGCTATTTTTAGCGCCGTACCGCCTGAAAACCGCCCCAGTGTGAAAGGGGCCTTAGGGAAATTTAATCTTCTCTGTGGTGTACTGTTTTTTCTCTAGCTCAATGTCCTCTCTATGAAGCTGTGACTTTCTCTTGTATCACCAAGAACAGTAGTACAATTATAGAACTGTTCAATGGGTTAGGGGTAAAATAAATTGCTTGTCTGTGTAACACTTTGCTTTCTGCCTAGTTCATCCAAGTTGCACAATATTTATGCTGGAGGTTCTTATCATCTACCTTGAATGATTATTGCAAGCAGATTTATAAACCCAACCTGTCCATTCTCCGCAGGAAGCTTTGGTCACAACCCACAATATGGTAGCTGCAAATTAACCTGGGCTCTGTGTTTTTTGGTCCACTATAAAAAACGCTTGTTCAGTCCATAGACTGTCAAAAAACAACCCATGGGGTACATAGGATTTTTGAAATCTGGCTCCGGGGATTTTTATTGCTGACCTCCTTCTAAATTAAATGCCTACACCTTTACTAGCCACTGACCTAGAACAAGCATGCAGATTAGAATGAGATGTAATGGGGTTGATTTACTGAAGGCAAATAGACTGTGCACTGTAAAAGACTGTAAGTGCAGATGCACTCTGCAAGGGAATTTGCCCCACAGCTTAGTAAATGAAGGAAAGCCTCACTGAGTTCCATCATCCAATAATGTGCAAGCAAGAATGCTGTTTTTGTTATTTCCCTGACATGTGATTGGGTATTTTTTTAAAAGTGAAAAAATCTAAAACAATGTCCTCTGGTGTGTATCCAGCGTCAATCACGATGAACGCCACCACCGCCGCCGACGCGGAAAAAAAACAAAGGCTTTGCACACGTCACTGGCTGCCGCCATCTGCCCGCTCCACCATTGACAGTTCTTAAATAGCTAAGGGGCAGGGCCACCTGGTGATGTCACTGGGTGATCCTGTCCCCTTGTGAGGTCATCGACAGGTGCATGCTTGCTGGGTCGATGACGTCACATGGGGCGGGGTCACTTGGTGTTGTCACTGGGTGGTCCCGCTCCTTAGCTATTTAATAACTGCTAGACAGTGGAGCGGGCAGATGATGGGAGCCAGCAACAGGTGCAGAGCTTCTTATTTTATTTCTCATCGTAATTTTTTTTTTTTTTTTTTAATTCAGTACTTTTTTTATTTTCTCATCGTAATTGATGCTGAATCTATACAAGGGGACATTGTTTTTGTTTTTTTTAATATAGGAATTGTCAAAAACTGTCTCTGTTTTTGTTTTTTTTAATAAAGGAATTGTCAAAAACTGTCTCTGTGTTTTTATTTATTATTGACACTTTTTTTGGTGAATGAGTAGGGGTACAATGTACCCCATACTCATTCACATAGGAGGGTGCCAGGATCTGGGGGCCCCACAGACCACCACAACCACCGGCCAGGGTTGTGGGGAAAAGGCCCTTGTCCCCATCAACATGGTGACAAGGCACTTTTGGGTAGCCACCCCAAAGCAACCCCCCTATGTTGAGGGCATGTGGCCTGGTATGGTTCAGGAGGGGAGTGGCACTTGCCCGCCCCCCCCCTTTCCTGGTCTGCCAGGCTGTATGCACGGATAAGGGTCTGGTATGGATTTTGGGGGGGAATCCATGCCATTTGAAGAAAAAAAAAATTGGCATTGGTGTTCACCCCAAAATCCGTATCGTATCTAAGGATCTGGTATGAATTTGGGGGGGTCCCGTGCCATTTTCTTAAATTTTGCCATGGGGTTCCCCTTTAAATCTGCACCAGACCCGAAAGAGTCTCTCTGAGCTCATTCACACCATGTTCCATGAGCGTATCCCGCACTGGGGAGCTTGATCCTGTGTGATTCCAGTGTGATTCCAGTGTGAACCACCACTTAGCACAGGTTTCCTCTGTCTACAAGTCATGCTACTATGCCCCCCAAATGCCAACGCTAAGCTATTGTTCTCTGTAACTTTTTCTCTAATGAGTTGCTGCCTGCGGCTTTTATGAGATTTGTGCCAGTTCCACCCTAAACTGTAACTCTATGGCATGACCATATCCTAACTGTGCTGGGTGGTGGTATACTTAGAGAGCCGAACACACATCCTGTTATGGATATGTGGCAAATCTAGCCCATGCCACTATTTAATATGGTGGTTTATGCCAGATGTGTGCTGATTTCATACAAGAGCCACAGTTAGAGCATCCTATGAGGGGGTCGGTCTGTAAAGGGAGCAGGGAGAGGTGCTCGCATGCACTGTGGTGTCCAGGTCAGGACAAATCAAGGTCCGAGCCTGAGAGAGAGTCAATGAGGGAAAGAGCAGCTGGGAAGCTGCAAGGGAAGAAGCAGAGCTGAGGTACAGCATCTGTGCATGAACAGTGTTTGATGGTCAGGAGGACCCAAGGGTACTACTACTCAGAGCAGTAAAGCTGCCGAGAGAGCCAGGATGCTGAATGTTATGTTTGGTTCTTATTGAGGGCGAGAACCCCCTGCATGAGAAGACATACCGGTATGAACTTTTGACTTTCTTTTAAATAAAATTGGTCAGTAAATCCCTGAAAACTATTACTGACGTGGAGTGAACTCACTATTTGGCACTACCTCTGAGTGACAAAACCCCAACATGTCACAGCTCACATGTGCATTGTTCGACCTTTCTTGGGAGTACCTGCAATTTGTGCTCACTCCATGGGGTTTTGTAAAAGTCCTCTTAGCCCGTATTAAGGTTCTATATTCAACACCGACAGCCTCGTCAAATATGCTGGTGTTTTTTCAGCGCCTTTTCTAATATACAGGGTCAAGAGACAGGGATGCCCCCTGCCCCCAGCCCTATCTTAGCTCTAGAACCCCTAGCAATTGCGTTTTGTGCTGACCAGAACATGACTGGAGTCTCTTATGCGGCCCTTGACTTCTAGCTAAATCTCTTTGCAGACGATGTCCTACTGACTTTGACTAATCCCCTTACCATTCTCCCTGACCTGCAACATGCCTTGACATGCTTTTCATCTCTATCGGGCCTCCGTATCAACCGGGATAAAACTTTAAATGTCCCTCTGATCCCTGGTCTGGTTGCTCGATTGCAGTCCCACTTTCCCTTCCGCTGGGCATCCTCTTCCATTAAATATCTTGGTCCCTACTGACCCCTACTTACTCTTCCTTGTTTGTAACCAATGATTTTCCACTGCTTTGTTCTCCCCTCATGCAATCCGTCTTGCATATGTCATATCAAATCAGTACAAATTACAGTCTTGCCCAAACATTTGTATTATTTCAGCACTCTACCCGTCCAGGTCCCTCCACACTATCTCTGTTTAACCCAGAGTAGGATTTTGCACTTTATCTGGGCCAACAAGTGCCCCTGAATTCCTAGAGCCACTCTTTTTACGCATTGATCTCCAAATATTATCTAGCCCCCCAGATTTCGCAGTTATTTCTGCTTCATGCCTCCTCAGAAGTTCCTCTATGGGTGCTTCTGGAGTTCCCCAATTGCGCCCCTCTTTCCATGCACATGCTTCTATGGCTTCCACATAAACTATGATCTGCGACTTTGAGCCCACTTTTGTAACACAGTAAGAAATTATGGGATTCGGTATGATACTTGAGCTCTCTTATATCTCCCTTTCTACCTCTGTTACCTATCATTAATAACTCCTTGATTACCCCTGGCCTAGATCAGCCTCAGGCATTCTCTTGGTAAACCTCTCATGGCCCTACACATGTGCAACACTTTCTAACCACTTGGTCTTTCCCAAAGTGGGCCACCCTCAAGAGACCCACGTTTCACTGCAATCTATGCAATCTCCAGCTTCAGCATTGAATGTCAGCATTTCTGCCAGCACGTTCGAACATTTTTGCCAGCACTCTCTCTCTCTGGGATCTCTGGGCCTCATTTCCACTCTCTTTGCTTCCCTAAATAGTCAATCATCTTCCACTTCTCTTTCTTATGTGACCCAGTGGGAATGTGACTTGGCATCTGAGATAGACTTGGCAGACTGGAGCAAAACCTGATCTTCTGTCACTAAATACTCGTTTAACACTGCCACCTTAGAGGCGGCGTATAAAGTGCTCTTACGGTGGTATTGGGTTCCTGACAAAATTGCCCCTGCCAATCCAACTTCCAGTGACCACTGTTTTCGGAGTTGTGGTCTTCGTAGAGATGTTAAGCACACCGGGTGGACATGTCTGACTGGCAGGCTTTTGAGCTTGAGTGTTTGGCCTACTGCATACCCTGTTCCACCTGAACATCCGAAAAGATGCTAAATTTGCTTTATTACATTGCCCCATCCCAGGCTTGTTTGCTCGCCAGAAAAAATTGATATCCTAGCTGTTTATATTAGCTAAGAGGATAATTGCCCAGACCTGGAAGAAACCCACAGTCACCAGTATCCCTAAAGACTCCCATGCCAAGTTCCTAAAGATTTTAGAACCATGGTTGGCATATGCCTTCCCTACTCTCCCCCTGATTAGTGTGGGCCTGTGTTGACTGGCACCCTCGGTGATCTTGAGCCCCTGTCCTCCTTACCCCTCTTGGCCTTGCCTTTTCTCCTCGTTCCTGTTTCCTTTAATCTTCCTTTCTTGACGGGACTTTGTGCCCTCTTTCTGTTTGGTTTTTATATAATTACAGGCATACCCCACTTTTAAGTACACAATGGGGTTTATTTACTAAAGCTGGAAAGTGCAAAATCAGGCTCACTTCTACATAGAAACCAATGAGCTTCCAGGTTTTATTACCAAAGCTTAATTGAACAAGCTGGGGTTAGAAGCCCATTGGTTTCCATGCAGAAGTGAGCCTAATTTTGCACTTTCCAGCTTTAGTAAATAAACCCCATTGTGTACTTAAAAGTGGGGTATGCCTGTACATAGTAGGTGAGGTTGAAAAAAGACAAAAGTCCATCAAGTCCAACCTATGAGTGTGATTTTATGTCAGTATTACATTGTATATCCCTGGATGTTGTGGTCATTCAGGTGCTTATCGAATAGTTTTTTGAAATTATTGATGCTCCCCACTGAAATCACCACTCTTTCAGTAAAGAATCCTCTACGCAATTTTAGCGAATGGCCGCATGTCTTATTAAATCCCCTTTCGCGGAAAAGCTTTATCCCTATTGTGGGGTCACCAGTATGGTATTTGTACTTTGAAATCATATCCCCACCCAAGCGTCTCTTCTCCAGTTCAGTGCTCATAACCCTTCCTCATAACTAAGGTCCTCCAGTCCCTTTATTAGTTTTGTTGCCCTTCTCTCTCCAGTTCTAGCACATTCTTCCTGAGGACTGGTGCCCAGAACTGGACCGCATACTCCAGGTACGGCCGGACCAGAGTCTTGTAAAGTGGGAGAATTTTTGTTTTATATCTGGAGTTAATCCCCTTATTAACCGCTTCCCGACCGTCTCATGTAGATATACGTCTACAGAATGGCACGGGCAGGGAAAAGCACGTACGGGTACGTCCCCTTTAATTTGCCTGCCCGTGGGTCGCGCGCGCCGCCAGCGGCGCGCTCGCGACCCGGTCGGGAGCTCCGTGACCACGGCCGCGGGACCAGCGGACCCGATCGCCGCTGGTATCCCGCGATCGGGTTACGGAGCTGAAGAACGGGGAGAGGTTTGTGTAAAAAAACCTCTCCCTGCGCTTCCTACTCTGCCTGTCATTGATCGGCTGTTCCCTGTCATCGTGAAAGCCGATCAATGACGTCAGACGTACAGCCACGCCCCCTAGTATAAAAAAAAACACAACACGTCACACTGACTCCTCCCCGCCCCCTAGTGGTTAACTCCTTCACTGCAACTGTCATTTACATAGGAATCAGTGCTATTTAAATAGCACTGATTTCTGTATAAATGACAAATGTCCCAAAAATGTGTCAAAAATGTCCGATGTGTCCGCCATAATGTCGCAGTCACAATAAAAATCGCTGATCACCGCCATTACTAGTAAAAAAAAAATATTAATAAAAATGCTATAAAACTATCCCCAATTTTGTAAACGCTATAACTTTTGCGCAAACCAATCAATAATCGCTAATTGCGATTTTTTTTACCAAAAATATGTAGAAGAATACGTATCGGCCGAAACTGAGGAAAAAAAAAATGTTTTTTTATATATTTTTTTTGGGGATAGTTATTATAGCAAAAAGTAAAAAATATTGCATTTTTTTCAAAATTGTCGCTCTATTTTTGTTTATAGCGCAAAAAATAAAAACTGCAGGGGCGATCAAATACCACCAAAAGAAAGCTCTATTTGTGGGAAAAAAAGGACGCCAATTTTGTTTGGGAGCCACGTCGCACGACCGCGCAATTGTCAGTTAAAGCGACGCAGTGCCGAATCGCAAAAAGGGGCCTGGTCCTTTGGCTGCAAATTGGTCCGGGGCTGAAGTGGTTAATGCATGCCAATATTCTGTTTGCTTTGCTTGCAGCAGCTTGGCATTGCATGCCATTGCTGAGCCTGTCATCTACTAGGACCCCCAGGTCCTTTTCCATCCCAGAGGATCTCCCCCTAGTGAGTAGATTGCATTTATATTTTTGCCACCCAAATGCATTATTTTAAATTTTTCTACATTAAACCTCATTTGCAACATAGTTGCCCACCCCATTAATTTGTTCAGATCTTCTTGCAAAGTTTCCACATCCTGCGGAGAAGTTATTGCCAAGCTTAGTTAGTATCGTCCGCAAATACAGAGATTGAGCTGTTTATCCCATCCTCCAGGTCGTTTATGCATAAATTAAATAAGATGGGTCCCAAGACATAACCCCACTTTCCACCCGGACCATTCCGAGTATATGTGTCCAGAACACACTGCAACGTTGTCTGCAATTTCTTATGGCCAGGTTTGCTCCGCCAGCTAAGGGTATTTTTCCTGGACTTCTCTGTTTTGTATTCATGTCTATTACAATTTATTGTGATGGTTGTGCCTCCTTTTGTGTTAGCACTGTGTAAGCCTGCCTATATTCATGTTGCCAGTTCTAGCCCCTGCAAGGGCGGATTGGGTGCGTTCTCCTGTTACTCGGTTTTAAATGAATAAAAATTATTGAACCAGAAAGCGGACATGTGCAACTGCCATGGTAAAAGCCTGCAAAGACCAAGAAGCCCTGTAAAGATTGGTGCCATCACATATGTATGCTACTTCTCAGATGGCATAGGCTGTACCGCGTCTGGTTCCACTGCTGCTCTCAATATGGAAGAATTACAATACTTATATAGTGTATAGTGAATATTACAATAGTTATGTACACATAATTAACTAAAAACACATAGTATGTTACAATACTAGTTAGACCCCACCTTATATAGGTTATATACAGAAAATGTTATAAAGGTGAATTTTTCATCAACAGGCTTTTGGCTTGTGTAGATTGCATCACGTTTGAGACGCTTCTGGGTTCAGCTAGAATTCATTGGCAAGTGCATTTGACAGCTGGCCTGTATTTCTGAGTTTTGTATTTCCATAGTCTTATATAGTCCAACCTGACTAACTATGTAGCTATGTAATCCAAACCCATTTGAAGCGAACAAAAGCCCATCAATACAGGCCTTTAGATAGGAAAAGTCTATATACTGTACTCCTGGTAATGGATATAATCTAATTGTAGAAAGGTTACAAAACAATTTGGTGCAAGCCTTAGCAATGCTGACATAACTATACATATAGCAGACTATAGTTTACAAAACTTATAACTTATAAAACTTAAGCAAAACCAATGCTGGAATGCCAAACCATTGGGCTTCGGTTTCCATATTAAAAGGCTTACCTGGTAAAACAATTAAACAAGGCATCTAATAGGTTACAATAAGCAGCAGCTCCAGTTTCATTGGCTCCGTCTTTCACAAATCAGGCCCACAGAGGCAAGTAATTGTTTGCAAAAGTTATATTATATCAGGTAAAATTACAAATTACTACATCACAAAAATGGATTTCCGTACCAGAAATCAGTAAGTCGCCAGTTACCTGAGAAGGGTGCTCCATCCCTAGGGGGCATTTTACGAACTGTGGTAGTGATCCGTGGACTGTCTTGCACCTCTGATAGGGATCCAGGGCCTGTAACACATACATTTTTTCAAGACAGGCCAACCACCATTTTATGATTAAACTTGTATTTGTATAAATGTATTTTAAAAAGTAATTTAAGCTGAACTCCGGGATAATAAAATATTGTCTAAATGCAAAAGGCATGTGTATTCTTACATTGGTGTGCATTGTGTATTTCTTCTAGATCTGTACAGTTATCTGATGTAAAACTTTACCTCTGCGCAGGAGAGGTTTCCTGTAATAAAGACCGGTCACTGCTGCTATTTCTCCGGTGACTGGTCTTGTCTCCGCCCCCTCCTGTCATTTTCTTCAGGCAGTTTGTAGTGGGTGGGCCTTTATAGTCCCTCCCATTGCTTTGCGCTATGTACGGCACAGTGATGGTGTCACTACTACATTTACATGGTAATACCTGGGTTTGCCAAGGATGTTGGGCTATTGAGAAATATATTTTAATGAATGTTTTAGTGTGCTGACCAACCAGTTTAATATGGTTGGTCAGCTTTCATACTACCAGAAGGTATCCAAGCTTGTGTTACTATATATGAAGATCTTTGAAGATGGTAGGACACCTCAAAGTTTGGTGACGCAAAAAGTGTTCAATTTTTACACTACAGCTGGTGAAGGAATATGATCTCCTATTCATGACACACAAGAAAAAAAAATGATCTGACTGCGGATACATATACTTCTACAAATGTAGACATTTTAAGCTGGGAATATGCACTTGGCACACGGAAAAGAAAGTAATGAAAAAGCACTCGCAAATGTTGGCGTAGTTTTAGATGGGTGATCTGATCATTTCTGTCAGAAAAAGGCTGTGTGTCACCCCCCTACTGAGCTACAACAGCTCAGCAGTAGAAATGAATGAGGATTGCTCTCTGCCAAGCTTGCATGACAAGGGGAAGACCGATCCCATTCAGATCTGTGCTAAGCTGATGCGGCTCTGGCGGGAGAGACACAAAGCAACTCTCTACCAGATAAATGCTCCACATTTGAGCACCTGTCTGACATTCTCCTTAGGGTCTATTCACACTTTTAGCATTGTCAACAAAAGATAGTTGCCATTTATGACCAGCATTACTTTAATTAAAAAGATGAGGATCTGGAGGATAAAGGCTGACTTAAAATGCAAATTTGTCCCACCATACTATATATAGCCCATCGTTTTTTCACACGGTCTCCTTCTGTACAAGCTTTTTTCCACAAGCTACATCATCTGGTTCTTATACAAATCACTGACTATAAATAAATTGTATCTAAACGTTAAACATGAAAACCGTATTACTGTCTGCAACAATTTACCCAAAGATTACTCCAGCGCCTAGATGTGTATTTGCATGTCGAGGAATAAAATACAAGTCAAATGCCCCACAGTTAAATTTGGTCTATTTCTAATAGAGTGAATACGTAGCTGGTAGCCATGACAGATATTTAATAGCAGGTGAATATCCATACCTCCCACCTTTCTAAAATGATAATGAGGGATACCTTGAAGCACACAGTACAGTGCCTTGGAAAAGTATTCATACCCCTTGACATTTTCCACATTTACATGTTACAATCAAAAACGCAAATGTATTTTATTGGGATTTTATGTGATAGACCAACACAAAGTGCCACATAATTGTGAAGTGGAAGGAAAATGATAAATGGTTTTTAAAATTCTTTACAAATAAATATATGACAAGTGTTAATACTTTGTAGAACCGCCTTTCACTGCAATTACAGCTGCAAGTCTTTTTGGGTAAGTCTCTACCAGCTTTGCACATCTAGAGACTGACATTTTTTCCCATTCTTCTTTTCAAAATAGCTCAAGCTCTGTCAGATTGGATGCAGAGCGTCTGTGAACAGCAATTTTTCAAGTCTTGCCACAGATTTTCAATTGGATTTAGGTCTGGACTTTGACTGGGCCATTCTAACACATGAATATGCTTTGATCTAAACCATTCCATTGTAGCTCTGGCTGTATGTGTAGGGTCGTTGTCCTGCTGGAAGGTGAACCTCTGCCCCAGTCTCAAGTCTTTTGCAGACTCTAACAGGTTTTCTTCTAAGATTGTCCTGTATTTGGCTTCATCCATCTTCCCATCAACTCTGACCAGTTTCTGTGTCCCTGCTGAAGAAAAAGACCCCCACAACATGATGCTGCCACCACCATGTTTCATGGTGGGAATGGTGTGTTCAGGGTGATGTGCAGTGTTAGTTTTCTGCCCCACATAGCATTTTGCTTTTAGGACAAACAGTTACATTTTGCTCTCATCTGACCAGAGAACCTTCTTCCACATGTTTGCTGTGACCCCCACATGGCTTCCTGTAAATGGCAAATGGGACTTCTTATGGCTTTCTTTCACTATTCCATAAAGGCCATATTTGTGGAGTGCACGACTAATAGTCCTGTGGACAGATTCTCCCACCTGAACTGTGGATCTCTGAAGCTCCTCCAGCGTTACCTCTTGTGAGTGGGCCTTTTGGCTGCTTCTCTGATTTATGCTCTCCTTACCCTTCCTGTCAGTTTAGGTGGACGGCCAGGTTTTGGTAGGTTTGCAGTTGTGCCATACTCTTTCCATTTTCGGATGATGGATTGAACAGTGCTCTCTGAGATGTTTAAAGCTTGGGATATTTTTTTATAACCTAACCCTGCTTTAAACTTCTCCACAACTTTATCCCCGACCTGTGTGGTGTGTTCTTTGGCCTTCATGATGCTGTTCACTATGGCTCTCTAACAACAGAACAGCTGTATTTATACTGAGATTAAATTACACACAGGTGGCCTCTATTTACTAATTAGGTGACTTTTGAAGGCAATTGGTTCCACTAGATTTTAGTTAGGAGTATCAGAGTAAAGGGGGCTGAATGCACGCCACACTTTTCAGATATTTTTTTGAAAACCATTTATCATTTTCCTTCCACTTCACAATTATGTGCCACTTTGTGTTGGTCTATTACATAAAATCCCAGAAAAATAAATTTACGTTTTTGGCTGTAACATGACAAAATGTGAAAAAATTTCAAGGGGTATGAATACTTTTTCAAGGCACTTTATGTAAGCAAAGGGCACGTCCTTGCTATGGCCCCAGTTACGTGGACCGCATAGACCTAATATGCAGAAAATTATTGACTAAACCACATGTGCTTTTTGAGCTTTATTATCGCTTTTCAAAATAGAAAATGTAGTAATATAAATAAAAAGATAAAAATATTAGTCCAGCAAAACACTTTTGGTAGTAAAACAGTACATTTTGTATAGAGATGTACACATCAGACCAAAAAAGAGGGACAACTAAGGCAGCATTAGAGACAGCGGGATTTGGTCTCAAAAGAGGGACAGTCCCTCCAAAAGAGGGGCAGTGGGTAGCTGTGAAGATCAAATTTGCAGTATACTATAAAAAATACTTTTAACTAGCTCAGAGAATGTACTGTGTTGCTGGGTTGGTATTCAGGTCTCTGCAGCTTTGAGGTGATACACAGTTTTTTCTGTGATATAATGGGTACATCATTGCCCATACACTTCTCATAGGCAGAAGAATGGAGCTCCGGATGTCACATGTGGCTTGGTAATTTATACTCTTTGGGCAAACATACAGGCTATTGTTTGCATTTTTTTGGCACATGTAGGTTACATGGGGTGAAACGTTAGCAATTAGGTTTTAAATATGCTTCTGGTTCTGTTTCTGGGTCTTTAAAGTGACTCTATAATAGATCTGTGTCAATTTTAAGTTTATAGGTTTTAAAACAATGCTTTATAGCTTTTTTAATGTGTATTACATATACAATCTTTGTTTTACAAATAAATATTTAAAATGTGTGTAAACGCCCTCAAATGAACTCCTCTTATTTGCTTCCCTTTGCTCTCTTTTATGTGCGATTGAAAGTGGTTCATTGTATGTTTGATGTTATATTTGTTCAAAATTCAGGACTGCCCTATTTCTTGTTTACACTTCCTGTGTTATCTCAAAAATCGAATTAGCCCTCCTAGTTATTATCTTGGGGCTACAAAATGACTAGTTTCTATGTTGTTGAGATAGTGGGAGTGGCACAGTTTAGCAAAAGACAGCTGGACAGGGCTGACACCATTCTGTCCACAAAAATACTGTGTGTTGTCAGCCTACAACAGGACTTTGAAACTGAATGCATTTCTGGCATTGCTTTCCCTGTACTTGCAGGGGTTTTAAAGGGATAAAATATGGGGAAATGTGCACGTATTGCAGAGATGTACTGCACATTTATTTTATTTTCCCTGACATACGCATTGATACAGGACAAAGGATTCCCAAAGCCCTAAGGGTTAGCTAAAGAGACAGTATAGAACAATTGTGGGAGGGAAAGGGGTTAGGCAAATGACTCACTGCTCTCACTCTTCAACTTGTGTGCAAAAATATCAGCTTTAGCCACTGAGCTCTGTTTTTATTACTGAGAAACTGGAAAAGGATCCTAATGCTCCACCTGCTTATGATTTGCAGCAGCCTACATTTCTAAATCTTTGAATCATTCTGACATAAGGTTTTATTTGCAAATGGAATTTTCCATTATATGCCCAGTTTATTTTGTCAGGGTTTGCAACAAGTTTACTTTAACCATGTAGGACTGCAGGAAAGTCCTCACTGCTCCCTGACTCCACAAGACCCTATCTCTCCTGTTTCTTCCGTCTACCCACTCAAGTTGTCATCGGGTACCAGATTTAGACATACCTACCCTTAGGCCACCTAAAACGAAGTGTATTGGCCCATATGGAACCTTTCTATAAGAAGTCCTTGGGACCCACCCCTCCTTAATTATTGGACTTTTACCCTGTACCCAGGTTCTCTTGCTTCTGCAACTTTCACCGTATAATGATTGGTCTCCACATTAATGGAATATATAATGCCATTAATAAAGACTGAAAGGAAAAATATGCCTTATGTTGTTTTTTAAACCCTGAATGTTTTGCATTACGATAAAACCCATGAATAAAGAAAAAAGAAAAATTAAATAAAAAACCATTGGGCTACTTTGAAATTTCCAGATGCATGCCATGGTTTATATATACTAGGAAAGTATAAAGAATAGAACATATTATAGGTTTACAGAACATATTGATATAGAATTAAAGCTGACGTTTATCTAAAAATTATTTTTGGAAATATGTAGATGGTGTCCTTGTTCTCAGTTTTTCTCCTTCATATTTGATCTGATTTTATTACATGAGGGGTGGTGTTCTGTAGTTCACAAAACATGAAAAACAAGAAAGCTGATAAAATTGCTTAGGGTTTTAGTTGAGTCCACAGAGGTTACAAGGACACGTGATGTTTTTTTTTTTTTTCTCCTGGATACAGGTACACTTAAAATTGCCTGTGTATTTAACAAAGAACTACAGGTATCCAATGACATGTTTGTGCTTCATTAGACTACAGTAAGAACAGGAAAGGGTAGTCTTTTAAAATCTTTGCAAAGCTTTTTTTTTTAGAGAAGATCGCCTTGCTGTAAATCATCTTAGCAATATGTATTACTGCTTTAAAAAAAACTTGTTTCTGTGTAAAATATGTAATTATATACAGTATGTATACTGTGAACCAACTGACTCTTTAAACAACGACCTACCTATGTGTTGTACCTCAACAGCTGCTAAGAGTAAAGCTGGCCATGGATTGAAATTTGGCCAGTTCAGCAGGGATCGGTCAAATTTCGATCTATATATGGCCACTGTGGTTGAACAGAAGTCAGTCTGCCAAATCTGGTCAGTTTCTTTCATTGAACCCGCTGGTTGAGGGAAAAATTTAACCCACATATGGCCAGGTTTATGGCACGAAATCACTGACAGCTCTTTCTACTGGATAATCTACAAATCTCTATATTTAGTACAATAGCAAAAAAACGGTAATGTAAGCTTATAAAAAATGTAAAAGTCATTAAACCCTTCAATAATGACCCAAATTTGGTGCTTAAAATGCAGGCTGAAGGGTTTTTACCTTTATGCATCCTATGCATAAAGGTAAAAAACCTTCTGGGTGCAGCTCCCTCAACAGCCCCCCTAACTCACCTGAGCCCCATCTCGATCCATCGATGTGCATGAGAGCTATGGTTGTCCCAGGACTCCCTCTCCTCATTGGCTAAGAAAGTAGCGGGAGACATTGGCTCCCACTGCTGTCAATCACAGCCAGGTAGCCAATGAGGAGAGAAAGGGGTGGGGCGGGGCTGAGCCGCAGCTCTATGTGTCTTATGGATGCATAGAGCAGGACGCTCGGGTGTGAGCATGCACCATTCCCCTATAGCAAGCGGCTTGCTATTGGGGGCACTGGTCAAAAGGAAGCAGCCAGGAGCTCTGGCGGGGGAGAGGAGGATTGAGGCTGCTCTGTGCAAAACCACTGCACAGAGCAGGTAAGTGTGACATGTTTGCTATTTAAAAAAAAAAAAAAAAAAAGGGCCAAACCTATAATACCACTTTAATGAAAACATACTACACCTTGCTTATAAAATACCAGTTATTATTTGAATAATATTTTTAATAATTTAGGTCATCTGGCTTAATTTGTTCAGGTCCGGGTATTCCCAGACATAATAGATCATAAATAGATCAAACCCCAAAGACAAGTGACGCGTACTAAGAAATCAACTCTGAGAATGGGAAGCATCCTTCTTAGTGCATACCAATTCCAATCCTGCCTGTGTTGTAAGCTGCCCTTGTGTTACTGGGAGACAGGTACAAATCTTTACCTAATCCAACAGAAACACACAAAATCCTCTATAATCTTGTACTATATGGCATAATCCTCCACGGAGATTTATATGCACATACGGGCCCCACTCCTCTTCTTTAATCACCAATATGAAAAGACAGCACTCTGTGCATGTTAGTCACATGTTTTGTGTGAGAGGTTTACTTTAATTCACCATAGAAAGAATAAAGCATGTTAATAATCACGATTCACTAGAAGAGGTACCTATGCTGTACATAGAGCAGAATACATTGTATCACATCTTTCACCGGTACATAGAGCTTGATACATTGTATCACATTTTTCACCTGTACATAAAAATAACAAAGCTTTAACTAACAGCTAAATGCTTGTGCGAAAATAAAAAAAGTTTTATGCAGTTAGGGTACTTTCACACGGCGTTAGCGGTAAAGCGCCGCTAGTTTTAGCGGCGCTTTACCACTGTTATAGCGGCGCCTTTTGGTCTTTTTTGGCTTTTTGGGTTAAAAGCTCCCCGCTAGCGGCCGAAGAAAGGGTTAAAAGCACCCGTGTTGCGGCGCTGCCAAAACGCTTTGCAGGCACTTCGGCAGTGCTGACTATTCATTCCAATGGGCAGGAACGATGGAGGAGCGGCTCCTGCACTGCCCCAAAGATGCTGCTTGCAGGACTTTTTTTTACACGTCCTGCAAGGGCACCGCCCCAGTGTGAAAGCACTCACAAGGTTAAGGAGAGTCTTACAAAAGGCAAACCGAATAAAGAAAATAAGTCTTTACCTAAGACATTGTAAATCGCAGCACTGCTTTATTTAACCACTTCAGCCCTGGACCAATTTGCAGCCAAAGGACCAGGCCCCTTTTTGCAATTCGGCACTGCGTCGCTTTAACTGACAATTGCGCGGTCGTGCGACGTGGCTCCCAAACAAAATTGACGTCCTTTTTTTCCCACAAATAGAGCTTTCTTTTGGTGGTATTTGATCGCCCCTGCGGTTTTTATTTTTTGCGTTATAAACAAGAATAGACCGACAATTTTGAAAAAAATGCAATATTTTTTACTTTTTGCTATAATAAATATCCCCAAAAAATATAATACAGTTTAGGCCGATACGTATTCTTCTACATATTTTTGGTAAAAAAAATCGCAATTAGCGATTATTGATTAGTTTGCGCAAAAGTTATAGCAATTACAAAATAGGGGATAGTTTTATAGCATTTTTATTAATATTTTTTTTTTTACTAGTAATGGCGGCGATCAGCGATTTTTATTGTGACTGCAACATTATGGCGGACACATCGGACATTTTTGACACATTTTTGGGACATTTGTCATTTATACAGAAATCAGTGCTATTTAAATAGCACTGATTCCTATGTAAATGACAGTTGTAGTGAAAGAGTTAACCACTAGGGGGCGGGGAGGAGTCAGTGTGACGTGTTGTGTTTTTTTTTACAGTAGGGGGCGTGGCTGTACGTCTGACGTCATTGATCGGCTTTCCCGATGACAGGGAACAGCCGATCAATGGCAGTGTAGGAAGCGCGGGGAGAGGTTTGTTTACACAAACCTCTCCCCGTTCTTCAGCTCCGTAACCCGATCGCGGGATACCAGCGGCGATCGGGTCCGCTGGTCCCGCGGCCGTGGTCACGGAGCTCCCGACCGGGTCGCGAGCGCGCCGCAGGCGGCGCGCGCGCGACCCACAGGGAGGCAAGTTAAAGGGGACGTACCCGTACGTGCTTTTGCCTGCCCGTGCCATTCTGTAGACGGTCGGGAAGTGGTTAAGGGCCCATTCGCACTTATGCATGCGTTTTCATGCACGCATCAACAGGTCAACAAATGTACCTGCCTCAGTTGTTTCCAGCTCACTGCATGGCAATGCATTTGTTCTTTAATATACACTATATTACCAAAAGTATTGGGACACCTGCCTTTACACACACATGAATTTTAAGGGAATCCCTGTCTATAGGCATGTTTGACCATTCTTCCAGAAGTGCCTTTGAGAGGTCAGGCACTGATGGAGACAAAATTAATTCACAGAAATATGCTGTATTTAAAAAGTGACAGCGGGTGTGGGGAGAAGAACCCCCCTCCCGCTGTCACAGGCAGAAGGGCATTGGGGAGAGAGAGGGCAGGGGCTAGAACAAGTTCCATGTTCCACTCTAAATATGGGTGGAACATGTAACATGTTCCATAGCTGTACTTATCCTTTAACCACTTCCAGACCGCCCGCCGTCGTTATAAGTCGGTACTTTGACATTGAATATCGTTGTTATGGCAGCAGAAAGCAGCCATAACATTTTTAAAAACTGCAGATGGTTCCGCTTTCAGATAAAAGTGGTCTCTGCGGCGGATTCAGTGTGAGATCACTTTCATCAGCAGCGGTAGAGGTGCCCACCCCTCTCCTACCACTACCAGGTCATCTCCACCTCTTACCGAATCCGTTGGTATCGGCAGAGACGATCAGGTCCTTTCCCCTCAAAGGCTGGAAGTCGAGTGAGGGAATGATGGCCCCCACTATACTCCATACCATTGGATGACGGAAGCGACGTCAAACGTCACTTTTGCCCAATGGTCTTAAAGGGGGGAAAAAAATGTATTGAAAGAAAAAAAAAGACATATTTTTTTTTTTTTTTTTTATTGCATTTAAGTGTAAATGTCTTTTTGACCCCAGATCTCTCATTAAAGCGGTCCTGTCATGCTTTTTTTTCTATTACAAGGGATGTTTACATTACCTTAACCCCTTCATCTCTTCGGCGGGGGCACACTGTCCCTCTCTCCACGGGGTCCCGGCTCTTGATTGGATAGATTGATAACATTGGCTCCCGCTGCTGTCAATCAAATCCAATGACGCCGACACCGGGGGGCGGGGCCAAGTCCAGTATTCGTGTCTATGGCGCAAATGCTGGACTCGGGAGCGCACCCGCAAGGTAACCCACTCCGGACAGCGCTTCTCCTAGGGGGTTATCTGATGCGGGGAGGAGCCGCGAGAGCTGCCGGGGGACCCCAGAAGAGGATGTTCGGGGCCACTCTATGCAAAATGAGCTGCACAGTGGAGGTAAGTGTGACATGTTTGTAATTTAAAAAAACAAAAACAAACGATCCTTTACAATCACTTTAAATCTTTGTGAATGAATACAACAACTATGATGCTATATAAGGCTATATATGAGGCTTATAATATTAAAAATGGCCCAAATGTCCCTTCAGAAACGTGCCATTACTCTATACTGTTGGTCCATCAGGCTGGAATCACCAGTCTGAACAGACAATCTTAAGATCATACAAAACAAAACAAAAAATGTAAAATGGTAAACCAGACCATTATACTTTTGATTGATATCCATCAGGGGAAGGGGGAGGTTTAAATTGACACTGGCTACCATTAATTGTGGTATTTTTTTTTTAAGGCGTTTTTTTAAGGCGTGGATGTGCCCCTGACTAGCATTTATTATTTGATTTTCTTATTGGGGGGATAAGTAACACTGACCACCAATGATTGAGCTTTTTCTTAAAGGGGTAAAAAGGTAAACAAATGAAAGGTAAATGTAAGCAATCCCAAATCTGGTCTTTTTTTCCCCCTTTATATAGTGAAGAAAACCCACAGGTGATTAAATACCACCAAAAGAGATCTTTATCTGTCTCAAAAATTTTTTTTAAATGTATTTGGGTACAGTGTTGCATGTTCGAGTTTAGCCGTGTTTTTACATTAGCGTTAATGCGCGTTTTCCCGCGTTTCTTGTCGTTAGCGTTTTTGGGCGTTTTTTCATTAGAAACACTCCCTATAATGAAAAAAAGCCTAAAAACGCTTGTTACAGCGTTTAGGGGGCGTTTTTCGTTTTTACTGATCCTAAAAGCACAGGCTGTTTTTTTCTACTGCCCCTAAACGCTTATGCTTCCAAACGCCTCTGACAGTTTATGTGTGCATGGACACGTAGGCTAACATGGAGGGGCGTTTAGAGGCAGTTAAAAAAAAAAAAACATCAGATGCCCCTAACAGCAGCTGTAAAAACGTCCTGTGTGAATGAGCCATTAAAATTACAGCCACCAGCTTCATGAACCTATCAGGGTCTCCAGTAGCAAGAACTGAGAGGTCATGTCTGCCTACCAGCCATGGCATTATGAGTGGGTCTAACTCTCCTCAACCTATGACCTTGGCACAGATCTTTTCTTCAGGTCCTTGAAATTCATGACAGAAGCTAACAAGTTGGCACTCTTGAGTTGCAGCGCTAGGACTTGGGTTTAGAACCAGTCCAGTTAGAAAACAGTCTGCACAGGTTTCCTTCCACGTCAGATGTTTCATTAACTTTCTCCCAAAATGTCCACTTGTGTTATTATTAGAGATTAGTGGCGGCTGGTGCTCAAAATTTTTGGGGGGACGCAAACAAACCTATCAATTGCAGCCTCACTGTACCATCAATCGCAGCCACTGTGCCATCAACTGCCACCACTGTACCATGAAACGCAGCCACTGTGCCCATCAATTGCTGCCACTGTACCAGCAAACACAACCACGGTGCCATCAAACGCAGCCACTGTACCCATCAAACGCAGCCACTGTGTAATATCAAATGCTCCCACTGTGCCATCAAATGCTGCGACTGTGCCATCAAATGCAGCTACTGTGCCAATCTTATGCAGCCACTGTGCCCATCTTGTGCAGCCACTGTGCCCATCTTATGCAGCCACTGTACCCATCAAATGCAGCCTCACTGTGCCCATCAAATGCAGCCTCACTGTGCCCCATCAAATGCTCCCACTGTGCCCCATCAAACGCAGCCACTGTGCCATATCCAATGCTGCCAGTGTCCCCCCCGCCCGCAGTCTGTACTTACCCTGTCTTGGTGGCGATGGGACAGCTCCTCGATATCTTCTCCCATCCTCTCTTCCCACCCTCTGCTATGATTGGACGCCTGATAGGCGTCCAATCACAGAGCCTGTCGTTTCAGCCAATCAGGTGACGGGTAACAGATCCGAGTACCTGATTGGCGGAGAGGCAGTTTAGTGTTAGGAAAGCGAATATTCATTCGCTTTTCTAACACAGCTGAGTGACCTGCGAACGCCCAGCATGGCGCTCGCAGGTTACCTTTTTTGATGTCTATTAGAGCAAATAGTAAAACCCTGCTGCTGTAATTCAGGTGCCCGGTGCCCGAAAAGGGACCGGGCGCCTGAATAGTGGGTGGCAGCGGCGGCGGCCATAGATAGATTCATGCAATGCATGAATCTATCTATTGGTGCTAGAGGGATGGCTGGAGAGAGGGGGCAGTGCCTGTGCGCCCTTATGGACGCACCGCCACTGATTGAAATAGAGATAAAAAAGTGTGAGCTCCTTCGAAGGAAGTGGACTGTTATGAATGGCTCTATGTGAACTGCTGTGCAATATGTTGGCACTCTATAAATACAGTAAGTAATTAAAGGGGGTGGATGACAGAATGTAGCCCACCCAAAGTTGAGTTCTCATTCAGTGACAAACGCAGGAAATCTAGTAAGATTTATATTCCACAAACTGTGCTCCCTGCGACTTTGTGTCCACTCTCCAACTTGCCTTGGCTCTTCTCACAGTTTATTTATAACTACGGTAACTTCCACAACTGTTTGTTTAAACACATTTATATTGGAAGTTCCTGTTTGTCATTTTTCTTATTATCCTTCCTGCACCTTTTACTGACTACTCCCCTCCACAAGATGCTAGAGCTGTTCACTGTGTTTGTTATGAAGCCCTGTGTGGGATCCAGCTTGAGAGGCACAGGTCACAAAGACCGAAATAATCTTAGAAGCGCTGTAGATTTACATCTTCCTTCTGTCACAGGCAGGAAAAGACACAGATGCAGCTCACAAACGGACTACACCCACAAAAGCAAAATAGATTGGAAGCACTGTTATCCTCTTTTAATAAAACACTACAGTATTTTTTTTTTTTTTAGGCTGACTCCATACAAAATGAAAGCCGATCTTGCTGCGACTAACACAGCGATTGTCAGCTCGTCAGGTATGAGATTTACATACAGGCAGTCCCCGAGTTACAAACATGATCATCCAACTTATGTATGACTCCTACTTATAAATGGAGGAAA
The DNA here is from genome assembly GCA_028564925.1 of Lithobates sylvaticus. Lineage (NCBI taxonomy): Eukaryota > Metazoa > Chordata > Amphibia > Anura > Ranidae > Lithobates > Lithobates sylvaticus. Next base: position 258,105,868 of record CM053026.1, on the reverse strand, counting down.
ACAACAGGAAGTGAGAGGAAATCTACCTCAGGAAGGGAAATTCACTCCTATAAGTTATCATGGGACAAAGGTGTCTCCATTGCAGCTTCATCACCAATCCTTGTTTCCTTGTTTTCCTTGCACACAGGGCTGTTTAGCTATGGCAGGCTGCGGCTGGACAGAGCTGAACGCTGTACCGAATAGTACTGGCTTTAAGGGCCCTGCCTGTTCAAAAACACAGTTCTAAAACGCAGGTATTCTGCACTAAAGGCCCTGGGAGGAATGCACTGCAGCTGAACTGCACCGTGTAAATGGGGTCTTATTCCCTTTTCTGTCTGCTGCCTCATTTCTCTGCTATCCTCTGATTGACAGTCTCAGCTCTGTTCCTATACGCTGTGTAAAGTGGATGTGTCCCTTCCCTCCAATCAGCTTTCACTGACATCTACAGAGTGTAACTTAAGCTCCCCGCCCCCTGCTTTCTAAAAGCTCAGACAAGCTTATCAATTCTGCAATTTGAACAGCTATAGAGAAGACTGCAGATAAGCAGGTACTACTTATGTAGGAGGATTTGATTCATCTCTGTATCACCTGAGCATAGTCACTTCACTGGGTAAATGTAATGCTGCGTACACACGATCGGAATTTCGTCCAACAAAAGACTGATAAGAGCTTTTCGTCTGAAAATGCGACCGTGTGTAGGCTCCATCGGACTTTTGCTGGCCGAATTTCCGCCAGCAAAATTTTGAGAGTATGTTCTCAATTTTTCTGACGGAACACGTTTCTATCGGAAATTCCGATCGTCTGTAGCAATTCCGACGCGGAAAAAAATTCCTACGCATGCTCGCAAACAATTCGACGCATGCTCTGAAGCATTGAACTTCCTTTTTGCGGCTCGTCGTAGTGTTGTACGTCACCGCGTTCTTGACGATCGGAATTTGGTGTGACCGTGTGTAGGCAATACAAGCTTGAGTGGAATTCCATCGGAAAAACCCTCCAAGGCTTTTCCGACGAGAATTCTGATCGTGTGTACGTGGCATAAGAGTTTACAACCACTTTATTGGTTTTATTAGGTAATCCCCAGCACCAGTAGAAATGTCAGCATCCAAGTACACACAGCAGAAAAGGACCCTTGCATTTTGTGTGGAAGCTCTAACTGTAGTGCAAAGCATTGCTAAAATAAACACATTTGCAAAGCTAAAATATAGGGTTGATTTGCTAAAGGCAAATAGACTGTGCACTTTGCAAGAGCAGTTGCACTCCTCAAGGGAATTTGCTCCAGAGCTTAGTAAATGAGGGGAAGCTCTGCTGATGTCCACCATCCAATCGTGTGCAAGTAAAAATGCTGTTTTATTTTACCTTGCATGTGATCGGGTATTTATTGTAACATGAAGCTTTACCTTATTTACTAAGCTTCAGCGCATCTGCACTTGCAAACTGCACCTGTAAATTTCACAGTATATTTGTCCTTAGTAAATCAACCTTGAAGCCGCCAGTAAAGCCGCCAGTAAAGAGCAAGTGTCAGTGGTACAGTATATACACACAGAGAGAAGCAGTAAACTGCTAGCAGGCCCCTAGACCCTGTGCGTCCTGTCCTGAGCTAAAAAAAATGGCTGCATATAATTTTCTTACTAAACCAATGGAATAGTGCTGTTTTGTCTAGAACAGGCTTTCATTCTCACAAGCCTATGCATATATTGTATGAGAAATTTGTGATTATGGTTTGCTAACAAAGAAGTGTTGTAGGGCTCCAGTATGCATAAGGACCCAGAGTTTACATCACGGTTAGTAGATCAAAATGTCAAATGCTTTAGGGCCTTCCCTACAAGGGGCACTTCAAGTCCTAACTGAATTCTGGCAGATCTCTGACCTGCATTTGAACTGGCATAAAATCACTGTTATTTCCAGAAGACTCAACCGCCAAAGACCTTGTGACGATGGCATGCAGTTACAACGGGTTGACACCTTCACGTACCTTGGTATTATAGTAACAGATAATGCTAAAGACTACGTTGCATTGAATTTATTACTTGTTCTGCAGGAGGTTAAGACAAAGCTGTAGGCACAGAGAAACCTGTTAATTTTCTTGGTTGTATAAACTGAATTAAAATGAAACTCCTACCTAAGTTCACCTACTTCTTCCACAATTCTCTAGTTTCCCAAAATAATTCTTTAAGCAACTTATCAAAATGGCCTCTTTTTTGTGCGGTACTCAGGCATGATATAAATTCAACACAGTGACCAGACCAACCTTACAGGTCATGCCAGACTTCTATTAGTATTTCCTAGTCACTCAGTTGGTCACCGCACACATGCTTGATCCGCATGGTAACAACCCCCTTCTATGTTAGAGGCTGCCATTCTTAACTTCCTAGAGGCACTTCAGTCTCTTCTGTTTCATGAATCCAAAACACTGTATCGCCTCACTCCCTTCATGAGGACCACAAATAGGGCTGGAAAGTGGGACTTATCCAAATGCCCCACTGTGGAGAAATCCATCTCTACAATATTTGTTTCACAATCCCAGACCCCCGATGCTGGGTAAAATACAAAATATATACTATAACTGATCTTGTGGAGGATCAGAAATTACTACAATTTGAAACTCTCTGCCATAGACAGACTGTTCCCTCTAATTACCAGTTTAGATACTGTATAGGCGGCTTTCCCAGGCCATCCGTTGTCAATGCTCTCAACTGTAAGTACAAATTGTTCTTCTCTGAAGTGTCTGCTGCATACTGACTCTTCCCCAAAACCAGCCTCATCTATAATTTATCAGCATGCTATACTCACCACTGCCTTGGATCTTGACAATATCAAACAAAAATGTCAGTTCCAGATACGGATGATGTGGTTTTGGGGCAAGGTATGAAATATACATTTTAAACAGCTGGTATCTGTCAGAGACAGGCTGGTACAATTCAAAATTCTTCACAGAGCATACTACACACCCTATAGACTCCCGAAATGGAACCCTCCTCTTTCTTTGGCTTGTTGACAGTGTGGACAGCTTACAGGAAATGTTTTCCATATATTTTGGACCCATCCTAAAATATCCCTATTCTGGCCAGATGTGATGGACTGTATAAAATCAGTTACATGGCCCCCTTTAACCTTACACTGAAAACCTGCCTATTGGGTCTAGTAGAGGACATGGCTGAAAGAGGACACTCTTCTACATTTCTATGCTGAAAAAATTATAGCTATGTGTTGGAAAAATTAGATCCACCTTCTATTGTTTTGGGGGAAACATTGGTAAATTGCAATATGCTATTATACCAGGACAGCTACAAGAACAGAGGTTGTGCCAAGATGTTTATGAATATCTGAGCAATGTGGCTTGAAAACCTTCCAAGGGATTCCTTTGACATTATTGAGAAATAGCATGCCTCCCCCCCTTAAAGTGACTGTAAAGCTTTACAATTAATTTTTTTCTAAAATAAACATTTATACTAAAGCCTCGTACACAATACTAGTTTTTTTTCGTTCAACCCAGCTCAGGTCAGAGCCGCTGTACTAACAATCTGATGTTACAACAGCGATCTCCCCTACTGTTCTATTGTGTTCTGATAGGGGGACGGCCCCCCTGCCAGAACACACCGGTAAGCGCTCTCCGCCATTGGCTGAGAGCTCTGATCGGGAGCCAGTCGGCAGACCGTTTTCGGACATGACCCTTCAACGGACGGCTTCTGTCAGACCGGCTGCCATACTCACGGGCCAAATGTCGGGTGATTTTTATTGCACCGGCCAATGACATTCGGCATGTATGTACTAGACTTTACCTGCTCTGTGCCCTCCTCTTCTGGGATCCTCCACCGACACTCCTGACTCCTCCTCCAATCAATTACTATTGGGGCACGCTTGCAGGCTTGATCCCTGCCGCACTATGTTCATCTATTGACACACACAGTGTGGCTCGGCCTCGCATTTACTAGTTACCAATGGCAAATTTGAGACTTCCCTATGGGGCTGAGCCACTTGGAGTTTGTATCAACCTTTTGTAAAAAAATATTTTTTTTAAATGTCAAATGCTTAGACTGTCTTTAGAATGCCCCCCAAATAACACCATATAATAAAAAATACACATTGCTCACTGTGATACTGACTTGGTGCAGGTCTCTCACAAGCTCATAATTTGTAATGTATTGTGTGTTTTCCCTTACACGGATAGGAGGACATATTCCTGCATTACTATCTAGTGAAAACCTCTACTTTTCTTTATTATTTCGTTTTTATTCTTTGTCACCCCCATGTATTTTTAATACTCACCATCGTCACAGTTAGCCCCTCTGTATCCTGGGCAGCATCTCCACTCTAGTATGGTCACTGTCTTGTAGCTGACTCTATAGGTTGGCCTGACAACAGTCCTATAACTAAAAATGAAACAGAACTATAACACGCACTGTTGAATACTGCGTACAAAGAAAGTCAAAGCTGTGGTAATATAAATGACATTAAAGCAATGCAATAAAAAATAAAATGGAGGCAGCAAGAAACAGTTAGAGAAAAATAGGTCACCCATTCTCACCTTCCTCCTGAGCAGCCTGCTGCCCAGTGACAGTTCTGGTACACTCTCTGCAAAAAGGTGCCGTTCTGGACTTGGCAAGACATTGTTCGACTGATAGGGACAGAGCACCAGTTCCTAAAATACACAGATGTTATTTTATTATGTACAAACAGGTCCAAAGAAAGGAAATAAGTTACAATAATCAATCGACAGACATTTTTCTAAAGCATTATTTGCATTCTTTTTAGTTTTGGGCACAATTTGGACATTTTGGAGATTTTGCCCGTGACTTCCACTTTCTTTCCTTGTGACAACTCTATCTGTGGAACAGGAAGTAAGAGAAACCCCAACAAGGGCACATTAGCAATAAAGCCCTTTTTTAGTAGCGTGATAAAAATTTCATTCAAATTCTTACTGCTATTTTTTTTAATAAAAAAAACTGCATTTTAGCTTGCACATGATTGGATGATAAAATCAGCAGAGCTTCCACTCATTTCAGATCTACCCTTAGATTTAGAGCGACTGCACCTTTACCTTTCGTAAATAACCCCCACTGTGTGTGTGTGTGTGTGTGTGTATATATATATATATATATATATATATATATATATATATATATATATATATATCTCACATCACTGTAGATAGGATAGTTTCTACATGAATTCAGTGAGTCTCTAAAGGAGTCTAACAAGGACATACAGAGAAGAAAACAAAACATGTAAACCAACAACCAAACCTGTCAACCGAGTTACCTTAAGTGCAACATGTATCTAGGCACTCTGTGCTTATAGTGTTTTTTTTTAGTAACTTTATAGTAACTATAGTAACAGGCACATGGTAGCTTCCTAGTCTCAAGAACCAGGCAGAAAATTTATTTTTCACATTTATTGCTTACTAAACTTGTGTAGGGTGTATGGTGAGCCCTGGAATACTCCGGAACTAGCACAAAAGGTAATGGAGGACACTCTCTAACTTCACTATCTCTTCAGGGTGCAGCCACCCTCTTGAAGTTAGTGACTACTAGTGCACAACAGCTCAGGTGACTCTATTGCAAAAGTAAGGCCTGAGCCGGCAACTTGAAGGAACTTTCCCATAGATTGGCAAGGACAGTCTATACAATCTTTTCAGGCTTGTACTCACTGTGCCCTGAGTACTTGAATGCTTTCCTGCAGTACCAGTCAGCTCCTGTACTGAGTGCCTCCAGGTTATATCTTCTGTGGACTTCCTTCAGCTGCATTCAGGAACTCTGGATGTGGGTCTCCTATCTCTAGCAGGAGCTGGGACCCAAAAACCCTCTAAACTTCAGCTATGTGCTCAGAGGCCCACAGCCCTCAGGCTGGGTCTCTTCCCACAGGACAAAGATCCCGCTATTCCAGGCCCCAGCCTATTTATACATACCTCACACCCTACTGGCCATTCTTCCGGCCAGGGATTGGCTGAGGCTGTATGAAAATGCAAGTGAGTTTCTGCCTCCTCCACCCATAAAACAGAGCCTTCAACCAGCAGAACCCAGAAGAGCCAAAAGCAATCAAACTTCATTGCACTGGCTACAGGAGAGCCAAAAAATAAATTTGCCTCAAACTGTTAGCAGCCTACATAGAAGGGTGCTACACATAATATACATCTGTATGTATTAGTAGCATTTTTATGTTGTACTGGCTACGTGTTTGCATTTGGTGACTTTTATGTCTTTACCTCTATTATTGAATACTGATAGCATTTCTTAATTATTATTATTTCTAGCCCTGGAAAAGGAGGGCCCCAGGAAACATACTGTAATATTTTTAATAGTATGAGACTATAAAGTGGTTGTAAAGGCTAAAGGATTTTTTTAATCTTAATGCATTCTCTGCATTAACGTAAAAAACCTTCTATTTTCAGCTCTCCCCTAAATGCTTATCTGAGCCTGATCTTAATCCAGTGCTGTGCAAGAGAGCAGCAGCTCTGCATTCACCCTCTTTCCTCACTGGACAAAGAGGCAGCAGCGGAAGCCATTGACTCTTGCTGCTGACAATCAAATCCAGTGAGGAGGAAGCAGGGGACGAGACAGAGCCCCTGTGCGTGTGTCAGTATACCACACAGCCTGGCTCACGATTAAGCCCACACGTGTGCTACCATAGGAAGCAGCTTCCTATGGGGGCACACAGAGAAGAGGAGGAGCTGAGAGTGCTGACGGGGGACCCTAGAAGAGGAGGATCGGGGCTGCTCTGTGCAAAACCATTTCAGAGAGCAGGTAAGTATGACATTTGTTATTGTTATTTAAAAAAACAACAACTCTGCAATCACTTTAAATAAAATCATGAATTTACACAATCTGCTTCTGGTACTTTCCATGCATAGCTAGTCTTTACCTAACCCTCCGCTACTATTCCTGGGAGATCTATTTAAGGGTAATAATTCCCTTTATGTTGTGAGATCATTGACTGGGGACATTTATTAACATATGACCCACATCCTCTTTCTACCTAGAAATACAGGTTCTAACTTTTCCCCACTCTTCAAACTCTTTTCACCACTCTATCCAAAATTAAAATAAAATTGGCTTGCGGACGATTACACTTACAAATGCGATAGAGAAAGCATAGTAACTTCTATTAACCAATCACAAACTATCTGGCATTAATTGCACTATGGTAAAGAGCTGAACGATTACATCTAAATAGTTGTTGTAGGTATCTTGATGTCATTTTTCTTGTACTTCTAAAAGCCTATGAGACAAAAAAATATGTTTACTTCCGCTACGCTACGGACCTGGCTTATCTGACCACGCATCCAGTTGTTCTCCTGCCCTGCTTAAATCTGCAAAGCACCCGCTGGAACTTCCTCTACAGTGGACCACCTGTCTTCCTGTACCTGCTATTAGCCACTGCCTACTGCTGCCTACTGTCTATCAGTCCAGGGTCTGCTGTTCCTGCTGTCATCTGCTGTTCTAGCTAACTGGCCAGCTCTGGTGACGCACCTGCTACTCTTCACTACTTCCAGTGGAAGACCACACAGGCACTCATACCTCACCACGCTCTCGGCCATTGTCACAACATCAGTGGTCCCCAAGCCTGGGCCATACGAGAGGCCTCCCTCTACACATCAGCCGCAGGGTACGTGACACCTAGGTTTGAGACACCACAACTCCAACAAACCAAAATAGCTGGTTGTATAACTTAAAATGTAGATAAAGCTTTTTTTCCCCCCCTTTTTCACTGGGACTAAAAGTAATAAGAAATTCAAAATTTTGATTTATCGCTAGAACAGGAAAATAATTGATAATTTTCCAATGAGGATATCTGTTGCTGTGACAATTGTCTAAGCCCCCGTACACACGGTCGGAAATTCCGACCACAAAAATCCGTCCGATTTTTTCTGACGGATTTTGTCCGAAACTGGTGTTGCATACACACGGTCGGACAAAGTTGTCGGAAAAACCAATCATTCCGAACGTGGTGACGTTCGTTGAATACGACTGAACTACGTAGAGGCTAGTAGCCAATAGCTTTGGTCTTGTAATTTGATCTAAGCATGCATGGCACTTTGTCCGTCGGAATTCTCGACACACGATCATAAAAAGTCAGCTCGGATTTTATAGTCGGAAAATTTGAGATCCTGCTAGAAAAAGCCCGCTAGAGCCCACACACGGTCAAATTTTCCGACAATACAATCCGATCAGACTTTTTCCATCGGAAAATCCGACTGTGTGTACGGGGCATAAGAGAGTATTTCCCTTACTTTGGGTGTGTCTATGAGACAAGAAGTAAAGGGGAATTGCCCCAATAGAAAAAACAATCCTCGCAGAGGTTCTAACCTTTACCTGCTTTATCCAAAGCAAAAACGTTTTTGGATTTAGATATATTTTAGCATTTGCACCTGTAAACTTATTAATACCTACAGCTTGAGTGATGAAACAGTTGCTCTGGGAACCCATGTCTAAGCATTTGGTAGTGTGCCAAATGGGAAGAATGCACAGATACTCTTTACTTATGTAGAAGAGATTCTATTTACATTAATAAAGTTTTTAGCACTTGGTCACCTTCAGTGAGAGTTTCCAGATCAGAAATTTCTCCAGCCAAGGTAAACCTTTTGCTTTAATTTGTGTGACGAAAGGAGTGAAGGTGCAAGCATCAGGATGATTAACAGCACAGCACTTTTTCCTGGTCTTCACAAATGATGCAAATATTACCTTCTCATATAGAGACACTTGCATTCAGATGTGTCTTTACAAAAGTACACATTTCTAGATACACACACTCAACAGCTAAATAAATCCCTTAAAGTGGTTGTATACCCTAAAAATTAACTTGCACCTACAGGTAAGCCTAGATTAAGGCTTACCTGTAGGTACAAGAAATATCTCCTAAACCTGCACGGTTTAGGAGATATTTGAAAAGAACGTTTTACAACGTTGTCTACGGCGCATGCGCGCCGTAGACAACGGTGCAATTACAGGGTTAATCCCCATCTTCAACTGCGGCTCACCGCAGTTGAAGTGTCCCGCACGCATGCTCGGAGCGACGTCCTCGCCGCTCTGGCCAATCACAGCGCCGCAGCGGCGCTGTGATTGGCCGGAGCGGCGATACCCGGAAGGGTATCTGTTTTGAGATGGATGCGGCCGGAGGGGGAGAAGAACACGGCGTCGGGGCCCCGATCTAAGGTAAGTGATGCATAATGAGCTAGTATGCTAGTCATACTAGCTCATTATGACTTTCTCTTGCAGGTAGTTACTAAAAAAAAAAAATGTTTAAGAGGGTATACAACCGCTTTAATAAAGCCTAATAGCATGTGTATTAGGAGCATTCCTAAAATCATTTATCCTCCTTCTAGAATAATTTCATACAGGAGGTGAAAATGAAGCAATTGCTTTAGGGAATGGGCACAAAAGTGAGTTTGTGATCTGTAAGAGGTTGACCCTGGCTCCTTGTAATATACTCTGTTTGGATCTAAAGGGGTTGTAAACCCTCGTTTTTTTTTTTTTCACCTAAATACATCCTATGCATTAAGGTGAAAAAACTTCTTTCACTGACCGGCCCCTTAGCCCCCCCCCCCCATTTTACTCATCTGAGCCCTGTAATTCCCACACCAGAGATGCGCTCTTCCCCTCTGCCCCTTGTCTCGGCTCTTAATTGGATAGATTGATAGCAGCACAGAAAAATCCAATGACGCGGGTGCCGGGGGGCGGGGCCGAGTCCGGCATTCTGCGCCCATGGACGCAAGTGGCCCTGCTGGACTTGAGAGCGCGCCCGCAAGGTAATCCCCCGGGAGAGCACTTCTTCTAGGGGGTTATACGATGCTGGGAGGAGCTACCAGCTCCGCTGGGGGACCCCAGAAGTCGAGGATCGGGGCCACTCTGTGCAAAATGAACTGCACAGTGGAGGTAAGTATGACAGGTTTGTTATTTAAAAAACAAAAAACAAAGCTTTACAATCACTTTATGTCATACATTGTTTTTCTTAAAGTGGTTGTAAACCCTTACAATCCACTTTTTACTACAGGTAAGCCTATAATAAGGCTTACCTGTAGCTACCCCGGATACCTCTTAAACCTGCACGGTTAAGGAGATATCACCTGTATCAGCATGTACCGACATCTTCGGCAAATGCGCACTGAAGCAACGGCTTCAACTAGTGTGCCGTTACCGGTGGCTCCCGCACACATGTGCAGGAGTAACGTAATCGCGGCTCCGGCCAATCACAGCGATACCCTGAAGTAACTCCGGGAGCGATGTTGCCGGCCGGAGCTGTGTACTGGAACCGCTGCGGGGGCTTCAATCTAAGGTGAGTATTTCATAATGAGCTAGTATGCTATGCATTCCAACTCATTATGCCTTTGTCTTGCAGTTTTTTTTTTTAAAGTGGGTTTACAACCACATTAAGCTGGCAATAGACGGACTGAACTTCGATCCATCTGTGGGAAGGCTGGTTGTACTGAAGCCGATCTTTTGATTCAGCATGTCGTTTTTTTTTTTTGGACGATCACCAGCAGCAGTAATCATTGTATTCTGACAATGGGAAAACCTCCCGCTGTCAGAATACAATACCTCAGAGAGGACGCATATATGCGTACCACTGGAGCGAAGAGGTTATGTAGGGATACCTAGAGAGGAAATAGTTGGTATACTATGACAGCTTTGCTTAAAATGTGGAAGCACGTGGCTGGGAATGGTAAGTTCAGTCACATCAGATGTTGCCATAAACTTTGGCACCTTGCTAGAGAGTGCCATGCTGTGAAGACTGACCAGCAGCAGGCCATTATTTCCAGGTCAGCATGGCAAGAGTTGCAGGTTTATTCTTTCCTTTGGAAATCTGTCTGGAATGCCTTTACATGAGATAATTACATGGCAACACTGGGCACTCTACCAGGTACTGACTGAGGCACAATTGACCCTTAAATTTCCAAATTGTAGCTAAAAATTGTATTCCATATTTTCTTAGAAAAATAACTAAAATGGCCATAGCAACACAACATATAGTTTCCATGACTGTCAAGACAGAAAGTGATGAGAGCTGGTAAAAAACGAATTCTATCCAAAAATAAATAAAAATCGTGCAGGTACTGTGCATGAGTTAAAAAAGATAAAATTTGTGAGCAATACGTTTTTTTAATGCAAAAGAGAGATACCGGGGGCAATTCAATAAAGCATTTGCAACACTTTTCTAGCATTATTGCCATATTAGAAAATCCTGAGATAAATTCATAAAGCCACGTGACATTTTTCTTGCTATTTCCAACAGGCATGACAAATTCAGGTAGTTCCTATGTGTGAGACTTTTACACTCTGGTGCTATGGCTGTGGCAAACACAAAAAATAGAAATTCCAGGAATGGATATTTTATACATAGTTACATTGGTCAGGCTTGGACCAATGAAACTTTGCATATCATAATTGGCCGATATCCCTGGAAGCTGGAAATCACTGAAGTAGACACCGCTATTACAGTGATCTCCATTTGCTTCTGGGTCCCATGCTGAGCGGCTGGCCTGATGCATTCTGAACACAGGAGATCAGCTGCTTGGCAAAAGTGCTATTCAGAGAATGCTTTGCATTTTAAGAATGAATGCAAAGCATTCTTTGACTGGAGGAGGTGGAGAGTGTGCCATCACTGCAAAAAATATAGCATATAAAATTGCTACGCAGCCATATTGGAATTTTATTGTTATTAACCACTTGCCGACCGCTGCAGCCAATATACGTTGGCACAATGGCAGCGGTGGGCAAATGGGCGTACCTGTACGTCCCCTTTAATTAGCTAGGGGACGCGCGCGCCTGCCCACCGCGTACAGCTTGACAGTGTCTGCCGGTCCCCTGGCGATAGTGTCACGGAGCCGCAGAACGGGGAAGTGAACAAGGCATTTCCCGATTCTGCCTTGGAGACTTGTTTTTGGTCAGGGATTGACATAGTAATGAAGCAAAGTGAAGCCCGGATAATCCTATACTTTGCTCTGTAGTGGCAGATCCCATATTTCCACAATGCCCGCTTCTCTTTAACCTCTTCTATCTACTTCTCCTTGTGTTTTTTATGCAATGAAAGATATGAAAATCGTTTTTAGTGCTACTGAATGTACTACTAGTACCACTGTAAGATTAAATTCAAACATATCTGAATACACACCTTTTGATACACTTTAAAATTTCACTGAAATTGCTCAAGCATATTTTTGTTGAAGGGGAGAGGGAGTGTCACAGACAAAACTGCTCCAGGGGTAAACAAAGATTCTCCTAAAAATTTGAACTGTATGCCAGAGACCCCTGAAGAAACAATGTGCGCGTGCAAAGGTGTGTGCAGGAGGAGGCGAGGTTACAGAGTCATATTTAAGATGAAATGCTAATCAAAGTAATCCTAAAAGAGGAAGTAATCGCAATGAATAGGAAGAGATGAAATCATACTTAGGTTGGAAAAGTAACTTATACCTACTTAAACTCCTCTTACAAAAGTGCAAATGTTATTCCAACACTAATCCATCTTACAGCAACTCCAAAATTATGTTTTTATTATAAAATACGATAAGGTCCCTTGCAAAAGAAAAAAAAAGTTTGATATTTTTAATGCTGCACAAGTAAAACAAAACAAAAAAAAAAAACAAATAAAAAAAGGCTTACTTTATAAGGGTCATTTCGACTAAAGATTAATAAGGTGTTTTAAAATTTGTAGGTTTATTGGAACTGATATTAACGGTATGTAAAGATCAAAAGAACTTTGGTCGGCAAATAAGTACTAAAATACAATGTAACAATATTGTTACAACGTATTTCTGAATGAAACCTTCAAACATTGACTGCAGGCTTCATTCACACAGGAGCACTGGCAGTGTTTCTGAACATGCTTATCACTAGACTCTGGCACCTGTGGCACGTGCCTTGGGTCTGCGGCTGTCTTGTGACACCCTGACTACATTCAGGCACTATTGGGAACAGTGACTTCCCACCTGACAGCGTCTGTCTAGTTCTATTGCCAACATAACTTAGCAGAGCCAGAGCTGCCATTGTGGGAACATATTCCCTGTCAGGTCGGTAACCACTGATGCCAAAGATATATTTAGTTTCCTTCACTACTGAACACCAGCATATAGGGCCACTTTACCAGTGACCACCAATATGAGGGGGAACTTTACCACTAACCACCAACGTAAGAGGACGCTATGCTCACTACCAATGTAAGGGGGCCTTGCAATTACCATCAATGTAGGGGGGGGGGGGGTATTATATTTACCACTTTGCACAGTTCATACATAACCAGTCAAACTCTTGACTGACCAAGGTTTTCATTGTCTCAACCTTTGCCGGTTGCTAAATAGTCACTGAATATTTAAAAAAAGTTGTCCTTTAAGGTAGCCTTAGACAAATGGTAGTACTATGTTTATATTTTGTGTGCAGAAAAGTTTACGTAATGAAAAATGTATATTTTTCTAAAATAATACATTGTCTTGAGGTTCATGTGTGTCTGTGAGACTCTAGCAGCTAGCTTGAGGCACTGTAAATAAGGCACATTTTATGGTAGAAGGTCTGTGGAACCTGTATGCTGTGTATATAGCATAGTGTTTTGATTGTTATTGTTCCCTTTAGACAAGCCAATGCCAACAGTGTCCTTATTCCTAAAAGTCCAACACAGGTAAGGCACCACTCCAAACCAGGTAGGTCCATGATGCCCCTTCACAGGTCAACAGAGAAACAAGCACCGCTCAGTGTAGGCTCACCCTATATCAGCCCCTCCACTGTACAGTTAGGTGCCAGTCCCATCCGTGATCATCTTAGTTCAAACATCCAGAGAACAGAAATTGACTGCACTCCAAAGGCCAGAGAAATCCAGACTTCAATAAAATCTATATCTTAACAATATCATAGTTACCACATACAAGATGGCTGCTGACCCCTTCACAGGTCCTCATATAAAGGTGACCGCCTGGCTCGCAACTACAGAAACTTGGAAGGAAAAAGTGGATGGCCGCACTCTCCAGTGGGACGCTTCCAAAATCTTTATTGTAACGGAAAGCCAAAAAAAGACACAACAGCATGAGGATTACACAGGACATCTGTTGATGCATTTCACGCTCCTCATGGTTATGAGTAATTGCTCTGTAGCATGAAACATGTCAATAGATCTCCTGTGTATCCTCATGCTGACACGTCTTTTATTGGCTTTTCATTACAATAAAGAATTTGGAAGCTTCCCATTGGAGTGTGCGGCCATCCACTTTTTTCTTCCAAGTGTCCTTATTCTTCCTACCCATCTCTAGCCACAAAAAACTTGGCGGGGTCAAGCCAAGCATGCTCTTTAGTCTTTAGCCTAAGGGAGGCCAACTCAAGCTTGCACTCTAATGTTTATGGCAAACCTTAAAGGAGCTTGTCAGGATAGAAATATGGGAGCGAACACTGCTGACTTCTTTGAAGGTGCATGATCATGCATGTCATCCTTATCCTTCCTTCCTATCCTGACAAGCATGTGCATATCAGTTATCATATCATAACAACAAGTACAAGCTTGCTTTTGGTCTGTAACACAGTAAATGGCTCTGGAGCCTGCACTTTTAAAATCAAATTGGAAATGGCTCCTCCCATATTTGAATGCAGCCAATCAAAATGAATTTAGCATTGGCCTCAGTACAGCATGTTCTAATTCTGCACATTGCTACTTGAATTTCTGATTCCATTAAAGCTGTTTTCCCAACAATCTTCAAATAAATATCAGAAAAAGCAGATCTGTGCGTGCTATATCTCTTTCATTGCTGGAAGACTTAATCATAGTAAAAATGGTATTTGAGTGTGATCAAAAATGCTTGGCAGGTTTAGGGGAAAAAATGAAATGCACTAATATCTGTTTATACATAAAAAGGTATAATAAAATGACACACTGATGGTATTTTCATACCTGTAACCTTGTAACACTCTTCCAACAAAAAAACATTTTACACAGCAAGGAAAAGGAATTACAGTAAAACCTTGGTTTGAGAGACAAGACAAGCAAAATTTAATACATTTTGACTTGATATACAAGCGATTTCTTGATATACAAGTAGAGTCATGTCACAACTGAGTATAAAAGAGAACAGAGGCGCTTCTATTGCCACATACACACAATCGGAATTCTCATCGGAAAAAACTCTGATGGTTTTTCCGACGGAATTCCGCTCAAGCTGTGTTGCCTACACATGATCACACCAAATTCCGACGGTCAATAACACAGCGGCATAAAACACGTTCGACAGCACTATAAAAGGGAAGTTTAATGCTTCCGAGCATGCGTCGAATTGTTTCCGAGCAAGCGTCGGAATTTTGCGTGTCGGAATTGCATACACACGATCGGAAAATCCGATAGAAAGGTTTTCCTTCGGAAAAATTGAGAATTCAAAAATTGAGAATTCAAAGTCCGTCGGAAATTCCGACAGAAAAAGACCATTGGGCATACACACGGTCGGAAAATCCGATGAAAAGCTCCCATCGGACTGTTTCCATCGGAAATTCCGACCGTGTGTACGCCGCATAAGTGTAGCAATATGGTTACATTTAATGAAGGTACAACATTTAGCAACATATTGCTACACTTAGAGGCGCCTCTCTTCTCTTTTATACTCTGTAGCTCCTGCTGGATTTTGTTTCTAATCCCCTTGTGGAGGCTTCCATTTGTGGATGGACATTTTATGGTTACACAACCTGGTATTCTTTTTATAAGGACTATAAATTGAAGGACCTATGAATAATAGGGTGTGGAACGAATCATCTGAGTTTCCATTATTTCTTATCTGGAAATTTGCTTTGATATACAAGTACTTTGGATTACAAGCATGTTTCTGGAACAAATTATGCTAGCAATCCATGGTTTTACTGTATTAGTGTTAGTTTAAAATCTCTTTACATTCAGGAAATATTTTTTGTTGATAAAGTGGGGAAAGGTAAGACCCTCTGTCAAGTTTCTATTGCTATCTGTGTCCCCATTGGGGCAATTCACCATTGTCAGAAAGAGAAGCCTGGTAAATCTGAATGGTTCTATTTGTCCCCAGAACAAGAGGAAAATGCGGATCTTCAAAAAAGGACACTAGTTCAAAGGACAACTGTCTTAGAAGGGAATTCCCCTCACTTTGGGAGATTTCTGCATCTTTGGGACAGGAAATTAGGGGAATTTCCTCAATGAAAATGGCAGAGTTTTTAAACCTTCCGTACTTTATCCAAAACAAAAAAAAAAATTGTTTGGGGAGAAGGGGGGGGGGGTACCCGATTTTGACAGGTACCCGCTCCCACTTCCGATCCGACCGCCTAGACGATCAAAAGCAGAAGTTCTCCTTCCACCCTCCCTCCTGAAGTTTTTTGGGACACATGACAGGTCCCAGAAGACTGTGGGACCATTAACAGTGCGCACTGCCGCTCGCTCATGTGCAGTGGTCACCCGGCTGTGAAGCCAAAAGCTGTCACAGCCGGGTGCCCATAGTGAAGATGCCGGCGAGGGAGGACACAGGGAGATTACGACTGGGGTGAGCACACTGCTGGATTGTGGGACAGGTGAGTGACTATTAATTACAGTTTTTGTAGCTGCTGACTTTTAATTTTCACTTAAGAGACTGAAGCTACTCATTAAGCCTTAAGTTATTACCAAAACCAGTAATAATCAAATGCAGAGGCAATTATTTAATATAATAAAGAGTAGATACATTTCTATAGTCTTACAGATACAACCGGCCCTTTGAGAGCAATCATAATGCTGATGTGGTCCACAATGAAATTTAGTCTGATACCACTGTGTTAAAGCATATTATGCTGTGCGTTAACGTGTCTTATCTTAAGGCAGCCCGTTCACTTTAATGGACTGCCTAACACACTGAAACGCATCAAAAAAAGGAGCATGAAGCATTTTTTGTAGCGCAGTACAATGCACAATATAAAGTTACGATGGGTTGTGGTGGTATGTAACACACATCCATTATCCAGGTGCACTCTGGTGGCATTCCAAATGAATGCTACTGATTTTCTCGCAGAATAAAAAAAATAATAATTGTCTCTAATAGCAGAGAAATTTAGATCTCCAAATATAACCTGCTAACTCTCAAATTATTGTATTCTCAAAAATGCCAGAATAATTTCCTGTCTGAGAGTCAAATGGCATACTATTAGGGACATTGTCGGTTTATATTCAAGCTAGGTAGAATTTGCCTACACATTCATATTGCAGTATAAGTGAACTTAAAGCATGCAAATGGCCCTGTATTTAAAGTCTATGTACAGCCATTTTGTTTTTAGTTTGGATAGAGTAGAGACAGATGTTTTGCCAACCCATATAATATGGGATCATCCCAGGTCTCAAGTTAAAGTGTTACTAAACCCAGGAACCTGCATTCACTACTGGTCTCCCAAAGTACACAGAACGTGGAAATTAGGGATGAGCCGAACACCCCCGGGTTCGGTTCGCACCAGAACCTTCGAACCGACCGAAAGTTCGCGCAAATTTTCGAACCCTATACGTTATAATGGACGCGAACGTTCGAAATCAAAAGTGCTAATTACAACGGCCAATATGCATGTTAATGTCATAAAACAGGTTTGGGGACCCGGGTCCTGCCCCAGGGGACATATATCAATGCAAAAAGAACTTTTAAAAACTAACGTTTTTTCGGGAGCAGTCATTTTAACCACTTCCCGCCCGGTCAATAGTAAATTGACGTCCGGGAAGTGGCTTCGTTATCCTGACTGGGCGTCATATGACGTCCTTCAGGATAACAGCCGCCGCGCGCCCGTGGGGGCGCGCATCGCGGCGATCGGTGGAGCGGTGTGTCAGTCTGACACACCGCTACACTGATCTCGGTAAAGAGCCTCCGGCGGAGGCTCTTTACCACGTGATCAGCCGTGTCCAATCACGGCTGATCACGATGTACACAGGAAGAGCCGTTGATCGGCTTTTCCTCACTCGCGTCTGACAGACGCGAGTAGAGGGGAGCCGATCGGCGGCTCTCCTGACAGGGGGGGTATGCGCTGATTGTTTATCAGCGCAGCCCCCCCTCAGATGCCCACACTAGACCACTAGGGAAGCCCCCAGGACCACCAGGGAAGCCCCCAGGACCACCAGGGAAGCCCCCAGCATGTGGATGGCCAGGTACATCCCCCATGGCCATCCACATGTTAAAAAAAAAATCAAAAATATGCCAATCAGTGCCCACAGATGGGCACTGATTGGCACATCATATTAATAAAAAAAAAAGTAAAAAAAAAAAGGATTCCCAGCAATGCCACCCATAAGTGTTATTAGTGCCACTCATCAGCGTCCATCAGTGCCACCTATCAGTGCCCATCCGTGCCCACCCATGCCCACCTATCAGTGCCCATCCATGCCACCTATCAGTGCCCATGCATGCCACCTATCAGTGCCCATCCATGCCACCTATCAGTGCCACCTATATGTGTGCATCAGTGCCACCCATAAGTACCCGTCAGTGCCGCCTATGAGTGCCCATCAGTGCCACCTGAGTGCCCATCAGTGCCGCATACCAGTGCCACCTATCAATGCCCATCAGTGCCACCTATCAGTGCCCATCAGTGCCGCCTATCAGTGCCCATCATCAGTGCCACCTCATCGGTGCCCCCTAATTGGTGCCACCTCATCGGTGCCCATCAGTGCCGCCTTATCAGTGCCCATTAGTGCCGCCTTATCAGTGCCCGTCATTGAAGAAGAAAACGCACTTATTTACAAAAAAAATTAACAGTGACAAAGAAAAACTTGTTTTTTTGCAAAATTTTCGGTCTTTTTTTGTTTGTTGCGCAAAAAATAAAAATCGCAGAGGTGATCAAATACCACCAAAAGAAAGCTTTATTTGTTGGAACAAAATGATAAAAAATTTGTTTGGGTACAGTGTAGCATGACCGCGCAATTGTCATTCAAATTGCGACATCGCTGAAAGCTGAAAATTGGCTTGGGCGGGAAGGTGTCTAAGTGTCTGGTATTGAAGTGGTTAATGATGCATAAAGTGAAAAAAAAAAAAGTGAAATTTTCCTTTAAATATGGTACCTGGGGGGTGTCTAAAGTATGCCTGTGAAGTGGCATGTGTTTCCCGTGTTTAGAACTGTCCTTGCACAAAATGACATTTGTAAAGGAAAAAAAGAAGCCATTTAAAACCACTTGCGGCTTTAGGTTTGTTCTTAAGTAGAATCTGAACAGGTACATTATGAAGTGTAGCTCCATCCCAAAAAAATATATTTTTAAGCTTTTTGGAGAACATAGGGAGGGGTTATCACCCCTGTAACATTTGCTGTCTTTGCACATCTGTTCAGAACATGTCACCTCACTTTCCGTCCCAATGACAAATGTTTTTGGAAAAAGTGGGGTTTTAATTGAAACAAGGATTGGTGATAAAGTATCAGTAGAGAGGAGATACCTTTTTCCCAAATTAAATCTAACAGGTTAGAATTTCCCTTCCTAGGGGTAGATTTCCTCTCACTTCCTGTTTTCTCTTTCCATTTGCAAGTAGGAGTCGTTTGTAAGTTGGATGTTTGAAAGTAGGGGCCTGGCGTATATACTCTGCAGAAATTTGCCCTATTAGATGTTGGTGTAGCCACAAGACTGGTGGGCACAGGAATGGGCCCTGCTGTGAGTTAATAGATCAAGATTTGTAATTGCATGCACCTGTTGAACAGGGCAGAAAAATTGGGGGTGGTGGTGGTGGTGGTGGACGGTGTTGCCACAAGACTGTAAGCTCTCACAGTTACTCTTGGTGGGCGCAGGAATGGGCCCTGCTGTGAGTTATTAGATCAAGATTTGTAATTGCAAGCACCTGATGAACAGGGCAGAAAAATTGGGCCTTTGGCGGTGGTGGTGGACGGTGTTGCCACAAGACTGTAGGCCCTCATAGTTACTCTTGGTGGGCGCAGGAATGGGCCCTGCTGTGTGTTATTAGATCAAGATTTGTAATTGCAAGCACCTGATGAACAGGGCAGAAAAATTGGGCCTTTGGTGGTGGTGGTGGACGGTGTTGCCACAAGACTGTAAGCTCTCACAGTTACTCTTGGTGGGCGCAAGAATGGGCCCTGCTGTGAGTTATTAGATCAAGATTTGTAATTGCAAGCACCTGATGAACAGGGCAGAAAAATTGGGCCTTTGGTGGTGGTGGTGGTGGACGGTGTTGCCACAAGACTGTAAGCTCTCACAGTTACTCTTGGTGGGCGCAGGAATGGGCCCTGCTGTGTGTTATTAGATCAAGATTTGTAATTGCAAGCACCTGATGAACAGGGCAGAAAAATTGGGCCTTTGGCGGTGGTGGTGGACGGTGTTGCCACAAGACTGTAGGCCCTCATAGTTACTCTTGGTGGGCGCAGGAATGGGCCCTGCTGTGAACTATTAGATCAAGATTTGTAATTACCCGCCCCTGTTAAACAGGGGCTGAAAAATTGTGCCTTAGGCACTGGTGCTGGTGCCACAACACTGCAACCCCTCACAGATACTGTACTTGGAGCACAGCAGTCACACGTGTTGCGAAGCATTTTTTTAAAAAATTGTAATTACCCGCCCCTGTTAAACAGGGGCTGAAAAATTGTGCCTTAGGCACTGGTGCTGGTGCCACAACACTGCAACCCCTCACAGATACTGTACTTGGAGCACAGCAGTCACACGTGTTGCGAAGCATTTTTTTATAAAAAATTGTATGTACACGCCCCTGTTAAACAGGGGCTGAAAAATTGTGCCTTAGGCACTGGTGCTGGTGCCACAACACTGCAACCCCTCACAGATACTGTACTTGGAGCACAGCAGTCACACGTGTTGCGAAGCATTTTTTTATAAAAATTGTATGTACACGCCCCTGTTAAACAGGGGCTGAAAAATTGTGCCTTAGGCACTGGTGTGGTGGCATGGATCATTGAGGAGGAGGAAGAGGATAGTCAGTGAACATAAGAGGACAGTCACTCAGCATCAGCATAGGCAGTCTTGAAGGGATGTGATATTAAAAATTATTCGGTTATATCCGCCTCAGGTGCCTGGTAGCTGGTGGTGATCCAAGACTGATTCATTTTGATGAAGGTCAGTCGATCAACCGAGGCGGTGGACAGGCGCACCCTATGATCGGTGACAAATCCTCCAGCAGCACTGAATGTGCGTTCGGAAAGAACGCTGGAGGCAGGACAGGCCAGTAGCTCAATTGCATACTGTGCAAGCTCTGGCCAGTGATCCATCCTCAGGACCCAGTAAGCCAGAGGATTTTCGGTGGGAAAGGTGTCCAAGTCTGACCTTGCCCCAAGGTATTCCTGCACCATGTATATCAGACGCTGGCGATGGTTGCTGGAACCGATCATACCTTGGGGCTGCGGACTAAAAAATTGTCTGAACGCATCGGTCAGACGTCCACCTTCCCCACCGCTCCTTCTGCTACTGACCGAAGCCTCAGCAACTCGTCGCCCAGGACCAGGAGTTTGTAGCCTCCCAGTTTCTGGGAACGCGTTGCACAGACCTTTCTGCAAGGCCTCCCTGAGATGTCTCATCCTCTGCTCCCTCTGCGACGGCAAGATAAGGTCCGCAACCTTACCCTTGTACCGCGGATCAAGGAGAGTGGCCAGCCAGTAATGGTCCCTCTCCTTGATCCGAAGAACATGAGGATCCTTCCGCAGGCTTTGCAGGATCAGGGAGGCCATGCAGCGTAGGTTAGCTGAGGCATTCGGTCCGGAGTCTTCTGGGTCACTGAGGATGACATGATCGCCAGCCACCTCCTCCCAGCCACGTACAAGTCCACTGGTTTGTTGGGACTGTACATCATCCCTAAAAGACTGCTGATGCTGAGTGCCAGGCTCCACCTCCATGCTCACACAATCCTCCTCCTCCTCCTCCTCCTCCTCCTCATCCTCTTCCTGTGTGATGGGTGGGACAGAAGGAACACTGTCCGGATAAAGGGGGCCTTGAGAGGCAAGGAAGTCCTCCTCTTCCTGCCTCTGTTCTGCCTCAAGTGCCCTGTCCATTATCCCACGCAGCATATGCTCCAACAGGTGGACAAGAGGGACAGTGTCACTGATGCATGCACTGTCACTGCTCACCATCCTCGTGGCCTCCTCAAATGGTGAGAGGACAGTGCATGCATCCCTGATCATGCTCCACTGACGTGGGGAAAAAAAACCAAGCTCCCCTGACCCTGTCCTGGTGCCATAGTCGCAAAGGTACTCATTGATGGCCCTCTGCTGCGTGTGCAGTCGCTGCAGCATGGCCAACGTTGAGTTCCACCTGGTGGGCATGTCACATATTAGGCGGTTCTTGGGCAGGTTCAGCTCCTTTTGCAGCTCAGTCAGCCGAGCACTGGCATTATAAGATCGGCGGAAATGCACACAGACTTTCCTGGCCTGCCTCAGGACATCCTGTAAGCCTGGGAACCTGCCCAAGAACCGCTGCACCACCAGGTTGAGGACGTGAGCCATGCAGGGCACATGGGTGAGCTGCCCCTGTCGCAGGGCGGAGAGGAGGTTGGTGCCATTGTCAGAAACGACCATTCCTGGCTTAAGCTGACGTGGCGTCAACCACCTCTCGGCCTGCCCCTGCAGAGCTGCCAGAACCTCTGGCCCAGTGTGGCTCCTGTCCCCCAAACACACCAGCGCAAGCACGGCATGGCATCTTTTTGCCTGCGTACTTGCGTAGCCCCTTGTACGCCTACGGAGCACCGCTGGTTCCAAGGACAGAGCACTGGAGGAAGAAGAAGAGGAGGGGGTGGAGGAGAGAGGTGTGTCACAACCAGTAGCAGTAGTAGCGTTTTGGAGGCGTGGTGGCGGAACAACCTCCAACACTACTGCACCTTGTCCTGCATCCCTCCCAGCTGCCAATAGAGTGACCCAATGGGCCGTGAAAGAAAGGTACCGTCCCTGTCCATGCCTGCTGGACCATGAGTCAGCGGTAATATGCACCTTACCGCTGACCGCCCTGTCCAGCGAGGCATGGACATTGCCTTCCACATGCCGGTAGAGAGACGGAATCGCCTTCCGTGAGAAAAAGTGGCGTTTGGGAACCTGCCACTGAGGAACCGCACATTGAACAAACTCACGGAAGGGGGCCGAGTCTACCAACTGAAAAGGCAGCAGTTGAAGTGCTAGCAATTTAGCCAAGCTAGCATTCAACCGCTGGGCATGTGGATGGCTGGGAGTGTACTTCTTTCTACGGTCCAGCAGCTGGGGCAGGGAAATTTGCCTGCTGCAATCGGACGTCGGTGTACTGCAAGTACTTGGTTGTGACACACCTAATTCTACACCTTCAGTCCTCTCAGAGCAGCTTTCAGAGAGGACTGAAGGTGTAGTGGGGATGGAGATCCCAGCTGATGAGGAGCAAGGAGAGGTCCGCTTAGTTCTTTGGTGTGGGTCTTTTATGTGTGCCTGCCAACGAGCTGCATGGCAGGTCGACATATGTCTGGTCATGCTTGTGGTGCCCAAGCGGCTGATGTTTTGGCCACGCGAGATACGCTTGAGACAAATATTGCAAATAGCAGTGGTGCGATCTGATGCACTCGTCTCAAAAAAGGCCCACACCAAAGAACTTTTCTGATAACGTGCAGAGGCAGCGCCCTGCACAGGCGGAGCTCTGCGGTGTTGTACAGTTGCTGTGCTGGCCTCTACCTGGCCTCCAGGGGGCATCCTGCCTCGTTGGACATGTGACGCCGCATCCTCCTCCTCCTCATCCTCCTCCTCATCCTCTCTCCCTTCAGGCACCCACGTGGAGTCAGTGACCTCATCATCCCCTCCCTCTTCACCACTAGAGCAAACCTGGCAGTAAGCTGCAGCTGGTGGAACAGTACTGCCAGATTCCTCAAGCTGGGTATCATCATCCGAGCCTTCGAATCGTTGGGCATCCTCCTGGAGCATGTACCCAACACTGTGCTCAAAGAGTTCGGGGGACTCCTCAGGAGGACATGGTGGGTCTAGGGAAGGGGTGGCTGATGATGCCATTGAGTACGCGTTGGCAGCTGCTCTGCCAGTACCCTGAGCCTGGGTGAGAGAGGATGAGGAGGATGAGGAGGGCTTGGTCATCCATTCTACCAAGCCTTCAGCATGATGCGGCTCCACATGTCCAGCTGCCGAAAACAAAGACGCGCGTGTCCCATGGCCACGTGCTGATGACGATGCACGACCACGTCCACGGCCACGGCCACGTCCACTAGAAACAGAGCCTGCCTGCCCTGTGTTCTTGGCTCTGCACGCTCTGCCTCCCCTTGGCGGTCTTCCAGCCATTGTAGTCGGTAGTCCTGTGGGTGCTGCTGAGAAGAAAATATAGGAGCTCTGTGTGATGCCACTAACACACTAGAAGTCCTATGGGTGCTTCTGCAAAGAAAATAGAGGAGCTCTGTGTGATGCCACTAACACACTAGAAGTCCTGTGGGTGCTGCTGAGAAGACAATATAGGAGCTCTGTGTGATGCCACTAACACACTAGAAGTCCTATGGGTGCTTCTGCAAAGAAAATAGAGGAGCTCTGTGTGATGCCACTAACACACTAGAAGTCCTGTGGGTGCTGCTGAGAAGACAATATAGGAGCTCTGTGTGATGCCACTAACACACTAGAAGTCCTATGGGTGCTTCTGCAAAGAAAATAGAGGAGCTCTGTGTGATGCCACTAACACACTAGAAGTCCTGTGGGTGCTGCTGAGAAGACAATATAGGAGCTCTGTGTGATGCCACTAACACACTAGAAGTCCTATGGGTGCTTCTGCAAAGAAAATAGAGGAGCTCTGTGTGATGCCACTAACACACTAGAAGTCCTGTGGGTGCTGCTGAGAAGACAATATAGGAGCTCTGTGTGATGCCACTAACACACTAGAAGTCCTATGGGTGCTTCTGCAAAGAAAATAGAGGAGCTCTGTGTGATGCCACTAACACACTAGAAGTCCTGTGGGTGCTGCTGAGAAGACAATATAGGAGCTCTGTGTGATGCCACTAACACACTAGAAGTCCTATGGGTGCTTCTGCAAAGAAAATAGAGGAGCTCTGTGTGATGGGACTAACACACTTCAAGTCCTATAGGTGCTTCTGGGAACAAAATATAGGTCTGTGTGATGGGACTAACACACTTCAAGTCCTATAGGTGCTTCTGGGAAGAAAATATAGGATCTCTGTATGATGGGACTAACACACTTCAAGTCCTATAGGTGCTTCTGGGAACAAAATATAGGTCTGTGTGATGGGACTAACACACTTCAAGTCCTATAAGTGCTTCTGGGAACAAAATATATGATCTCTGTGTGATGGGACTAACACACTTCAAGTCCTATAGGTGCTTCTGGGAAGAAAATTTAGGTCTGTGTGATGGGACTAACACACTTCAAGTCCTATAGGTGCTTCTGGGAACAAAATATAGGATCTCTGTGTGATGGGACTAACACACTTCAAGTCCTATGGGTGCTTCTGGGAAGAAAATATAGGTCTGTGTGATGGGACTAACACACTTCAAGTCCTATAGGTGCTTCTGGGAACAAAATATATGATCTCTGTGTGATGGGACTAACACACTTCAAGTCCTATGGGTGCTTCTGGGAAGAAAATATAGGTCTGTGTGATGGGACTAACACACTTCAAGTCCTATAGGTGCTTCTGGGAACAAAATATATGATCTCTGTGTGATGGGACTAACACACTTCAAGTCCTATGGGTGCTTCTGGGAAGAAAATATAGGTCTGTGTGATGGGACTAACACACTTCAAGTCCTATAGGTGCTTCTGGGAACAAAATATATGATCTCTGTGTGATGGGACTAACACACTTCAAGTCCTATGGGTGCTTCTGGGAAGAAAATATAGGTCTGTGTGATGGGACTAACACACTTCAAGTCCTATAGGTGCTTCTGGGAACAAAATATATGATCTCTGTGTGATGGGACTAACACACTTCAAGTCCTATGGGTGCTTCTGGGAAGAAATATAGGTCTGTGTGATGGGACTAACACACTTCAAGTCCTATAGGTGCTTCTGGGAACAAAATATATGATCTCTGTGTGATGGGACTAACACACTTCAAGTCCTATAGGTGCTTCTGGGAAGAAAATATAGGTCTGTGTGATGGGACTAACGCACTTCAAGTCCTATAGGTGCCTCTGGGAACAAAATATATGATCTCTGTGTGATGGGACTAACACACTTCAAGTCCTATAGGTGCTTCTGGAAGAAAATGTAGGTCTGTGTGATGGGACTAACACACTTCAAGTCCTATAGGTGCTTCTGGGAACAAAATATATGATCTCTGTGTGATGGGACTAACACACTTCAAGTCCTATAGGTGCTTCTGGGAAGAAAATTTAGGTCTGTGTGATGGGACTAACACACTTCAAGTCCTATAGGTGCTTCTGGGAACAAAATATAGGATCTCTGTGTGATGGGACTAACACACTTCAAGTCCTATGGGTGCTTCTGGGAAGAAAATATAGGTCTGTGTGATGGGACTAACACACTTCAAGTCCTATAGGTGCTTCTGGGAACAAAATATATGATCTCTGTGTGATGGGACTAACACACTTCAAGTCCTATGGGTGCTTCTGGGAAGAAAATATAGGTCTGTGTGATGGGACTAACACACTTCAAGTCCTATAGGTGCTTCTGGGAACAAAATATATGATCTCTGTGTGATGGGACTAACACACTTCAAGTCCTATGGGTGCTTCTGGGAACAAAATATAGGTCTGTGTGATGGGACTAACACACTTCAAGTCCTATAGGTGCTTCTGGGAACAAAATATATGATCTCTGTGTGATGGGACTAACACACTTCAAGTCCTATGGGTGCTTCTGGGAAGAAAATATAGGTCTGTGTGATGGGACTAACACACTTCAAGTCCTATAGGTGCTTCTGGGAACAAAATATATGATCTCTGTGTGATGGGACTAACACACTTCAAGTCCTATGGGTGCTTCTGGGAAGAAAATATAGGTCTGTGTGATGGGACTAACACACTTCAAGTCCTATAGGTGCTTCTGGGAACAAAATATATGATCTCTGTGTGATGGGACTAACACACTTCAAGTCCTATAGGTGCTTCTGGGAAGAAAATATAGGTCTGTGTGATGGGACTAACGCACTTCAAGTCCTATAGGTGCCTCTGGGAACAAAATATATGATCTCTGTGTGATGGGACTAACACACACTTCAAGTCCTATAGGTGCTTCTGGGAAGAAAATGTAGGTCTGTGTGATGGGACTAACACACTTCAAGTCCTATAGGTGCTTCTGGGAAGAAAATGTAGGTCTGTGTGATGGGACTAACACACTTCAAGTCCTATAGGCGCTTCTGGGAACAAAATATAGGATCTCTGTGTGATGGGACTAACACACTTCAAGTCCTATGGGTGATTCTGGGAAGAAAATATAGGTCTCTGTGATGGGACTAACACACTTCAAGTCCTATAGGTGCTTCTGGGAACAAAATATATGATCTCTGTGTGATGGGACTAACACACTTCAAGTCCTATGGGTGCTTCTGGGAACAAAATATAGGTCTGTGTGATGGGACTAACACACTTCAAGTCCTATAGGTGCTTCTGGGAACAAAATATATGATCTCTGTGTGATGGGACTAACACACTTCAAGTCCTATGGTGCTTCTGGGAAGAAAATATAGGTCTGTGTGATGGGACTAACACACTTCAAGTCCTATAGGTGCTTCTGGGAACAAAATATATGATCTCTGTGTGATGGGACTAACACACTTCAAGTCCTATAGGTGCTTCTGGGAAGAAAATATAGGTCTGTGTGATGGGACTAACACACTTCAAGTCCTATAGGTGCCTCTGGGAACAAAATATATGATCTCTGTGTGATGGGACTAACACACTTCAAGTCCTATAGGTGCTTCTGGGAAGAAAATGTAGGTCTGTGTGATGGGACTAACACACTTCAAGTCCTATAGGTGCTTCTGGGAACAAAATATAGGATCTCTGTGTGATGGGACTAACACACTTCAAGTCCTATGGGTGCTTCTGGGAAGAAAATATAGGTCTCTGTGATGGGACTAACACACTTCAAGTCCTATAGGTGCTTCTGGGAACAAAATATATGATCTCTGTGTGATGGGACTAACACACTTCAAGTCCTATGGGTGCTTCTGGGAAGAAAATATAGGTCTGTGTGATGGGACTAACACACTTCAAGTCCTATAGGTGCTTCTGGGAACAAAATATATGATCTCTGTGTGATGGGACTAACACACTTCAAGTCCTATAGGTGCTTCTGGGAAGAAAATGTAGGTCTGTGTGATGGGACTAACACACTTCAAGTCCTATAGGTGCTTCTGGGAACAAAATATATGATCTCTGTGTGATGGGACTAACACACTTCAAGTCCTATAGGTGCTTCTGGGAAGAAAATATAGGTCTGTGTGATGGGACTAACACACTTCAAGTCCTATAGGTGCTTCTGGGAACAAAATATAGGAGCTCTGCCTGCCTGCCTGCCACGAACACACTACAAGTCCTATAGGTGCTTCTGGGAACAAAATATAGGAGCTCTGCCTGCCTGCCACGAACACACTACAAGTCCTATAGGTGCTTCTGGGAACAAAATATAGGAGCTCTGCCTGCCTGCCACGAACACACTACAAGTCCTATAGGTGCTTCTGGGAACAAAATATAGGAGCTCTGCCTGCCTGCCACGAACACACTACAAGTCCTATAGGTGCTTCTGGGAACAAAATATAGGAGCTCTGCCTGCCTGCCACGAACACACTACAAGTCCTATAGGTGCTTCTGGGAACAAAATACAGGAGCTCTGTTTGCTGCCAGTGCCTGCCTGCCACGAACACACTACAAGCCCCTCTTTCTAAATGAATCTTTCTAAATGAATCTATCTAACTCAATCTCTCTAAGTAAATCTCTCTAACTAACTAAATCCAGCAGAGTGACACAGAACGATCCTGCTCTATCTACGCCGGAACAGCATGTGACCGGCGCAGACGGCGTGGCGGCCTTTTATAAGAGGGGGCGTGTACTAAAGCCCCTGAGCTGTAATTGGCTACAGGCGTCCTGCCTGTAGCCAATTATGGCTCTTCGAGTTTCCGGCGCTGTGATTGGCCAAGCATGCGGGGTCACAGTGCATGCTTGGCCAATCATCAGCCAGCAATGCACTGCGCCGGCCGCGCCGGCCGCAATGCATTGCGGGGCCGCTCGCATCACACGAATGTGATGCGAACGGCCCAAATAGTTATGGGCTCGCCGATCGAGCGAACGCCCGGTGCTCGATGCGAACATGGGTTCGCATCGAGCACCGGGCCCATCCCTAGTGGAAATGCAGTTATTATAGTAAATATAAACTGCTAGATACCTTTTCTTATCAGCATTTAGAGCAGTCTTGTGGCTTCTATCAGTGTCTGGCCGAGCACTGGTTAAAGCTTGTAGGAGGAGTTTGTTTTCATTCTCCTCTGACTGTCCTATGAGGCTGCAGGACTCCTGACCCTCACATGCACTTTCCCTGTGCTGCCCCAACGGGGCATAGGATTTATATAGATTGTTTCCCTAACCATTTTCTATGGACGTTTATATTTAGTTCACATGCTGCCATATAGTGACCTTTTGTGGTGATGCACTTGTTTTCTCATTTTCCCTTTCCTGATGTTATTACACACTTCCCTTATATGTTATGCTCCACCCTTTTTCCTGTGTTTGTACTTCCTGTGTCATGGATGCAGCAACAAGCCACATGTAGCAGGGCACATGTATTCTACATTGTAAGCTACAGACAATATTATCTTTTGACCGCATAAATACCACAACCTATTCATCTGTTGTATCCTGTCATCTGCTGTAACCTGATGTTCAGAATAAAAACACCTTTGTGGATGGAATCAGTATTTGGTGAGTTCAAACTATCTGATGAGGATTGTCCTCAGTGATTATATCTTATACAGGCCAGGCATAGAGGTCTCACAAGGGATAAATCGCTTCACAACAATCGGAGTCAGAATACCCCCCCCCCCCCCAAAAAAAATACACACCAAACTGAGCATGTGCAGAATGCCCTCAAGGCTCTGTACTATTAGCAGATGGAATGGAGACTGTGGAAGAAGGGGATGATCAGAGAAGATGGAATATAACAGTCATTTTACACAATGTGGAGGATTAACCCCTTAGGTTCCACAGTGAGTATAACAAGCATGCTTTAATGCATATACAGACTGATTCTACTGTTTAGTAACAATTTAAATTCTACACTTCATATTGATTTAATACGGGAAACAGTGACCTAGGGGTATCACTTATAGTTGGGATTGCACACACAAAAAAAAAAAAATCATTAAAATTCCTAAAAAAAATAAAAAAAAAAACATTTGGGAAAAAAATAGTTTTAACTCACCTCTAAATGCCTGTTGCTAGGGGGTCCCTCGTAGTCTGCCTCCTTCAGTGCCTGGGCTGGTGACATCACTACCCCTTGGCGCAGGAAGGGCTCAGCTCTGCCCCCTCCCTCCTGTCAGTCACCTGGGACACGTGACAGGCGTAACTTAGAGCAATAGGAGTAACACCAGTGGAACACACTTAAAGTGGAGTTCCACTCCTAAAATAATTTTATCATTTTTCAGCTGCATTAAAAGCGATAAATAACATTTGGAAAAAAAAAAAAAATTTTTTTACTCACCTCTTAATGCCTGTTTACAGGTCCCTCCTTGTAATCTGCCTCCTTACTCACCTCGGCTCCTTACGTCACTTCCCTCGGCACCCTCCCTAGATCACCTCTCCCCCCTCCCTCTAGGCAATCCTCTGGGACACGTCACAGGTCCCAGATGACTGCGTGGCCAATCACGGCGCGGCGCCACTCGCGCAAGCGCAGTGGGTGCCCGGCTGCGAAGCCACAGCCGGGTGCCCACAGTTACATTGTCGGCGCCGCCGAGCGGAGGGGGGGTAAAGGGATGAGGGGCTTCGATCCCCTGCATCACTGGACCCTGAAACAGGTAAGTGTCTGATTATTAAAAGTCAGCAGCTGCAGTATTTGTAGCTGCTGACTTTTATTTTTATTTTTTATGGAAACTCCTCTTTAAGTCCTGTCCTGCCTAGATTCCCTGACAGCAAGGGAGCCAACATATGAACTTGGGGAAGAAAAGAGTTGGGGCGAGAGCTTTTTTTAAAACGGCAGCTTTTAAAACATCAGAGTTTTAAATGTGGTCTGAAAGCTTTCCCCTTATGTTCACAAAGATCCCAATACCTGCACTTTATTCTTATCACTACTAATACTGGAGTTTATTTAATTAATGCACCCACTTACTTACCCCCCAAATATGCACTCTGCATTACTTACTCTTGAACTTAGCATTATATACTTATTCCTGACCTCTGCGCTCTGTGTGTTACTTATTCCTGGCCTCTACACTCTGTGTGTTACTTATTCCTGACTTCTGCGCTCTGTGTGCTTCTTATTCCTGATCCTGACCTCTGCACTCTGTGTATTACTTATTCCTGACTTCTGCATTCTTTGGGGTTGATTTACTAAAGGCAAATCCATTGTGCACTACAAGTATCCTTTAGGCCTCATGCACACTGCTGCTCCTAAACTCACGTGTTTGGAGCTTTTAGCATTATTGCCAAAGCCCCTGAACACAACTCAATAAAAGCCTATGGGGTTGATTTACTAAAGGCAACTAGACTGTGCACTTTGCAAAATACAGTTGCTCCAGAGCTTAGTAAATGTGGTAAAGCTTTACTTTGCAATGAATACCCAATCACATGCAAGGAAAAAAAAAAAAAAAAAAAGCATTTTTGTTTGCATATGATTGGATGATGGAAGTCAGCAGAGCTTCTGCTCATTTACTAAGCTCTAGAGCAACTGCTATTGCAGAGTGTACAGTCAATTCTCCTTTAAAAAAATCAACCCTTATGGGGTTTATTTACTAAAGGCAAATCCACTTTGCACTACAAGTGCACTTGGAAGTGCAGTCACTGTAGACCCGAGGGGTACATGCAAGGAAAATAAAAAACAGCATTTTTATTTGTACATGGTTGGATGATAGAAATCAGCAGAGCCTCCCCATCTCAGATCTTCCCCTCCCCGACTGCACTTCCAAGTGTATTTGTAGTGCACAGTGGATATGCCTTTAGTAAATGTGATGGGAGGGCCCGTGGAACCAATAATCCCTTGGAAAGGTTGGGAAACCCATGCTTCAGCTCCCCATGAACCTCTTATGTCTAAGTCACCCTGTGCCATCACAGGGTGACTGAGAAAATATATCTTGGATTACTTAAAATGGGACAGTAATATTTATCCACAATATCTCCTAAGATATATGTAAACACTATTCTTGGTTTGTTTGATTCTGAACTCAACATGTCAGTTGTGAAAGCTGATCACATTGGCCTCTGTACAATGTAGGAGACAGACTGACTCCTGCTGAAGCTCCTGGTATTGCGAGAAGGTGTCCTGTGTTTATACTTATGATAATGTATAATCTACTGTGTGAAGCTCGTGACAACAAGTTTGACCTGTAGTGAAATCCTGATTAATCATAACAATGCTCAGGAGGGCACGGAGTCACATCGGCTGCATTAAGGGATTAGTTAATTAGCTCATGTTAATTCTGTTTCTGGTTACATATTGTATTGTTAGAGTAATATGAGCAGGAGGGGGGAACCTCCTCTTCTACTGTATATAAGACTTGTATTTTGGTTCTAATAAACAGTCCATGTTCAGCAACTAAACAAGTATTGTCTTGTTTTGTGCTTGTGAGCGGTTGGAATATCTGATATCTATATTCAGACTGGGAGGAAGTGGTATATGACGAAAGCACTCAAGCGGAGTGTGGGACGTTTCGTTACATTGGTGGCAAGCAGTGGGACGCTTCCTGCAGTCTGGGACATCCAAACCTCCACCTGGATCCAAGGTCTGGATAGCAGGAGAGGAGAGGTACAGATACCAGCCGCCATGAAAGAGGAATTCAGAAGGAGTTTGCGAGAGATGCAGATACAGCACAGAGTACCAGTGTCAGAGCAGGTCCTGCTGGGATGGTTTGATTCTATCCACTGCGAACTAGCTAGCCCGTGAGCAGCGTCAGCAGGGGCAAGTTCTCCCCTCCATCCAGGAAAGGTACTGGTTGCAGTATGGATTGCGGTTACTGTTTTTGGGAGAAAATACGCACAAGGAGCAGACAACTGAATTAAGCAGGCTTTGGCTACGGCAGCCTGTGACATGTCCAAAGTCCGGCCCGCGGGCCAATCGCGGCTACTCAACGTCTCAGAAGTGCACTGGGCACTGGAAGATATAGATTTTCGGGATCAGGGCTGTCAGATGAGCGATCCCCTGCCGAACATCGGCACTGTGAGAAGCTCCGTCAGCCTCAAAAAGGAAAGTAAAGTGCAGAGAGGAGTGTGCTGTGCTCTCTGCTTCCCCGGCTGAATGAGGAAGCTGGAAAGGTACAGTACTATGCAAGAAGCTAGATTTGTTTTAAAAGGGCTTTATTCATGTGTCTGTATGTGTGTCCATGTACATGTGTCTGTATGTGTGTCCATGTACATGTGGCTGTATGTGTGTCCATGTACATGTGTCTGTATGTGTGTCCATGTACATGTGTCTGTATGCATGTGTCTGTATGTGTGTCCATGTACATGTGTCTGTATGCATGTGTCTGTATGTGTATGCCGCATGTACATGTGTCTGTATGTGTGTCCATGTACATGTGTCTGTATGCATGTGTCTGTATGTGTGTCCATGTACATGTGTCTGTATGCATGTGTCTGTATGCAGGTGTCTGTAGGTGTGTCCATGTACATGTGTCTGTATGCATGTGTCTGTATGTGTGTCCATGTACATGTGTGTGTATGTGTCTGTATGCATGTGTCTGTATGTGTGTCCATGTACATGTATCTCAATCATGCCCTTGGATAGCGGATGACAGCCCAACGGAAGGCTTTGGCTACGGCAGCCTGTGACTGTTGTATGTGAAGCTGACAGGTGACCCTAACTTTGAGAGTGATTTGGAGTGGCGGTTGGACAAAATCCTGGATTTCAGAGAAGGGCTACTCAACGTCTCAGAAGTGCACTGGGCACTGGAAGATATAGATTTTCTAGCCGTTCAGGAATAGGAGCTGGAGATCGCCTACAGACAGCTGCTAGACTCTGCTCAGCGCCAGGGCTGGGCTTGTAGATGTGTCTAAACGTGCATGAGCGCTTAAGGGGTTAATTAATTTCAATGGCCAAAATAAATTAGTATTCTGCCCAGGGAAATTAATTAACACACATGCGATTGATGCTGCTAAACGCGTGTAAACGCAGCTAAATGTGGTAAAAGCATTTGCCAGCGTCCAGCGTTTTTCTTCTGGATGTGGTGGATATAGGCAGATGGATGTGGTGGACATAGGCAGACGGATGTGGTGGACATAGGCAGACGGATGTGGTGGACATAGGCAGACGGATGTGGTGGACATAGGCAGACGGATGTGGTGGACATAGGCAGACGGTTGTGGTGGATGTAGGCAGATGGATGTGGTGGACGTAGGCAGACGGATGTGGTGGACGTAGGCAGACGGATGTGGTGGACGTAGGCAGACGGATGTGATGGACGTAGGCAGACGTATGTGGTGGACATAGGCAGACGGATGTGGTGGATATAGGCAGACGCATGTGGTGGACATAGGCAGATGGATTTGGTGGACATAGGCAGATGTATGTGGTGGACATAGGCAGAAGGATGTGGTGGTTATAGGCAGATGGATGTGGTGGATATAGGCAGACAGATGTCCGCAGCCATCTATCCACCTATAGGTATTACATGCGTCTCTTTTTCCTATATCACAAGAGGGAGGAAAAACCGTAACGTACATGGAGGTCACATGAGTGACATCTGTTTTCATTCTGATCAAACGCAGCAGGGGATCAGTCCAGAATCCCCTGCTGAGAAAGGGGCCCAAGTGACTTCTCTAAAGGGTTACAAAATACAGTATACTGCATACAATATTGGGGATCTTAACTAGCACTACATGCCTGTACACACGAAGATGTCACCAGTCTTTGCAAATGTGCCAATCAAAAAAAAGCACAAATGTGTGCGATATAGTACAGCGGCAGGTTCTAATTTAATTCTCCTCTCCGCCCTCCTTGAAAACTGTGTAACGAAAAACATGAAAACGATTTTTAAAGACGCTCATTGCCAACATAGTCCTTGATGGACACAGCTGAGTAGCACTGACTTATGTATATGGGTTTGTGCTCTGCACCGCACTTCCAGCTAAGCTGCTCTACATTCTCTGGCTATCTAAGGGAACTCAGAGTAGATGAACCTGAAAGTGATCATTGACCTCTATAATGACTGCACATGCTGCCTTTTGAATAAAAGCAAAGACTGATCCTTGATGCATAAAAGTACTGCAAGCTCTGTTTCTGCTACAGGATTATAATGGAAACAGAGAACACTAAAAAATAAAAGGCATATACAGCGCAAAAAAGTCAGACTACCCCAACGTACAAGTAGACACACAATAATGGGCCACCTTCAACCTCAAAAAGCCTGTAGGGCAAAAAGACAAATATATCCTAAGGTTAGAGTGTCATATTGAAAAAACAGAGGATTACCAAGTTTCCTAAATGTTTTTAAATGCAGAGCAACTACGATTAGTTGGGCAGTACCTCTCCATTCAGTTTATTCTACACTTGGCCATCTGAAGGACCTCAACAATCATCACAGGGGACAATGACCCCTTTTATCAGGTCTAGCTTTTTTCCGGTAGGTTTAGTTGTGTGGTCACAATTCCGAGTGCGTTATAGCTAAAGGAGCAGCGAAGGGTGAATACACATGTAATAACACTAAAACACTAAAGTCAAAGTGCAACAATAAAACAATAAGCACACAGGCACTGTATAGTCACCTACAACAATGTGTATTAGGGTGGAAGTTTCTATTTAAAGGGAATGTACATTGTTTTATCATTTTTTCTTAGATAAGCATTTAAGTCGCATCAGCTTGATATACTGTAAATAATATCAACATGTGCCAAAATTTTTAAAAAGTTTCTGTTTATGAAATCGGAATTACATGTGTATATGGGGCCGCCATAATTGCTCATTACACATGTAGATTAGATTCAGTTTCCTGCTTTGAAGTAAGAAAAAGACAAATTACATTCTCACAATAAAATCTATAAATCTTTTTATACAAAAGTAATGTATTCCTTATGTGCCTGTTATCTTACTTCAATGCCTATTTTGTGCCAGATTCACAGTATGTTTTCATGAATTAAAGCAGTATTCAACCCAACGCCAAAAATGTTTTATATTGCAGCTCACTAATAAGTAGATGTGGTGGCTGCATTCATTTTCTTTTTAGTTCCCCCCCCCCCCCTCTGTTTTCACCTGGTGATCAGGTCGGTAACATACCTCCTGTATTAGAGCACCTCCACTTTGGATGAAGGAGCACAGAGACACCTTTGGACAGCAGCATTGTCAATATGGGGGGAGGGGAGTGTTATGCCGCATACACACGGTCGGAATTTACGATGGAAACAGTCCGATGGGAGCTTTTCATCAGATTTTCTGACCGTGTGTATGCCCATCGGTCTTTTTCTGTCGGCATTTCCAACGGACTTTGGATTAAGAACCTGTTCTTAATTTTTCAGATGGAAAACCTTTCTATCGGATTATTCGACCGTGTGTATGCAATTCCGACACGCAAAATTCCGACGCATGCTCAGAAACAATTCGACGCATGCTCAGACGCATTAAACTTCCCTTTTATAGTGCCGTCGAATGTGTTGTTTGTCGTGGTGTTATTGACTGTTAGAATTTGGTGTGACCATGTGTAGGCAAGACAGTTTGAGCAAAATTCCATTGGAATTCCGACGGGAAAACCATCAGAGCTTTTTCCGACGAAAATTCCGACTGTGTGTACGCGGCATTAGATGTACTAGCAGATTTAAATACACGAACAAATCGGACCCAAACTCCAGCTCACACAGGTACAGAAAACAACTTTTTTTCCTTTTAGGATAAAGGTTTTACATGAATATGTAGCACCCCTCTGGCACCTCAAAGGCGGGAATGCACCTCCAGAAGCAGGGGCAGGCCAGCATTTTACTCCAGGGCTGAGTCTATGGCTAAAATGGGGGGGGGGGGGAGAAAGGATATTGGGTGCCAGTCACTTTTGTCTTTTTAAAATTGTATTGCAGAATGGTTAAGGAGGTGAGGGTTAGGAGTCCCAGATACTGTAGCAGATCACGTCAGACTCTCCAGATCGAGATCAATGTCCTGCTTCACAGTATCAGAATCTTTAGGCTGATCCGGCAACGCTGTAAACACGTTTCCAAATTTCAGTGCATTCTCTAAGTGAGTCACCAGGCCCTTCTTAGAGACCAGATTTCTTCCTATCTCTCTCTAGCAGGGGGCCTCCTTCTTGGCACAGCTTCCTCCAGACCAGGCAGTTTCAGGACCACTTCAGCACACATTAGGCCCAAAAACAGGCTATTGAACCTAACATCAGAGCTCTGTCCAGCAGTATCTCCTCAGGCCTCAGCCCAGGGGAGCACATGGCCTGTCCCAAATATTTATATCCTCGCCCAGCATGCACACGTGGCATAAACCTCCTACTGGATTGGCTAAAGAAAATATAAATATTCATACTTTGTTTTGTTTGTGAAATCTCATACTATGACCAGTGATATACCAGTGACATCTACTAGCGACAGTGAGAAGTCACCAGGTAACTTAAAGGGGTTTATTCACGAAAGGCAAATCCACTTTGAAGTGCATTTGGAAGTGCAGTCGCTGTAGATCCGAGGACATGCAAGGAAAATAAAAAAAACAGCATTTTTGCTTCTACATGATTAGATGATAAAATCAGCAGAGCTTCCCCTCAGTTCCACTTTTGAGTGGAACTCCGCTTTAAGGCAGCCCTTTCATTTGAATGGGCTGGCAGCACACTTTGACATAAGATAAAATGGACCAGCAACTTTTTTTGCAGCACAATACACAGACAAGTCATATGTATGTGTTTTAGAATAGTGTGAATACTTCTATAGTCCAGGGCATTTCTGACAGCCAAAGGCCATGAGCTCCTGGGTGCTGCAGTAAAACAACAAATAAGATTGTCATATTATAACATCCATATGTAAAGATGTCACCGGTACAGGAGTTATGAGCAAATAATTTAGACCCCTTTCACACTGAGGCCGCGTTTGCAGTAAAGGGCTGCTCGTTTTAGTGGCGCTTTACTACCGTTTAAGCGCCGCTTTTAACCCCAAGAAGGAGTTAAAAACTCCTGTTTTGCGGCGCTTCAGAAGCGATGCCCATTGATTGCAATGGGCAGGGGGAATTGTATACAGCGCTCCCAACCCGCCCCAAAGATGCTGCTTGCAGGACTTTTCTGAATGTCCCGCAAGCAAACCCGCCCCAGTGTGAAAGCAATCACTGCAGAGAATGGGAGGCAGATTTCAGCCGCTTTACAGGCTTTATTTCTAGCGCTAAAACGCCTGAAAACTGCTTCAGTGTGAAATAGGTCTTATTCACCACCATAAAACAGAGTGGTGGTGGCAATGCATTGAGGTGCCATTCAAAATGAATTGCACCACAACACAGATTGTGCGTTGTGGTAAAGTGTCATTTTACTGCAACACAAATAGGCGAATGGGCCCTTAAAGTAAACAGCTGCAATAACTGAATATATAATACACACTATACCAATACAATATACTTTCTCTTTAATACAGTTTGCTGAATCCAAAGAATAACAGAGGGTTGTCATTAACCACATATGTACCACAGAACGATTTTCATAGGCGGATCACTGGCCCTTTATTTACCAGTGTTTATGAATGGCACTGGAAAAATGCCACTGGATAAATAGCCAGTGTGCTGCTGATCTGCCAGGCGATCGCTCTGTACTAGGGTTGCCACCTGTCAAGGATTCACCAGGACAGTCCGGGTTTTGAATCATGTGTCCGGGTTTCCACCCACCTGAAACCTGGACACAATATTCAAAAAGGAATGTAGCTCAGGACAGACTTTGACAGAAGGGTGAGGGGCCACTATGTGCGCCGCATTACTATCCTCTTTGGAGTTCCCAAAGGTGTCCTAGGTCTGTTACAATCCTATAGTGTATACTAATAAAAATTACTGTGCGCCGCTAAAGTGTTTGGGTTTAGCATGTAGAAAAGTGGCAACCCTACTCTGTACCCCGGCCATCTTTAGCCTGCTGGGTACACAGAGACACTGTGCTCAGCCGATCCAAGAGACTGGGTTCCATGTGATTGCTGTGACTGATCATTACAGATATTACATGGTACATTACAGTGCTGATCCCTCCCCTTCCCTTTACAACAGGGGAAGGAGTGAGATCAGTACCTATGAATGGACACAAAATAAATAGATCGGAGGCTGCAGCTGATCATCCACTCATTGTGTTGCAGTAACACAGGAAGCTTTCAGGCCCTCTCCTCTCCAACACATAGTAGCTCCAATGTTTGTCTCTATGTGGTTTGTAAAAAAAAAAAAAACCTTGCTTCCCTTACATTAACCCCTTCACTGCCTCCTTCTGTGTATGACCTGTATATTAATGTATCTAGTGCACCGATCTCATGCCCTTTGTTTAACCCCCTCAGTACTGGCATGTTTCTTCATTTCCAAAAAACTATGGCAAATAAATGCAGTCACTTGGTGAGTCTACTTTCCAAAAAAGGCAAACGATGTCATACATCCCAGGAGTCTTCAGGAGGGGAGGAGAGTCTTCCTCAGCTAAGCACGCCCTCCTTTTTGCATGTCTGAGCTAAGGGCAGGTGGATTCCAGGAAGTAAAGGTTACATGAGTCATCTGTCCTTTCTCAATATGGCCATGACTAGAAATGCTGGGGGGGGGGGGGGGGGGGTCAAAGTGATTTCTTAGCAAAAATAAAGCATGGAGACAAGGACAGATGGGCGATTTTGCTTTGAATATTAAAAATGATTTAAATAGCATTTTTGGTTTGTGGTGTTCAGATGCAGTGTAGTTCCACTACAACAAAAATACAACAACTACAAAGCCTCTTCCTGGACTATAAGAAGTTTGAGTACAAGACGTGTGGAGTAAATGAAACCCGGCTCCTCTACGGGAAGGGTGAGAGTGTGGACAGTAACAGAAGTACTTTATTGTGGAAGTGGAAGCCTGATCTGGTGGTAGTTGGGGTAGGTGGTTGCCCTCTTGGTGATGCGTGTATAGCTCCCCCTCAGTATGTCACACACCAGATGCCCTATGTACCATAAGCTTCAGGCATTCAGTTTGGTCATGAGCCCCTGGATCCATGTTAAAAGAGAAATGTGGGATAGCCCAGTCAATGAGCATATTCAGCCTCCTGCCTGGCATTGCTTTTCTAGCTTTCCTCAGTCCTCTTGTTGCTGCTGTAGCCACATTTGCATTGTCTGTGAGGACAGAGTAATGGTCTGCTCTTTGAAAGTTTAGTGGGGGGGTTAAACTCAAATGATCTGCCCCGTCTTTCTGTTCCTCCTTCACTTGAAAATGTGGCCACGCTTTATCAGCAGGCACACACCCAAGCAGGAACCTGGAATGGGCATTATGGCAATGTGAGGTCACACTGAAAACAGCTACTGCTGCCAGTTTGTCTGTCTGCTTAAGGACTCACAGAGAAGAACAGTGAGATCGAGCTGGAGAGGAGAGAGAGAGAAGAGTTGTCTGCTCGTGAGTGTGTTGACATCCTTCAGCCAAAAGAAGAAGGGGGAGGATCCTGACGATATTGTCAGGATGTCACTCCAAGACAGACTGTAGCCCTGCCCCTCCCACACCTAAATGCCTCAATTTTAACAGAAAGTGTGAGGACAAGGATTATGATTAGGTAAAAAAAAACCCTCCTTGTCTTTTAAACCCATTTGTTCAGTCTCCCAAAACCGTTATATCCAAGGCATGCCGTGAATGATCATTGTCACAGTTGTTTGGGCTCTTACCGAACTGTCAAGCATTCATGACAGGTTGTTTACATTGTTATCATGTGATCACTATGACCAATCATAGCAAACACATGATAACCGGTTACTGGTTATCAGCAACAGTGATCTGCTGTGTCGTCACAAGAGGGGCACGCTGCGCGACCCAACAGGCATGCAGCGCACTCCTAATCCGCCGCAGGCTCAATCATGTATATAGCAGTATATCTGCAGGAGCAGGACGGCAAGTGATTAAAGCGGAACTAAACCCTCCTATCCATTACAGTCAAGGAAGCTGCCAACTGTTTGCCTCTGTTTGATCTGCAGTTGTCATGGTGCTGCACATGTGATGATCAGGTATGACACCAGTCATTTCATGGCTTGGCAATGTAGTTGAGAAAACAAAGCAATGTGACAGTTATCATTCACTGCATGCCTTGAATGTAATCAGTTCGGGAAACTGTTAAATTGATGGTTTTAGTTCTGCTTTTATACACACAGCCCTGCATGAAAGTGCGCTCTGCGCACTTGGGGAGTTGTACAGATCAGGGGATGGAGAGAGATAATCTAGAGCAGACTTTTTCAACCAGGGTGCCTTCAGGTTTCTTCAGGGGTGCCCTGGCAAAATGCCTAAAAATTGCCCAAAAATTGTAAACTAACCAGCTGGTGGATCAGTTGGTTTGTTTACCAACCATTTAGTTACACGAAGCCACAGGTTTTCACTGTGCACCATTACAACCTTCTAGCCACTGGCGTCCTAACAACCAAT
Source organism: Lithobates sylvaticus (assembly GCA_028564925.1). Classification (NCBI taxonomy): domain Eukaryota; kingdom Metazoa; phylum Chordata; class Amphibia; order Anura; family Ranidae; genus Lithobates; species Lithobates sylvaticus. The sequence continues at coordinate 258,064,345 of CM053026.1, read as the reverse complement.
GACATCATTGGTTGTTAAGGAGGATGTAGGGAGTCAGTCACAGCATCCTTGTTTACCCCTCCCCTGCCCATCTCTGTCAGCACTGGGATCACATTAGCTAAAGGAGGAAGGGAAACTGAGGGAGAAGAGAAACACTGGAATACTAGTCAGTACCAGTGTGCAACAGTGTATTTGCTTTGAAAAAATAAATCACCTCTAATGTTGGGTGTCCTATGTGTGTGGATGTTGCTGCGATATGTAAAACTATTAGGTTTGTTTTTTTTACATTTTAGAATGAGGTGCCTTGAGATTAAAATTATGCCCAAAGGGTGCCTTGACTGAAAAAAGCTTGAGAAACACTGGTCTAGAGCCCACCATTGTATACAGAGAGAGCAGCATATATGAAGGCTGCAGCAAACATTGGAATGGATGTCTCATTTTTTTTTTTTTTTTGCAAGGTCCTGTCTGTATTGCATGGCTACGACCATCAGCTAGGGGGCTCTTACAAGATACTGGGCTAAAAACTAGTTCTCTCACACTGATGGCACTAAAACCCACAATAGTAAAATCAGTCTGTATAAACAGTAAAGCATGCTTGTTATACTCACGGTGGGACCTAAGGGGTTAATCCTCTGCATTGTGGAAAAAGACTGCTTGATCCTGTATGCACAGATCATTCTCTTCTTCCACTGACTCTAGAACATGTCCAAATAAGACAGAGCCTTTGAAGTCAGGTTGCACATGCTCAGTTTTGTGTGTGTATTGCTAGAGAGGTTTTTTTTTTCTTGGCAGAGTGCATGTGATTAGCAGAGGGCCAATTAGCACTGTCCAGACAGAGGGTCAGGGGTCCTGAATCCTGATAGGACAGCTCAGTGCAGTATGAAAACTCCTCCTACAAGCTTTAACCAGGCACTGATAGCAGTCACAAGGCTGCTATATACTGCTGATGAGAAAAGGTATTTAGCAGTTTATATTTAATAAAATAATTGCATTTCCATGTTCTGTGGGAGACCAGATATAGTGAATGCAGGGTCCTGGGTTTAGTAACACTTCCACACTATGGGGAATCAAACTATTGTGGCTGCTATCACATCGTTTTATATCCTATGGGACATAAAAAAAATGCAAAAAGGAATATAGTGGTGTGTAGCACTCATACACTGCAATGCAGTTCCAGTATATGAGCGGCATACCAGTATATACCTTTTTTCACTGATGGCACTTGCCATAAATCTGTATAGATTCAACTTCACTGCCCTGAATTGCTGAGCAGGATTTACTGAACAGAAGCTTCCATCCAGTGCTTCTCACACTTTGTCACGGGTTTCCTTTCATTATGTGCTTTGTGGTGCAAAGGAGGTAAATTTGTTCAGTACGACATCAAAAAAAAAAAGAGAAGTTCAGCAAATGCAATAAAAAAGTGATGTATAAAGGGAAAAAGCTGGAGGTGCCCTACGCTGCATTCTGAAAGGCCTGCTCTGTTGACATTTTGTTTATCTCTGCTTTTCCTCTGTTGATTTTTCTCATATAAATTGTTAGTGTTCCTGCTTCAACATCCTCGAGTCACAAATATCCAGCCGGCAATTCCGATTCGCTCCACAATGGACAATGCATTGCATTCCCACAGGCAGTTAAATTCACACTTCGCTGTTAAATAAGGGGGGGGGGGTTTCTGGAATAAAAAGTAGCGGCTCATTTCACAATGCGAATTGTAAATGGCATAATGGTCCCTTCTATAAAAGCTTATTAGAATGTCAACCCTGGATGACCCCCTAAAATCTAGCTCTACGAGCAGAGGGGCTTCTTCCCATGTCGGCAGCCAAGATCTGTCTGTGCCACAATACAGATGGGTCTCTGGTAGTGCAAGGGTTAAAACATATTAACGCATCAGCTACTAGGGGCCCTATCTTGCCTGAACGTATTACCATTCCTTAATCCTAAAATAACCTTTAAATATAACTACATCTGTTAAACTCTAATGCAGCCAGAGGGGTGGGCAAGCAGAAACACATTTTTTCGTGGCAAAACAATTAAATACAATCTGAAGAGTGAATTCATCAATGACAACGATTCCCATTCCAGTCTGTACGTTGTATTCTCAACCTGAACTTATTACATACATCCCAACTGTCCCTGATTTCGAGGGACTGTCCCTGATTTGGAGCAATGTCCCTCTGTCCCTCATTCCTCCTCATTTGTCCCTCATTTTGGTCTGATCTATATGAAATGTATATAAAATGCACTTTATATCTATCAAAAAGTGTTATCCAGAGCTAAACCTTTCATCTGATTTCTAAATTGATGCATTTGTAAATTCCAAAAGCCAATATAAAGGAATAGTAGTGGTAAAAAAAGCACTTGTGGGTTTAACCAATCTTATTTTTTTGTACCATTCTCCTTTAAGGGGGCGTGGCAAGGGGTGTGTCCTATGCCTGCATACTTTCGCTGATAGGTGTCCCTCATTTCCATCTCAGAAAGTTGGGAGGTATGTTATAGTAGAACTAAAAGGAAAAACTTTTATTTTATTTTCATTTTTGATAGAGTAAGAAAAGGTTATAACCCCTACAAGTGCCAACTGTGTCCCATTGGGGGCATTTCCCTTCACTTCCTGTCCGATGCCCCCCCCCCCACCGGGAAGTGAGAGAAAGTCCCCCCCCCCCCAAAATGAGGGAAATCACCAGAACTAGTGTCCTCATTGGAAGATTTCCCCTCTACTCCAGTTTTGGTGACAACCCAAAATTTTGGATTATATTTCACTCTCTTTGATAATGATAAACAGGTCAAATAGAAAAGGGTGAATCTCCCTAATGGGAGCACCAGCAACAAAAAAAAACCTCATAACTGTTCTAATCCCTTTCCACTATATTAAAACACCAAAAAAATGTTTTGCCTTTATGCTTTAAAATCCTAAAGGAATGGGGTTGCTTCTTGATAAAAACGATAAAAACACACCAAAAAGTGCAAAAGTAAGGACTGGTTCACATCAGATGCAGTCCAGTGCATTTTTTAGGGTCCATGCACACTGGGCATAAAAAAAGAACCAGTTCTTTTGGCAGAAAAAAAACGCTTTTGTGCAGGTGCTTAGGAGCGTTTAACGTTTTTTTCTGCCAGAAAACTGCTCTCAAAAACTCAAACCAGAAGGTTTTTTTTCTTCCTCTAGAAGCAGAGCTTAAAATATGCCTCGAATTGTCCTAATGTGTATGGACACATAGGATAACATTGAGCTGCTTCTACAGGCAAAATGCTAAACTCCTCTAGAAGCAGTGGGGTGCGGCAAACAAAGCACCCCACCCTCTCTGTTCGGTCGGTCGAACGATCAAACCCCCCACCCTCCTGTCGCTTGCCCGTTTGCCCACTAGCCCCACGAGAGAATCTGTCACCTTGCCTATTTAGGACAAAGTGACAGTTTATTTTTATTTTTTTTGCTAGAACCAAATACTCATCTTCCTCACGCTCTCAAAACTCTATGGCCTAGATTACGCTTGTGGTTGGGCATACCTCCCAACTTTTTGAGATGGGAATGAGGGACACCTATCAGCAAAAGTTTGCCGGCATAGGACACACCCCCCTTGCCTCGCCCCCTTAACCGCTTCAATACCCGCCCATAGTCATATGACGCCCACAAGGTGGATCTCCCATTCCCGGCCGCCTAGGCGGCGCGCCCGCGGCGACGCTCGGAACCCGATGCGAGTGCCTGGCGGCCGCGATGTCCGCCGGGCACCCACGATTGCCCGTTAAAACAACGGGACCGAGCGGGACCGTGGAGCTGTGTGTGTAAACACACAGCTCCACGTCCTGTCAGTGGCGAGGAGACCGATCATGTGTTCCCAGTACAGATGAACACCGATCGGTCTCCTCCCCTTGTGAGTCCCCTCCCCCCACAGTTAGAATCACTCCTATAGGGAACACATTAACCCCTGCAGCGCCCCCTAGTGTTAACCCCTTCCCTGCCAGTCACATTTACACAGTAATCAATGCAATTTTATAGCAACGATCGATGTGTAAATGTGAATGGTCCCAAAAATGTGTCAAAAGTGTCCGAAGTGTCCGCCGCAATGTCGCAGTCACGAAAAAAAAATCGCAGATCGCCGCCATTCTAGTAAAAAAAATAAAAAATAAAAATGCAATAAATCTATCCCCGACGCTATAACTTTTGCGCAAACAGATCAATATACGCTTATTGCGATTTTTTTTTACCAGAAATATGTAGAAGAATACGTATCGGCCTAAACTGAGTAAAAAAATTGTTTTTTGTAAAAAAAAAATGGGATATTTATTATAGCAAAAAGTAAAAAATATTGTGTTTTTTTTCAAAATTGTCGCTCTTCTTTTGTTTATAGCGCAAAAAATAAAAACCGCAGAGGTGATCAAATACCACCAAAAGAAAGCTCTATTTGTGGGAAAAAAAGGACGTCAATTTTGTTTGGGTGTAACGTCGCACGACCGCACAATTGTTAGTTAAAGCGACGCAGTGCCGAATCGCAAAAAGTGCTCTGGTAAGGAAGGGTGTAAAATGGCCCGGTGCTGAAGCGATTAAAGGAGAATTGTATAAAAACAAGATTGGTTAAACCCACAAGTGCTTTTTTTACCACTACTATTTCGTTATATTGGCTTTTGGAATTTACAAATGCAGCAATTTAGAATTCAGATGAAAGGTTTAGCACCGGAAAACATTTTTTGAAAGATAAAAAGTGCATTGTTATATACATTTATATAGATCAGACCAAAATGAGGGAAAAAATGAGGAGGAATGAGGGACAGAGGGACATTGCTCCAAATCAGGGACAGACCCTCGAAATCAGGGACAGTTGGGAGATATGGGTTGGGGGCTAGTAAAAATAGGTGGTTGAGCCATGTTTTTACAGCCCACCAACTGCACCCCCCCCCCCCCTTCTTAAGCCAGGGTGTACACATGCCACGGTTGCAATGCTTTGTGACACAGCAAAAATGGATTGCCCTTGTCGTGCTTGGCAGGCAGTACTTCTGCTGAATGTGACTTCTGTAAGTGAATGGGGCTGAACCACAACTGCAAGCGGCATTTAAGCAGCATTTTTTAAAGCCTCATAGCTGCCCTTCAATGCCTGCCAGGAATATTACAATGGGCACCACACAGTGCAGTACACACAGGAGTGATAGCACTGTGTTGTGTTAAAAATGAATCAGCATGTCGTTTTCAGGAGGCATTGCTGCCTATCAATGCTTAAGGTCCTGTAACCTATAGCATTTACGGCGTGTTAGTGAGGCATGTATAAAGTGTTAGCTGGGTGCAGGGGGAGAGGCAGTGGAGGTTCCTGCATCCCAGAATGCACAGGGAAATAATAGAGATGAATAAATAGAGAAAATAAATAGACACTGCCACTGTTACTGAATCCCTCCCACTGTGTGCTGCAGTGTCTGGGAGGGGGAGTATGTGAGACACAAAGGAAAGGAGGATTTGGCTCAGTCAGGGGAGGTTAAACAAGTCTTTAGTTTACTGTATTACATTTCTGCATCATATCATCTGCAGCAACTGGATTTAGGAATTGTTTAGAGTGTCATGAAGGAGCCTTTAGGTGTACTTCAAGCCTAAAAGTGTATCTAAACCCAAGAACAAAATCCATAGTTTTACAGCTTAACAGTCTTTAGTTATGGTGGCTGCATTTGTTTTCTTTTTTCACCCTTTATTTTAACCTGGTAATCTTGCCATTAATCATCTCTTATCCTAGGGTGACAACCGTACAGAACAGCATTGTCACCCAGTGTGTGTTAGAATTACATAATACTCTTTTATCCATAACGGTGAGAAGTGTTTTGTAGTCCACATAAATAGCAGAGAACAATGCTAAGTGATAACAGTACAGGGCAGAGAGGACAAGAAGATATATATATTTTTTTTAACTTTTCCAAAAGATATAATAAAATTAACAAAGGGGAGCAAATAAGAGAAATGTATAGTCAGAGTTTACATACAGATTAACAGCCAATCCGGCACACTTGTTCCTGATCAGTTCTAGGCAGGGCTGTAAAATCTTGTATCTGATTACTTTAAAGTACTGCTTAAAGGTTCTATTGAACACAGCATGGGGTCTACTTAACATCTATACCAGGGGTCCCAAACTGGTGGCCCCCCAGCTGTTGCAAAACTACAAGTCCCATCATGCCTCTGCCTGTGGGAATCATGCTTGTAACTGTCAGCTGTAAACTATAAAGAGCCTTCTGACTCCTCTCAATCCCCTGCAACCTCTTCCTACAGTTATCCTGGCGAATGAAGCCACAGATCTCCAGGAGGTGGACAGAAAACAGAACCAATATAATGAAAAAGTTATAATAGTCTGTAAGAGCTCCTTCACACCGTTCCTCTGAAAAAACGCAGCAAAAACACATGCTTTTTTTAATGCATTTTTGACGTTTCAATGCATTTTTCATGCATCTTCTGGATTTCTGACTCCCAGCATGCATGTAAAACTTGGACTTCAAAAAAAGCAAAAAGCCCTGTGGGTGTGTTTATAATGCGTTTCCTATTCATTTCAATAGGGAGAGTTCTTGGTGCGTTTTTTGCACTAAAAATGCAGCATGTACGACTTTTAAAAACGCACCACACCCACAGCGGATTGGTGTGAAGAGTTCCATGGGATTTAAAGGGATGCTTTTTTGTTCTGCTTTTAAACACCAAAAGCGCTACCGTGACTTCAAAGTCGTGCGACAAGCGTGGGCCCCGTTCACACTTGTGCGACTTGTCCTGCGACTTTGGACTGAAAAGGCGCATGACAAGTCCTACCCTGTGATTTCCAATGAGTACCATTCATATCTGTGCAACTTCAAGTCACACCAACTTCAAAAGTAGTCCCTGTCCCTGCAAAAGGGGGCCTAAATGTTGAGGCAAGGTCCTGCTGTCTCTACCCCGATGACCTAGGCACTGGTCCTTATGGAAAATACAGCCTTAGTCCAAAGATGGTGACAATAGCAGCCGAGCCTGCAATAGCAGATCCCATCTTGCTGCACTGACAAGTTCTCTTTAAGGCCCCTTTCACACTTGTGCAACTTGTCCTGCGACTTGGGGCTGCAAAGTCGCATGACAAGTTGTACCCCATGATTTCCAATGATAACCATTCATATCTGTGCGACTTCAAGTTGCACTGACTTCAAAGTAGTCCCTGTACTACTTTGGTCCGACTTTGATGCGAGTTGATGTCCATAGACCCCCAAGTTTACACTCCCTTATATCGTGGCAAAAATCACATAAAAAAATCACACGACTTTCAAGTTGCAGCAGTGTGAGCACATTGAGCCTAGGTTCACACTGATGCGATGTGGGAACCAGTGCGATTACAGTGCCGGTTCCCGCATCGCATCTCTCCCCCCAGGCAGTTCACACTGCCTTCTGCGAACCGCTGCAGGTGTCATTACATTGTTAATGACACCCCCAGATCGGTTCACAGATCGCAGTGCGAACTGTGAACTAGCACAGGAATCAAATCGCATAGGTGAGAACACCCATGCGATCTTATTTCAGTGCAGGAAAAAAAGTTCCTGCACTTTTTTTCCTGCTAATCTAATGCGAGCATCTCACAGACATCACATGTGATTGGCAACGCAGGTGCGGGTGCGAATCACATGCGATCTTTGTGATCGCACTGGTGTGAACCTGGGCTGAGGGGGATTTACTAAAACTGGTGCACTCAGAATCTGGTGTAGCTGTGCATAGAAACCAATCAGCTGCTAACTTCAGCTTGTACAATTAAGCTTTGACAATAAAACCTGGAAGCTGATTGGTTCCTATGCAAATCCCCCCTAATGTACTTTCCCAACCATGAATCACAGGGATAAGGAAAAGAAATACTCCAGACATTCACACCTATGCAAAGTTCCTATCACACTTCTGACATCCTTCACAAGACCACGCCATTAGAATGTATAATAAATCAGGAACAGCTGTGTCTCTGCAGTACAAGTCTATATTTCTATTCTTAACTCTACTTTCGCACTGATGCATTTTTGCTGCATTTTTACTGTGCCAAAAATGCAACAGAAACACAATCCCCTTTAAATCATATGGGACTCTTCACACCACTGCGCTGTAGGTGCAATGCATTTTGAAAAGTCCTGCATGCTGCATCTTTGGTGTCGTTTTCAAAACCGCTTAAAAAAAAACGCAGCTTTGCATTGAAGCGAACAGAAAATGTGGCAAAAACGCATAAAAAAAAGCGCACCTGCCTTGCGTTGAGTCACATATCCAAGTGCCACAGGTACATGCTGGGTAATAGGCACCTAGAAAATGCACTGAAAACATATAAAACATGCAGCAAAAACGCATACGCGTTTTTACTGTGTTTTTTTTTCCAACCAAGCAGTGTGAAGGCAGTTTTAATTGTTGTATTTTAGAGCACAAAACGCGATGCGGAGACGGAGCTGTGCTATGTATCTATGAAAGCTGAAGAAAGGGAAAACCGAGACCAACCCAACAAATCAGATTATTGCTTGCACTTTAATCCTTTTGTAGAAAAGTGGCAGCTGAATCCTGATTGGCTGCACTCAGCAATTTTTTTTCCCTTTCCTCCTCTTTTTTATATGTATGTATGTATGTATCTATCTATCTATCTATCTATCTATCTATCTATCTATCTATCTATCTATCTATCTATCTATATATATGTATAAATAGTGAGGAAGATTTATCAAGCAAATTAGCAACACAGACGCAAACCAGGCGTTCTACTTAGCAAAGTGTCTGCGATAGGTTTACAGCGTATTTGCGACCCCTGCGCCTGTATTCCTGGGCAGCCGTCTGCTCAGAAAGCTGCAGTCTGCATGAACACTGATTCAAAGTCAAACAGCAATGTATGCGTGAAAAGTGCAAGCACAGCAGATTTGCCGGGTTACCTTCTAGATGAAGTGAGTGACTCTCTAGTTTTGACTTGCAGCGCCGGTGAGTATCTGTACTGGGTGCCGGGGGTCCACGTGCAGCAACCTTTGTCCAGCAGGGCACACAGCAGGCACAGGAGAACGTGCCAACAGGACCAGCAGGGCACCGACACGGGCATGATGAGGGAAGTGCACACTCTGATGATCCACCAGCTTCAGGTCCTGAAATGTCAGGGGCGCGGATGTGTCTGGAATATTTAGAAGTTTAACTGCTGGTGACCTCTACATAATCGCAGGTAGCAGACAGCATGCGTCCAATTGCTTAGTGGGAAAAGTGTCTGGTGATCCTCGATAAACCCACCTCAAAGTCACTAAGGACAAATCCGGCCTCCAGACAGCCCCTAAGTGAGAAGTCTCACTCCCCCTTACCTCCTGCCTTTCTCAGAATGTGCCCCCCACGCAGCAGGGAGAAGAGAGAAAAGAAGTCTACTCAGACTCTGCCTACTTGTCTTCAATCCGTTTAGAAATCCCAAACAATTGGGTTTTTAAATCACTGGGATAGCATCCCCCCCCCCCCCCTCTCCCCTCTCCTCTCTCCTCTATGCTCTCTCCTCCTCTTACCTACCCTCTCTCTTCTTTTCCCCTCCTCTCTTCACTCACTTCCTAGCTGCCGTCTTCCTTTTTTATTCTTTCTCTCTCCCGAAATCCAATTTCCTCTCCCAGCTGCTTTACAACAAACGATACCCTATATGTATGCTTTCAGATGATCCTGTGTCTCCGTCCTATTGTCCCTCTCTATTCCCCCTCTCCGCTGTTCCCTAACTCCCCCCCTCCAGCTCTCCATTTTTTCCTGGCTTCACTCTAAGTATAGTTAAATCCAATCCCTGTAATTAACTTCTTTCACAAACTGTAAAGTCTGCTGCGAAGCTAACTGGTTTTAATCAACATTTGGGTCCTAAAAAAAATAAAACCTTAAAATGCCTAAAAAAGAACACACAGTGGGACAATTGCAATTTATTACATACCCTATTTGGTTCTTTTTTTTATGCATATATTATAGGTCTTTGGGGATTTGTCTCTCAAAAGAACGTGTCAGTTGTCGGAAAAAGTTTATTTTGGGTTCTAAATAGCATCTAATAACACACTGTGAAGATTTGTGGAATGTAAAATTTTATGCTTTTTTACTTTATACTTTATTTTAAAGTATAATTAAAGGTAAAACTTTTTTTATGCTTTTTTACTTTATTTTTTCTTCAAAATAAAGCATTAGGTAAAAATAAAGTAAAAAAGCATAAAAAAAGTTTTGCCTTCAGTCATACTTTAAAATAAAGCATTAAGTATGACTCGAGGCAAAACTTTTTCTATGCTTTTTTACTTTATTTTTACTTTATACTTTATGTAAAAGTATAACTGAAGGCAAAACTTAAAAAAAAAAAGTATAAAGTAAAAAAACATAAAGTTTTGCCTTCAGTTATACTGTTACATAAAGTATAAAGTAAAAATAAAGTAAAAAAGCATAGAAAAAGTTTTGCCTTCAGTCATACTTAATGCTTTATTTTAAAGTATAACTGAAGCAAAACTTTTTTTATGCTGTTTTATTTTAGACTTTATTTTAAGGTATAACTGAAGGCAAAACTTTTTTTTAAGATTTGGATTGAGTTAAGAGGGAATAGGATATCTGTCAGGTTTTTACCGTGGTCTGTGCCCCCATTAGGGAGATTCACCCTCTCTATTTGTCCTGTTTATCATTATCACTGAAAGAAAGAAAGTCCCACATTTTGAGTGATCGCCAGAACAGGAATAGAGGGGATGTCTTTTAATGGGGACACTAGAGACTAAAGCGAAACTTCACTCAAAAGGGGAAGTTCTGCTCTTCCCCCTTTTCCCCCTCTGCTACATTTGGATTGTATTTTTTTTTGGGGGGGGGGGGGGGGATGAATACCTAGTATAGGTAACCGCTCCCATTTCCACTCGGATCGTCTGGGTCAGTGGTGGCAGAGTGCATGAGCATCATGGGAAATGTAGTTCCAAAACATCTGGGGTGCCAAGGTTCGCTATCACTGGTCTAGGTTATCCGAGTGGAAGTTCTCTTCCCTCCCCCACCCTGCTTGCAACCTTCTGGGACACTTGGCGGGTCCCAAAAGGCTATAGGACCATTTACAAAGCGAAGTGCGGCTTGTGTAGGGGCAGTGGGCAATTTTTTTATGATTTTTTGATGTTGGCTGCGTTTGCGTGAGCCACACTGCGCTTTGTGAATGATTTGATGAGTACTGAAAGTTCTGAAGATTGATGCTAATCAATAATGTTCCGCACTGGCTTAACAACTCAGTTTGATAGAATCTGATTGATCTAGATCAATCAGTAGAGAAGTTATGGCTATATGATTGTTTTCAGATTTGATTGTTTTATTAATATTTTTAAATATTTTTTCAAATTAACCTCACATTGCTTGGATTAAACAGTTCGAAGCATGTGTGGCCACAATTACAATCTAAAATGAAAGAAAAAAGTTTTGCCTTCAGCTTTTATAGGCGCCCAGGGGACGCTAGCCGTGCGCCAGTGCGCATGCGCCGGACTGCCGAGCCGCAAATGCGCATGCGCCAGAGCGCCGAACCCCCTACTTATGTGGTACAACGTAATATGTTTCTCTGCAAATATAGACTATGAACATGTGTATGTAGTGCTGACGGTGATAAACACAAGGATTAGAGTTGGCAAGGATCTGGTACCATAGCTTTAAAGCAGCCATGCCACAGTATGGCCGTGGCCAAAAGTTTTGAGAATGACACAAATATTAATTTTCAAAGTCTGCTGCCTCAGTTTTTATGATGTCAATTTGCATATACTTCAGAATGTTATGAAGAGTGATCAGATACAATTACAATTGTAAAGACCCTCCTTGCTATGAAAATTAACTTAATCCAAAAAAAAAAAAAACATGAGGGGAAGACTTTTTAGAGGATGGCCTGGTGTCAAGAAGGGCAGCAAAGAAGCCACTTCTCTCCAGGAAAAACATCAGGGACAGACTTATTCTGCAAAAGGTACAGGGATTGGACAGCTGAGGACTAGGGTAAAGTCATTTTCTTTGATGAATCCCCTTTCTGATTGCTTGGAGCATCCAGAAAAAACCTTGTCCGGAGAGGAAAAGGTGAGCGCTACCATCATTCCTGTGTCATGCTAACGGTAAAGCATCCTGAGACCATTCATGTGTGGGGTTGCTATTCAACCAAAGAATTGGGTTCACTCACAATTTTGCCTAAGAACACAGCAATTAATAAAGAATGGTCTAAAAACATCCTCCGAGAGCAACTTCTCCCAAGCGTCCAAGAACAGTTTGTTGATGAACAATGCCTTTTCCAGTATGATGGAGCACCTTGCCATAAGGCAAAAGTGATAACTAAGTGGCTTGGGGAACAAAACATTGAGTCCATGAAAGAAACTCCACAGACCCTAATCCCATTGAGAACTTGTGGTCAATACTCAAGAGGTGGGTGAACAAAAAAAACCTCACAAATTCTGACAAATTCCAAGCATTGATTATGCGAGAATGGGCTGCCATCAATCAGGATGAGGCCCAGAAGTTGCTTGACAGCATGCCAAGGCGAATTGCAGAGGTCTCGAAAAAGAAGGGTCAACACTGCAAATATTGACTCTTTGCATAAACCTAATGTAATTGTCAATAAAAGCCTTTGACACTTATGAAATGCTTGTAATTATACTTCAGTGTACCATAGTAACATCTGACCAAAGAATCTAAAAACACTGAAGCAGCAGACTTTGTGCAAAAAAATAAAAAATATTTGTGTAATTCTCAAAACTTTCGACCAAAGCTGTATAGACGATACTGATTAAAGCATACCCGTAAAAGCGCGGGCAAACTTTCCGATCCTGTGAAATCGTCCCCAGGCTCTCACTGCTCCTCCCTCTGACCGCATGTACAGCAGAAGAACCTGAGGACATGGGGTCAGAAGGGGGTGATTTCACAGCATAAAGGCCTGTACACACGATCAGAAAATCATAGAAAATATTCCGCTTTAAAAGTGATCATACGATAATCTAATTGTTAGTACACAGCTTTCGTCCAAATTTTTCCGAAGGGACAAATACAAAATTTTTCTTGTACCATATCAAATCATATGATTTTTGTTTAACCTTTAGCTGACCGCCCACTGTCAAATGACGGCGGGACGGTGCAGCTCTTGTGGCGGGCCGCCGTCATATGACGGCGCTCGCTTTTTGCCCACTAGGGGGCGCGCGCGCGCGCGGGGAGGCGCGCGCGCGTGCCCGCCACGTAGCTGGGGCCCCGATGCGCGTGCCCGGGGCCGCGATGTCCGCCAGGCACCCGCGATTGCCCGGTAACTGAGCAGGACGTGGATCTGTGTGTGTAAACACACAGATCCACGTCCTGTCAGAGGAGAGGAGACCGATGGTGTGTCCCTTGTACATAGGGACACCGATCGGTCCCCTCCCCCAGTTAGTCCCCTCCCCCCACAGTTAGAATCACTCATATAGGGAACATATTAACCCCTGCAGCGCCCTCTAGTGTTAACCCCTTCCCTGCCAGTCACATTTATACAGTAATCAATGCATTTTTATAGCACGGATCGCTGTATAAATGTGAATGGTCCCAAAAATGTGTCAAAAGTGTCCGATATGTCCGCCGCAATGTCGCAGTCACGATAAAAATCGCAAATCGCCGCCATTACTAGTAAAAAAAAAATAATAATAAAAGTGCTATAAATCTATCCCCTATTTTGTAGACGCTATAACTTTTGCACAAACCAATCTATATATGCTTATTGCGATTTTTTTTTACCAAAAATATGTAGACGAATACGTATCGGTCTAAACTGAGGAAAAAATTCGTTGAAAAAAAAAAAAAAATTGGATATTTATTATAATAAAAAGTAAAAAATATTGCGTTTTTTCAAACTTGTCCCTCTTAATTTGTTTATAGTGCAAGAAATAAAAACCGCAGAGGTGATCAAATACCACCAAAATAAAGCTCTATTTGTGGGGAAAAAATGATAAAAATTTTATTTGGGTACATCCTTGCATGACCGCGCAATTGTCATTCAAAATGCGACAGCGCTGAAAGCTGAAAAATGGCTTGGTCAGGAAGGAGGTATTCGTGCCTGGTAGGCAAGTAGTTAATCAATACAGTTTTCGTCCGAGAATACAATACGAATACATGACATCACTTCGAGATTTTTATTGTCATACGAGAATGTTCGTACTTTAGTAACCTATTGGTTTTGGATATGGAGACTAGCATGCAAAAAAAAGGGGGAGGATCAATCGTCCAAAAATCTCATTCTGTGTACTCGTTTTTAGAGAGGAGTTTGTTGGTGCAATTACAGGTTTGCAGGGTAATACAGAAATTAACACTCTTGGATGTGCCCCATTCCCAGTGAACTTTAGGGGTAAGATTTTCTTTTACAGGTATGCCTTTGCTGATTATTTTTTGTATAGCTTCTCACAGTGTGCATTAGAAGCTTTAGCAAATCAGACAGAGCCTGCCTCATGTCTTGGCTGTAGTACATCCAGCATAATCTAGCCCAGGGATCTCCAAACTTTCTAAACAAAGGGCCAGTTTACTCTCCTTCAGACTTTAGCTGGGGCCAGACTGTGGCCACTGGGGTTACTCGTGCAGTAATGTGAGTACTCTCGTTTTTTTGCCATTTCAGGGTTGCAAGCAATTATGAGGCTTGACATGTTTGGTATCAATGTACTCAATGCAACCACATATTTAATATTTTAGAAAAAATTTGTGTGCACATTCTGTTTGTGTGCACTAAAGTTTGTAAGGGGTACGTGGGTGGTGCCTCCTCCATGTTCCCCTCCTTGTTGGGCGCAGAGCAAGGGTCCTACCCAGAGGTGGGTTCTTCATCACATAAACTCTCTTGATGTACATCACCACAGTCACTGATGCATTAAGGAGGGACACACAGAGCCCTCTCTACCTGTCCAGTGTATCACTGCTACCTCACTCCCAGTAATGGTCTGGGGTCCTGCCGTGCACCTAGCACTGACTCCATACATGCACTTCACTTAGTGTTACTAAACCCACAACAGTAAAATCAGTCTGTATATGCAGTAAAGCATCCTTGTTATACTGTAGAAAAAATTATCCGCACTCCGGTTGTTGCTCTTAAAATGTCTTCATTTTATTGAATAGCCACAGTGAACAAATGCAGATTAAGTCAGTTGACACGTTTCAGCATATAAGGCCTTAGTCATAACGGGTTATGACTAAGGCCTTATAGCAGGAGGAGTTGTTGTAAGCACTACCTTTGTGAGCAGGTCCTTCTCTCAATACAATAGCAATACTTGTCTTCACACTTTATTAACTCTTTCACTGATGTCTTCATACCCCAATGTGCTGTAACTGACCTGAGCTGTAGACTATGTGTGCAGGTTACTTGCATAACACCCCTTTGAGTAACTTCAGACCAGGCAAAGGCAACGTTTCAAAAGCTTTACCGAAGGTTTAAGTTAACACAATAGTTCAACATAAAGTGCAGTCTTTTCCTAACGCCCTTTCTTTAACTTCAGGCTTGTGGCTGCCCCAGAATACCTGCATAGGAAAGAGTCCATTCCTGCCAAAGTCCATGGTTAGTATCTTCATGGGGGACTGCAAGTCCCAGCAGTCTCTCTTAATAGCGGGAACTTCAGGTCCTTGTCCCTTTTTATAGCACCCAGGACTGGAGGGTTGGACCCAAGAAATCCTGCCAAGAAAAACCTTGGTACATATTTAACACTAGCCCCCTAGCTGGGGCAGCATTAAACTCTACCTGCCTAGAAGTTAATTTGAGTGTATTTTTTACTGAAAATATGGGTTTGATATACAGTTGCTCTAATATTGTGTGATATAAAAAATGTCAACAGCCATCATTTTGCTCTACAGAATCTCTGCTTTTAGAAAATACATAATGCTTTGGGGTTTTCAGTAATCTCCAGGCCTAAAATATGCATTTTACATGTGTGCAAAAACGGGCCTTATAGCAAAAGAATGAAAGTTTATAGCATAAGCACTGAAGGTGTTCATTGTCTTCTTACAGCAGCTAAGCTCACCCTGCTCCACCTCCAAGGATAGACTCTACATCTTTCAACTTTTCTGATCTTTAAACATGTAAACATGTTTACATCTGTAAACATAGAGCAAGTGCCCTGGAATAGGGATTAGCAAATGGGGCAAAGTTTGGGTCACTTGAGATTCGATTTAAGCCCCATACACACGCGCAGATTATCCGAGGACCAGGTCCGTCGGATCATGTCCGTCGTACTTTGTCCGATGTTGGTTTTGCGTACACACGGTCGGACAAAGTTGTCGGAAAATCCGATCATTCTGAACGTGGTGACGTTTGTTGCCTACGACGGGACTACGTAGAGGCTAGTAGCCAATAGCTTTGGTCTTGTAATGTGATCTGAGCATGCGTAGCACTTTGTCCGTCGGACTACCATACACACGATCGGATTTGGTGTGATCGGACCTTGTTGTCCAAAAATCTATCCAGCAGGAGATAGGACTTTGTCCGTCGGACAATTCGACGTACACTGTCCGATGGTGCATACACACGGTCGGATTTTTCGACAACATTGTCCGATCGGACAGAATCCATGCGAAAATCCGACCGTGTGTATGGGGCTTAACACAGCGGGAAGTTCTAGTAATACTGAACATAGCGCTGAAACCTACTGAAGTCTACGGGTGAATCTAAAAAAAAAAAAAAAATGTATCACTATTTTTTCAAGGCTAATTTGCAAACTAATGTTAAAAAAATTAGCATAGGTAGCTGGGCACTGCTATGAGGGACATATACCAATACAAATACCAATACCAATACAAAAAAAAATTCCCCTCCAGGAGAATGAGTATGGGGTACTATAGTACCCCTTGTCATTCGTTCCACAAAAAAAAGTAAAAAGTAAAAGTAAACACCCACTCTCTGCAAAAGTCCTTTAATAAAAATCCCCCAAAAATGTAAGTGTATCATCAGTTTTTTAAATACTCAGACCAGCCGTCTGGCACCAACAACCATGTCACATTCAAAGTCAATTAAATCCCCTTTTTTCCCCCATTCTGATGCTCGGTTTGAACTTCAGCGTGCGTCTTTACCACATCTAGATGCCTAAATGCTGCCATGTGATTGGCTGATTAGCAGTTTGTGTTACCAAGCAATTGAACAGGTGTACCTAATAAAGTAGCCAGTGAGTGTAATTTCCTTTCATGTGGGAATAATGGGGGCTTCAAGGACTCTGGAGCTCAAAGAAAATGCAATGGTCTAATTGTTCTTTACACTCTCTTCTGGTCATATGCTGCATCCACTGGGCTATTCTGTTTCCATAATAATCACAAAATGTGTTCAGTTATAAAACAAGTTGCCCGGGCAAAAAAGGCAATCATCATTCACCTCTTTCTTTAGCTTTATTGTAGCAGTCAGTGTAGTGTAGTGTTTTACCAAGGCTTACCATAGACATAAAAACAATGATTCTGGAGACATCTGCTTGTCATTTGTAAGGGACCCACCAGGATTAACTGTACAACTTTCCCTAGAAAAAGAAACAACCTAAACGAAGAGTCCTAATGAGCATTTCTGACTGGGAAGAACTTCTTGTTAGTGCTAGGTTACCCCTAAATGGCCACGGATTGCATCAAACTATTGGATTGGGGAGGTATTGAGCTGATTATAGTGAGCCTTCACTCTGTCTTATACAGTGCCTTGAAAAAGTATTCACACCCCTTGAAAATTTCCACATTTTGTCATGTTACAACCAAAAAGGTAAATATATTTTATTGGGATTTTATGTGATAGACCAACACAAAGTGGCACATAATTGTGAAGTGGAAGGAAAATGATAAATGGTTTTTTTTTTTTACAAATAAATATGTGAAAAGTGTGGCGTGCATTTGTATTCAGCCCCCTTTACTCTGATACCCCTAACTAAAATCTAGTGGAACCAACTGCCTTCAGAAGTCACCTAATTAGTAAATAGAGTCCGCATGTGTGTACATTTAATCTCAGTATAAATACAGCTGTTCTGTGAAGCCCTCAGAGGTTTGTTAGAGAACCTTAGTGAACAAACAGCATCATGGAGGCCAAGGAACACACCAGACATGTCAGGGATAAAAGTTGTGAAGTTTAAAGCAGGGTTAGGTTATAAAAAAATATCCCAAGCTTTGAACATCTCATGGAGCACTGTTCAATCCATCATCTGAAAACGGAAAGAGTATGGCACAACTGCAAACCTACCAAGACATGGCCGTCCACCTAAACTGACAGGCCGGGCAAGGAGAGCATTCATCAGAGAAGGAGGCCCATGGTAACTCTGGAGGAACAGCAGAGATCCACAGCTCAGGTGAGAGAATCTGTCCACAGGACAATTATTAGTCGTGCACTCCATAAATCTGGCCTTTATGGAAGAGTGCCAAGAAGAAAGCCATTGTTGAAAGAAAGCCATAGGAAATCCCGTTTGGGAGCAGCCATGTTGGGGACACAGCAAACATGTGGAAGAAGGTGCTCTGGTCAGATGAGACCAAAATTTTTTTTGGCCTAAAAGCAAAACGCTATGTGTGGCGGAAAACTAACACTGCACATCATCCTGAACACACCATCCACACCGTGAAACATGGTGATGGCAGCATCACGTTGTGGGGATGTTTTTCTTCAGCAGGGACAGGGAAGGTGGTCAGAGTTTATGGAAAGATGGATGGAGCCAAATACAGGGCAATCTTAGAAGAAAACCTGTTGGAGTCTGCAAAAGACTTGAGATTGGGGTGGAGGTTCATCTTCCAGCAGGACAACGACCCTACACATACAGCCAGAGCTACAATGGAATGGCAAGACTTGAAAATGGCTGTTCACAGACGCTCTCCATCCAAGCTTGAGATATTTTGCAAAAAATGGGCAAAAATGCCACTCTAGATGTGCAAAGCTGGTAGAGACATACCCAAAAAGACTTTCAGCTGTAATTGCAGTAAAAGGTGGTTCTATAAAGTATTGACTCAGGGGGGCTGATTACAAATGCTCACCACACTTTTCACATATTTATTTGTAAACAATTTTGAAAAAAACATTTATAATTTTCCTTCCACTTCACAATTATGTGCCACTTTGTGTTGGTCTATCACATCCCAATAAAATATATTTAAGTTTTTGGTTGTAACATGACAAAATGTGGGGAATTTCAAGGGGTATGTATGAGTACTTTTTCAAGGCACTGTAGGACTTTAAGGCAGGCAGTGGAAATGTCAATTCATTGTGCACACATGTTCTATTAAAACTAAGAGAGCCTATGGGTCTATGTATAAAAAAAAAATGTGATGTTTGAATATGTCAATCATTCGCACAGGTTCCACAAATTTTCACTGTCATTTCCCTAATGGATTTATTTCCTAAGATCATCAGAGCCATCTAGTGGCAATAATGCAGTATTTATGCCTGAAATACCTCAGTAAGGAAAAGTACAGAATTGTTGCCACTAGATAGCACTGACAATCCTGGGGTAAAAAAAAAAAACTATTTGGAAAATTACGGTGAAGATTTAAGGAGTTTGTGTGAATGATTAAAAGCAAATAGACGCAATGTTTGGAAAAATAAAAATAAAAATCAAAAATCCTGAAATGCCCTTTATTTTAATCAACAAACTTACCTGTCTTTAGGCAGACACTTTCCATGGTGATTGTGCCAACCATATTTTCATGAGCCTTTCTTTTTTTTTCTTGGGGTTGTCATAAAATGCTAAGGCCTAAGGAAAGCCATAAACAATTAGATTGTATTTTCTTTCACCACAGTCAGTGTTGATGGGGGAATCCCACCTGCAATGCTATAGTTTTCTGCCAGTGGGGAGTCTTCCTGTCCGGCAGAACACAATGATCACTGCTAGCAGCTATAGACGCTGGCAGTAATCGCACATAATAAATCCGATAGGTTGGTTGTACCCTAGTCAATCAATGGATCGATTGGGTGCAACCGGCCTGTCCATAGATGGATCGAATCTTGGCCGGTTCCTGCTGAGATATGATCCATCTATGGCTGGCTTTAAGCTGGCTATAAACTATAAAATGTAATTTTTAAAATCTTTGTACAATCTCTTTTAGCTTTACAAAAACTATGTAATATGAGGACAAACTAAGCAATCCCTTCGATTTGTATCAAATCATCAGGTAGTTGTACTATTTAGTTGATGGTAGATCTAAAGGAGATTGTATAGACTGAGTATGGTTAGTCTAATGTATACAGCTTTCCACTGCTGGCATCTGAAGCATGCCGCTTTCTAATAATGAGTCCCCTAGAGCCTGGCTGTAAATAGATATACAAACAGCTAAGCAAAGTGTTTACTGTATACTACAGGACATCAAAATGCAACTTCAACCAAATAATATAGTTACTAGATACACTTCTGCATCCAGGCCTATTAAGGCCTAACACAAGCAGAAACCTTGTAGGTAAACTACAATAAAACTAATATTTATGTGTTACAATATTGCAGCTAGCAGCATAGGTCAGTACCAATATATGTGTATGTGCTGCCACCCACTGGCTGCTCAACGCACCTGTCATATCAACCAGCTAAACAAACAATACAACAAAATCTGTTGGCTTTAAAAAGCCATTGTCTTCCTGCACAGACAAAGTCAGTACACCTACTGACCCCATTCTCCAAGAAAGTGAAAAATCCAAGGAAAAAAAATCCACTATTGATTATAAATAATTCTCACATATTCAAAGTAAAACCACATTTTCTGGAATACCCTCTAAAATAAAATTACTGCAACTTCACATGCCATGCCGGTTTGCTCATCTGTCATTTTCTAGCAGCTTATACTTGAAAGATGGCATGTTCTGAAACCTAACAACCACCCATAGATTAATACTATCTAGAAACCAGTGGCATTTCTAAGGGTAGTTCACTCTGGGTGCTGCCACTTGGAGAGGGCCATGGTTTGGCCAATGGCGACATGCAGAGTTGCAGTAGCGTGTCCGATACTAGAACGCTCCCTATTTTTCTGACACTGAAAGAAGCTGGAACTGATGGTGGAATGATCTATGGTGGAATGATCTGTGGTGGCATGATCTATGGTGGAATGATCTGTGTTGGAATGATCTGTGGTGGAATGATCTATTGTGGAATGATCTGTGGTGGAATGATCTGTGGTGGAATGATCTGTGGTGGAATGATCTATGGTGGAATGATCTGTGGTGGAATGATCTATGGTGGAATGATGTGTGGTGGAATGATGTGTGGTGGAATGATCTGTGGTGGAATGATCTGTGGTGGAAGGATCTATGGTGGAATGATCTGTGGTGGAATGATCTGTGGTGGAATGATCTGTGGTGGAATGATCTGTGTTGGAATGATCTGTGGTGGAATGATCTATTGTGGAATGATCTGTGGTGGAATGATCTGTGGTGGAATGATCTATGGTGGAATGATCTGTGGTGGAATGATCTATGGTGGAATGATCTGTGGTGGAATGATGTGTGGTGGAATGATGTGTGGTGGAATGATCTGTGGTGGAAGGATCTATGGTGGAATGATCTGTGGTGGAATGATCTATGGTGGAATGATGTGTGGTGGAATGATGTGTGGTGGAATGATCTGTGGTGGAATGATCTGTGGTGGAATGATGTGTGGTGGAATGATCTGTGGTGGAAGGATCTATGGTGGAATGATCTGTGGTGGAATGATCTGTGGTGGAATGATCTGTGGTGGAATGATCTATGGTGGAATGATCTGTGGTGGAATGATCTATGGTGGAATGATCTGTGGTGGAAGGATCTATGGTGGAATGATCTGTGGTGGAATGATCTGTGGTGGAATGATCTGTGGTGGAATGATCTATGGTGGAATGATCTGTGGTGGAATGATCTATGGTGGAATGATCTGTGGTGGAAGGATCTATGGTGGAATGATCTGTGGTGGAATGATCTGTGGTGGAATGATCTGTGGTGGAATGATCTGTGTTGGAATGATCTGTGGTGGAATGATCTATTGTGGAATGATCTGTGGTGGAATGATCTGTGGTGGAATGATCTGTGGTGGAATGATCTATGGTGGAATGATCTGTGGTGGAATGATCTATGGTGGAATGATCTGTGGTGGAATGATGTGTGGTGGAATGATCTGTGGTGGAATGATCTGTGGTGGAAGGATCTATGGTGGAATGATCTGTGGTGGAATGATCTGTGGTGGAATGATCTGTGGTGGAATGATCTATGGTGGAATGATCTGTGGTGGAATGATCTATGGTGGAATGATCTGTGGTGGAATGATGTGTGGTGGAATGATCTGTGGTGGAAGGATCTATGGTGGAATGATCTGTGGTGGAATGATCTGTGGTGGAATGATCTGTGGTGGAATGATCTATGGTGGAATGATCTGTGGTGGAATGATCTATGGTGGAATGATCTGTGGTGGAATGATGTGTGGTGGAATGATGTGTGGTGGAATGATCTGTGGTGGAATGATCTGTGGTGGAAGGATCTATGGTGGAATGATCTGCTCAGGACAGTAGAGGTATAGTTCTGGATAACGGGTAGAGACAGCAGAACAGGAACATATGCTTATGTAAGATAATTACTGACCACCAATGCTGGGAGGAGGAAATGGGTTATTATTACAGCTTCAGCCTGCCACTGACCACCAACGCTGCTGGGGGGGGGTTAAGTATTACAGTATAATGGCCCGTACACATGATCTAAAAATCGGACGACAGATCATCTGTTTTTTTTTGCATGCTAGTTGCATATCGAAAATGGAGAGGTTACTAAAGTGACAAAAATTCTCGTACGACAGAATTAAAAAAATCGGAAGTGATGTAATGTGTTGTGGTGTATTTCTGTTGTATTTTCGGACGACAACTGTACTGATTAAACGAAAATCGTACGAACTGGTATCGAACAAGAAATTTGTGCTTGTCCAATCGGATAATATTGGATGAACTGGTCATCGGCTCTTAAAAGCTTTGTAATAACGATCCGATTATTGTACGATCGCTTCTAAAGTGGTATTTTCCATCCGATTTTCAGGTCGTGTGTACAGGCCATAAGCCTGCCACTGACCACCAATGTTGGGGGAGGTTATTATTACAGAGAATTTTTGGTGATTAAAAAAGTGCTTGCGCTAATGAGTCAATGTCCCGATATTGATTGTATAGAAAAGAGCTCTAGTAATTTGGACTTTATAAGGCACATAGGTAGTTAGTCTAAAAATAGTAGGATTTATTTAAACAAATAGAATCAAAAATACAGTTACATGTACAGAAAATAAATTTGATATTTTTTGGACCTTAGCAAAACATATCTGACATCATAAAATAGAACTCATAACAGAGTATAGGATACAAAACCAATTTTTGGATAGTAATCAAGATGGATTAATTGAGAATGTAGTCTCGAAGAGAAGGATTGAGTCTTGTAGCGATGATGGATCAGAAGTATAGGTCCAGAAATAGTTGGAATATTAGCTCGACATGTTCCGCGTCGAGAAAGACGCATCTTCAGGAGCAATTAACTATAATAAGGTACATATAAAAAAAATCAACAATCACCAAATTATACACAAAACATTTTTACATCATATAAAAAACTTTACAAAAGGAAGAAAGCGAACCCTCTAGATATCACTATTTACCCATAGGGGGCGCCTCGGTAGGACTAGGGCGGTAAGGGAGATCACATGCCAATACACCTCAAAGGGCCAACAAAGGTGAGGAGTAAAGTGGACTGATTGGAACATAAATCCACACAGAAGTGCATGTAGCAGGGTAGAAAAACCCTTCAAGCAGCATTGTAAATACAGGCACAACCTATGTAGGCTTATATAAAATATAGATATTGAGCATGAAAAAATATATATTGTTATTAAACACAGAGCAGGGCAGTGTTTCATAGCATGTTCCATTGAAACATACATTGAATACACAAATTGTTAGAGTACTTCTAAAGCCTCATACACACGATCGGACCGTGGACCAACTTTCCCGTGGATTTTTGTCCAAAGGGCGTTGGCCCTAAGTTGGTATTGCATACACACGGTCGGACTTTTTAGGCAACCAACACGAACGTAGTGACGTTTCAACGTACTGAAGACACTTCAAAAGAGGACGTTCGAATACTCCAGCGCCACCTTTGGTCAACTTCTATATTGTTGTCTGATCTTTTGCATTGGTTCTGAGCATGCGTGTTTGTACTTTTTACAAAAGTCCGTTGGTTTTGTGTACACACGGTCGGACTTTGGTCCATCGGACTTTTGTTGGCAGAAAGTTGGTCCGTTCGCACAGCCAACAAAAGTCCGATGAAACCTGGAAAAAGTTGGTCCGATGGAGCGCACACACGGTCGGATGTTGGTCCAAAACAGCTAATTTGCATGTTTTTTGTCAAAAAGTCTGATCGTGTGTACGGGCCTTTAACATATTTTATATAGTTAGATATCTTACCGTATAATTGTGTGTAGCAGGGGTAGATATTGCCGGATTGCTGGTAAGCAAACACAAGCACCACGTTTTTGTAAAGAAACCAAAGGGATACTATGACCCCAGACACTTCTCTTATGAGGAAATATCAAAGAGAGTGTTAATTGAACAGTATATGAAGTATGTGACAATCCAGTTGAATAGTGGACAGATTGTAACAATTTCATAGAAGCTGCAGTCTGAAAGAGGAGAAATGAACCAAAGATAAACCTCTGGCAATACCATTCAAAAACGTGCAGGAAAAGGATCTGTAAATCTGAACTGGAGCCATTAAGTAATTACCTCTAATGAGAGAGAGCACAGGGCGTCAGGTTCCTTCCTAGTGCTAAACCGCACTGCTACTACGGCAAGTATAAGATAGTGAATGACGCCTATAAGGATTCCGACCGGGGGCGTGTCGCTCAGGGAGGAGCCACGCACATCGGTCCAGCCGATGGCTATTGCGCGTGCGCCGAGAAACACCGTCATATGACGGCACCAATCGGAGAGCGCACATATAGCAGAGGCGGGGAAATGGAGAGCCCAAAGGGTGACCCCCGATCCCCGTCAATCGCCACACATCCGGTCAAGGAGAAGGAACGGATGCGCGGTGCAATACGGCCAAATCAGAGCCACCAAATGCCCCAACACCTGCTAGGCCACTGAGAGGGAGATGGAGAGGGAAAGTGTCTCACATAATAACGCCATACCCGACCGAGGCACTGGGCGGCAAGCATTAACATACAACAAATTTGAAATTAGCAAAACAGCCTGGCAGTAACCAGGTATTGTGTTGCAAGTAAAACAAATCCTAGAAAATACCAATGAAGATACCATACCAAAGTTATTATCAAAAATGCATTTAAAAAATAAACATGGATTTGCTTGGAACAAATGTAATAATAACCACATATAAACTAAAATTATTTAAATTCAGCTTAGTAGGGTTATTCAAAGCATGGCACTTTTTTGATGGTTGAGCTAGTTATTTTTCTGACATAGATGGGAGCTAAATAGAGGCTATAAACCAGAAATAATTTGCGGAGGATCGTTAATGGTTATTGATTACAAATGATTTAATCATTTATGGCGACGATAAAGGAACATTATAAAAAAGGTTTGTAAGATTGGGTTTCATTTAAACCTGGCATTCGTGTAGCGTTTAATCGCTCTATCCATAGAGTCTCCTTTTGTAAGATAAATTTATCCCATTCGCCACCCCTGGAGCTTTTAGCAACGACAGCCAGAACAGCAAAGGAAACGACAGAGGTGTCAAAACGGTGGTACAGGTCCAGATGCCGACATAGGGGTCAGCATTTTCCCGTTCCCTGAGCAGTATATATGATTGTCAATTCTCTGTCTAAGCTGTCTGGCCATCTTCCCCACATAGAGAGCTCCACACTCCACAACTCATCAGGTAGATCAGTCCTTGTGTATGGCATGTAGCGGCAAATTTAGGACAGTACGTTTCACCATTAGGAAGTGTTAATGTGGAGCTATATGGGACCCAGGGACAGAAGCAGAAGACACACCTACCACACGGGGATGTCCCCAGTGGTAGGTCAGACATATGGTTCTCAAAAACAGTGTAGTGGCTACTAACCAGTTTGTCTTCGAGCGAGTTGGCACATCTAAAGACGATCTCTGGCTTGTTCCTTAAGTATTTACTCAGGATTGGGTCGTCTCTCAAGAGGTGCCAATGTGCTCCTAAGATCCGCCTTAGATCCTCATGCTGCGAGGAAAATTTTGTGATCAATTTAGTAGTTTGTACTGTTAGTGTTTTTTTTGTCTTAAATAGTAATTCATTGCGTTGTTTGCCCAGGGCCTTGTTGTAGGCCTTCCGCAATAGTGTCTTGCCATAGCCTCTTGCCAGGATTGTAATAGTCTAGCTTGTTTCCTAAAATCTTTTAAATGGGTGCAGTTGCGCCGCAACCTAATATATTGGGCGTATGGGATACTCCTAATCAAAGCAGGCGGGTGTGCACTAGTGGCATGTAACAGAGTGTTACCAGCTGTGGTTTTGCGATATAGATTGGTGGCCAGTGTATTATCTTGATCTTTGTAAATAACAAGGTCAAGAATGTTGATCTGCTTTTGGTCATTAGTGCTAGTGAATTTTAAATTAAATTTGTTTATGCCATGTGACTGCACAAATTCCTCCAACAGCGTCTGGGTGCCCATCCACACGATAAAAATATCATCAATGTAGCACCTCCATACTAAGACCTTGACGATATAGTCCACATAGGCATCGCCCAAAAATAAATGTCTCTCCCACCCCCCCAGATACAGGTTAGTGTATATATATATATATATGTGCCCATAGCCACTCCCTGTATCTGGAGGAAGTGGGAGCCCATAAAGCAGAACCAATTATGTGTGAGGACGAACCCCAGCAATATGAGCACAAATTTGTTGTAGTTCCATTGGCGGTGGTCCTCCTCCCGGAGAAAAGTACGTATCATCCCAACTCCCCGCTCGTGCGGGATGCTCTACTATAGTGCCTCGACATCTATTGTCACGAGCAGGGAGTTGGGAGGAACGACCAATCCCTTGATTTGTTTTAAGAGATCCAGTGTATCACGCGTATAAGAAGGTAGTGCTGTGAAATGGGACATTAGAGTTGCATCTACAAGTTTGCTAGCGTTTTCCGTGAGACATCCGATTCCCGAAATTATCGGTCTACCAGGAGGCGAGACGGGATCCTTATGCACTTTGGGAAGTGCATAAAATGTCGCCACCCTGGGAGACCGAACATTCAGGTAATGGTATAGATCCTTATCAATGAGGCCCTCGGAGAAGACCTCATTGATAATGTTCAAGTAGTCATCTCTAAAGGAAGAGGTGTGTGTCAATCAAAGTGGTTTGTACCATTCAGAATTGGACAGAATGTTAAGACACATTGTTTCATAGAATGCTCTGGTCATAATGACTACATTCCCACCCTTATCTGCGGCCTTAATGACCACATCCGGGTGGTTTTGTAATCTGGAGATGGTAGCTCTTTGTTGTTTAGTTAAGTTACTTTTTTTCTGAATGGTGTCTAGTCGTTTAATGTCGCTAACAATGCTCTGTAAAAACGCCCAGATCTGGGGGTTGGTACAGAGATCAGGAAAATGTTTAGATTTAGGCTTGAACCTTTTAATGGGCAGCAGTGGCACATCAGAAGTAGCAATGTCCACAGAGTTATCATCGTTTTCATCAAGCAAGAGCATTAAGTCACAGAGGACTCGAAAGTCCTCCATTTTAAAATGCTTGATGCTCTCAGATAAATTCCGTTCAGCATGAGCTTGCCACTGACCACCAATGTTGGGGGCAGTTATTATTACAGTCTGAGCCTGCCACTGACCACCAATGTTGGGGGCGGTTATTATTACAGCCTGAGCTTGCCACTGACCACCAATGTTGGGTGAGGTTATTATTACAGCCTGAGCCTGCCACTGACCACCAATGCTAGGGATGGGGGAGTATTTTTACACTTCATTATTGACCACCAATGCTGGGGGGTATTATTTCAGTCTGCTACTGACAACCAATGTTGGGGAGGGGTTTATTGATCACCTGCTATTGACCACAAGGGGTTTTAATGGCACTGCTACCATGGGCGTCCCGCAGAACTTTTTTCAGGGGGGGGGCGCATCATTTTAAGAAAACCCATGCTCCACCCTTTTTCGACAATGTTATGAAGGGTAAGGGGCTTAGTCATTATCACATAAAGCACCGGCATGTGCCCATTATATGCAGCCTTACTGTGCCCATCAATTGCATCCTCATTGTGCCCATCAAATGTGGCCTGTACAGTATGGAGGGTGTACAGTATGTGTATATAGAGGGGGTGGATTGTATTAGTATATACAGGAAGGAAGGTGGGTGTATATAGCTGTATACAGGACAGATGATGTATATCTGCAGTCAGTGATGATGGAGGAAGGTCTCTATATACAGGAAGGAAGGTGGGTATATACAGGACAGATGATATGATCTTTCCTATATCTGGCACCCCCCTTCACCGATAATACCTGTATTCACTCAGCTGCCCCCCTCATCTGCACATATGTCAGGCCCCCACACACACACAGCTCTGCCCCCCCCCCCCCCCCCCCTGTACACAAACAACCTCCTCCCTTCACTTGTACTCACAGCCCCCACTTGTAAGGTGGTCTTCCTTCTCCCAACTCCTGTTTCCACATGTCCCTGTGAAAATACAACAGGTAGCAAAGCAAACATGAGGGGCACACATACAGGAAGCAGCCAGAGGTGGCAGTAAAGAGCTCTGTAAGCTCAATGACACAGATCTGCAGCAGCTATAGAGCCGACTCGCACAGACACAGATGCGGGCGCTGCGGACCCTTGCTAATTCCAGGGGGGGTCACTCGCCCCGCCCTTGCCCCTACCTGCGGACGCCCATTGTACCATGGGATATATAGTCCTTAGAAGTGGAAAGTAAACATTAGAGACATACCTGTTTTTAAAAAAAATAGAGGAGAAGCTGCAAAGCATTCAGGGAATCCAGGAAGTTGTAGCACAATGGCCAAGTAGTTGGCACTTTCACCAGAGGCGTAACTAGACCCTTCAGGGCTCAGGTGCAAGAAATCATGAAGGGCCCCCTCCCCTGACCCCAGCCGGGGCCCTTCCCTCTGAGCCCGGTGCCCTTCCCACTGATCTCAGGGCCCTTTACCCCTGTCACACAGCCCTTTATAACATCGCACAGCTGATCCCTTTCACATGTTCTGCAATGGGCCTCCTTCCTGCCGTCTTGGGGTCCCACCATGGTGATGGAACGCCAGGGCCCAGTCGCAAGTGCGGCCTTTGCGACCTTCCTAGTTCCGCCATTGGTGGCAGTAGGACTGTAAATGGTGACAGTCAGTAGAGCAGTAGACGGTGTCAATATGGCAGTGGACATTTTCAGTAAAGTATTTAAGGTGGTCAGTAGGGCAGTGGACAGGTTTAGTAGATTTTGCTATTTTATTTTTTATTATCTTTTAGCATTTTATTTTGTTTATTTTTTTTTTTTTTACTATTTTTTTTTATAATTTTATAAAAAAAAATTAGGAGCCCCGTTGGGGGCTTTGGTGATATATCAGGTGGTGTGACAGGTGGGGGGGGGGGGGGGGGGTAGTATGACAAGGGGCAGCAAAAAGGGGGGCAGTATGATGGGGGAAATATGAAGGGGGTAGTATGATATGGGAACAGTGTGAAAGGGGGGCAGTATGACATGTGGGGGGCAGTGTGATAGGTGGGGGGCAGTGTTATATGAGGGAAGCAGTAAGACAGAGGGGGCAATGTGAAGGGGGCAGTGTGACAGGTGGGGGTCAGTGTGAAGGGGGGCAGTGTGACAGGTGGGGGGCCCATATGACACGTGGGGGGTGTGATGGGGAAGTATGACAGGAGGGGAGCAATGTGACATATGGGCGGCAGTGTGACAGGTGGGGGGGGCAGTGTGACATGAGGGGGACAGTATGACAGAGGGTGCATTGTGAAGGGGTCAGTGTGAAGAGGGGCAGTATGACGAGGGCAGTGTGACAGGTGGGAGCAGTATAAAGGGGCAGTGTGACAGGTGGGGGGACAGTATGATGGGGAGGCAGGGATACAGATGGCAGGGCATCTTGACAGGGGAGACAGTGTGAAGGGGGCAGTATGACAGGGGGGCAGTGTGACAGGTGGGGGGGCAGTTTTATAATAGGACACCTGAACACTGCATATGCTGTGGCAGAGAATATATCTTCTAGGCTTTCTTGCAGGGGCAGCCTGGGGAAAGTAAATCTCCTACCTTACCAGGAATGTAAGGTACCAAAAACCAGGAGCCGGAGTCGGGGTGGAGCTGGGAGGTGGAGCAGTAAGTCCCAGCAACAGATGGCTGCCGGAAACACCTAGCACTAGGCTGAATAGGAGGGGTGGCATATAAAGCAGCTGATGCTCTGCATTTTCCTCCATGCAGCAACCGATTGCCTGCTTCTCTTCCTCTCCCTCCCGCAAGCATTTAGCAGCTGCAGGGAGGAGAATGCAGAGCATTGGTTGCTCTATAGGCCTCCTCCAGGTTTAGACAAATTTGACAAGGGGTTGATTGGATCCTGTATAAATTGGCCCTAGTATATGTATGTATGTATGAATGTGAGTTAGGGCCCTTTCGCATGGGCTGTCCGATCAGTTCCGCTTGTCAGTTTTTCAGGCGGACCTGATCGGACCCTCCAGTCTTCCGTATGGAGCGGCGAATGTCAGCTGACATCCCCCACTATCCAATCTGATCCTGTCTGCAAAATCCAGATAGATGGTGGCGCTATTTTTCATCGGTCTGGCGGATTGGATATGATCGGATGAAAACGGACAGGCGGTCCATTTTCACCCGATCTCCCCATAGAGGAGAGCGGGACTGGGTCCGTCTCCGCTCTGCTCAGTAAGCATAGCAGTAGCAGCTTATGGTATAATTTTTGTTAGGGGGGGGCAAACAATGCACCCACACCCCCCCCCCCGGTCAGGTCAACCGTACACTCAGCCCCCCCAGTCAATCGGTCACCAACCCCGCACTTACCCCATCTAGGCCCCTGGGCAGCGCTTCCTCTGGGCGAAACGGGGGCGGCTTTCCCTGCGTGTCCTCCTCCTCTGCATCACAGCGGCTTCCACTGTACGTCTCTTCCCTCCTCCTCCCTCCTCCTAGGCCAATAGCATCCCTTCTCCTTTCGGCCAATTGGGTGACGGGTCTCAGAACCCCCTTTCTGATTGGCTGGGAGGAGAATCAGGAAGACAATAGCGAATATTCATTCCCTATGGTCACACAACTGGGTGGGCTCAGGGCGCAGTGATCTGCGACCTGACCCCACCCTCTTTTGAAGCCTTTTAGAACCTCTGGCTCTAATCACGTGCTTCAAAAAAAAAAACAGCATGTAGATTAGGGGGCCGGATGCATGGATAGGGGGGCGGCTACCCTGGACCTGTCATCTGCCTGCTCAGTGGGGATCAGCAGAGCGATCCCCCGCTTAGCAAGTGGAGTCCGTCAAATGGAGGCGCCTGTGTGGCAGGCCTTTTAGGGACTTTAGATTGTAAGCTCCTTGGGGGTAGGGACTGATGTGAGTGTCAGTGGCGGCCCGTCCCTATTAGCGCTGTAAGCGCTAATAGGGGACCCTATTAGAGCGGTGTGCTCTAATAGGCTTCCCTAAGTGTAAACAGCGGGCGCACGGCTGTGCGTTCGCTGATTACACAGTATTGTGTTAGGGAAGCGAATACATCGCTGCCCTAACACAGACCCGCCTCTCAGCCAATCAGGTAGCCAGGTCTGTTACCTGTCA